>CM070819.1:37148420-37473592 GCA_036326025.1 Chrosomus eos | reverse complement strand
GAGGGGGGGGGGGGGGGGGGGGGGGGGAGATTATCTAAATTGGTTGATGGAACCAAGGATGTGGTTGTCACAAAGTAGAGCATCACAGAATGTGTGTGTGTGTGACTAATGGCCTTTCAGCATAGCAACTTACAAAATACAAAGTGAATGAGCACTCTCCTATAAGTCGATTTGACAGATGCCATCTACCAAGAGAATAAATGGAAATACAAATTTGAATGGTGGATCAGTGGCACATGATGTTTAGATCAGGTTCGGGATTGTAGATGTTTAGTCAGTCACAGCAAAAAAAAAATTGCATTGCAGCCCTGTAATAATAATAATAATTTTTTATATTTATATAGCGCTTTTCTGGGTACTCAAAGCACTTCAAATGGAAGGGGGAATCTCCTCAACCATCACCAATGTGCAGCATCCATCTGGATGATGCGACGGCTGCCATATTGCGCCATAACGCTCACCACACACCAGCTTACTGGTGGAGAGAAGACAGTGATGAAGCCAATCAGTATATGGGGATGATTAGGAGGCCATGATGGACAGAGGCCAAGGGGCAAATTTTGCCAGGATGCCGGGGTTACACCCCTACTCTTTTTCCGAAGGACATCCTGGCATTTTTAATGACCACAGAGTTTCAGGACCTCGGTTTAACGTCTCATCCGAAGGACGGGATGTACAATAATAACTCAATCAAAATTCTAGACACATGATACAGGCTACATGTGTATATATAAAAACACACACACATATACTATAACTGTATATATACATAACATTATATACAAAAAAATTATATTAAAAGATTATTACTTTTATTCAGCAAAGATGCAGTAATAGCATTTATAATGTTACAAATTGCTATAAATACTAGTTTCTGTTCTTTTAAAGTGTCAATGTTTCCACTAAAATATTAAGCAGCACAAGTCTTTTTGACATTGATAATAAATGTTTCTTGAGCATCAAATCGGCATATTATGATGATTTCAGAAGGATCATGTGACGCTGAAGACTGGAGTAAGGATGCTGAAAATTCCCCTTTGCCATCTCAGAAATAAATCATGTTAAAATATATTTTTAAAAAAACAACATTTTAAATTGCAATAATTTTCACAATATTACTGTTTTGCTTATTTTGCTTTTACTGCAGCCTTGGTGAGCACAAACAACCCCCTCCTCTCTCTCTCTCTCTCTCTCTCTCTCTCTCTCCTCTCTCTCTCTCTCTCTCTCTCTCCTCTCTCTCTCTCTCTCTCTCTCCTCTCTCTCTCTCTCTCTCTCTCTCTCTCTCTCTCTCTCTCACACACATGTTGTGTTTTCATGTTTTATGGGGACTTTCCATAGACATAATGATTTTTTACTGTACAAACTGTATATTGTATCCCCTTACATTAACCCTACACCTAAACCTACCAATCACAGAAAACTCTCTGGGTAACACTTTATTTTACGACCCGCAAACAACTGCGTAAGTAAACCGAAATTACGGTGTACGTTTCTGTAATTATAGCGTACTTCCGTGTAGGTATAAGGGGACAACATGTTAAGTTTTGGGTAATAAAGGGGTAACAAGCAGATATACAACCTGTAAATAACTTCGTAAGTAAATCGAAATTACGGTGTACGTTTCTGTAATTATAGTGTACCTCCGTGTAGGTGTAAGGGAACAATATGTTAAGTTTTGGGTAGGCTAATAAAGGGGTAACAAGCAGATAGATATACAAGCAAATTATTTATAATGTAATTATTTTAAAACTAACAGGTACCTATTATGTTAATATATTCCAGGCAAAAATTGTACGTCTGTTGTATCATCACATTTCTGGCAAAATATTGTTCTTGTGCAATTTTACAGGGTAATTTTGACATCTGTGGGTTGAAAATGAAACGTGTATGGCTGATTGTAAGCACATAAAAAAAATGAATTTATTGGCTTTTCTTACTAGATTAATTAATGTTAAATCAACCCAGATGCCAAAATTAAATGTAAAATTGCACAAGAACATATTTTGCCAGAAATGTGATGATAACTTTTATATACAACAGACGTACAATTTTTGCCTGGAATATATTAACATAATAGGTACCTGTTAAAATAATTACATTATAAATAATTTGCTTGCATAGCTTGTTACCCCTTTATTACCTTATACCTACACAGAGGTACACTATATTTACAGAAACGTACACTGTAATTTCAGTTTACTTACGAAGTTATTTACAGGTTGTATATCTGCTTGTTACCCCTTTATTACCCCAAACTTAACATATTGTTCCCTTATACCTACACGGAAGTACGCTATAATTACAGAAACGTACACCGTAATTTCGCTTTACTTACGCAGTTGTTTGCGGGTCGTAAAATAAAGCGTTACCACTCTCTGCATTTACATTTTCAAAAAACATTAATTAGTATGATTTATAAGCTGTTTTCCTCATGGGAACCAAAACATGTCCCCACAAGGACACGGATTTCAGATATTGCCATCTTTGTGGGCATTTTGTCCCCATAATTTAGGATTTACCAGACCACAACACACACACACACACACACACACACACACACACACACACACACACACACACACACACACACACATCACACACACACACACACACACACACACACACACACACACACACACACACACGCACATGCAAACGCACAAGCACACACACACATTTATTGCTAATAATCAGAACATTTAATCCAAGCTATTATTGATGTTTTTAGCAACTTTGTTTAACACAGGTATTGTATATTTGTATATGTGACGTGTATATGTTACTAGCAATTACACAGCACAGACTAGTAGTTATCAACTGGTTTTGCTTCAGGACCCAGACTTTTCAAGTGTATTCTCTTCCCTTTTAAAAGCTGATTTCCATTTATTTAGCTATATTTACAGTGCATAATTATATTGTTATTTGCATTTTAGTATTTGAATATGGCATAGATTTCTCTGCTTTTCCTGTAGAACAGACCTGCTAGCCAACATGGACATCCCTTGTATTACAAAGTGAACAAGAGAACTGGACATCATCGCATTGTTGAGGAATGGGGGGATAAAATAAAAACAAGGGAAGGAAAGCCAGATAGGAAACAGAGGCACCGATGGAAAATGGAAAACAAGTTTTCACTGCAGTCTCCATGACAACCCCCCCTGTTGTGAACTGTGGGCGGGCTATTATGGGTTATATTTTCTTGAATGAGTTTCCCTCAGGAGCAGTGAAACATCAAACGCTGAGCGGAAAATTTGCGAAGAGGAACAGTAGCATGTCCAATTAAACACACTCGCCTCGTTCAGGGAACTTTTTCGGCACCAGCGTTTCAACGCCTGTTAAAATGAACTCAATTGCTCACTCATAAACCCACAAAAATGGGCACAGACAGCCAGATGGACACAGACGCCTATAGATGAATACAAATACACACACTCACTGAGGCAGCCGCCCACATAGAACGCTGAAGGACGAACAAAAAAAATACACAGCGTGTCTGTAACTTTAAGCATATCATATGCTGTTGCGTGCATACGCTCGATAGTGTCCTCTAATTCACTTCCAAGTTTTAACTCGGTGAACTGCGGATGATAAATCATTCAGTATGCCTTTGGTTGGGAGGCGGACAAACAAAGAAAAATGATAAAAGATGAAAACTGAGGCTGAGAGAGAGGGGTGCTCATTGAAGATAAAAAAACCAAGAGGTTTAGTATCCACTTTCCAGGAGCAGGAACTCCTTTTGACTTTGCCAGCATATCTTTTGCACTAATTAAGTGAGTGTGCTCACCATGGTGTAGTTGTGTGCCACCTTATGGAGGTCCAGGCAGCCCTGAGCATCTGCAAAGGACCGAATGCCCAGACAGTTGGAGGGATGGAGTTGTTTCATTAGATAACTGCAGCAGGCCTGAACCACCGCAGACAACTGCAGAAGACATGAAGCCGACAACAAACTCTCTATAGTGTCCTCTCTCAACTCCAAACGCCCTGTAGAAAGAAAGACTGAGATTAGGTGTGCAAATCTGTTAATGAGTGCTTATTGGTTTATTTATTTAGTAAGTATACTACCATTCAAATGTGTGGAGTTTTTTTTTTTTATACTTTATTTAGCAATTGGACACATTCATTTGATCAAAAGTGACAGAATATTTTGTACTATTACTATTTCAAACACTATTTCACTATTTGCTCTTGTTTTGAACATTGGTAATAATAAATGTTTCTTGAGCACCAAATCAGCATGATACAGAAGGATTTCTGAAGGATATTGTGACACTGAAGACTGGAGTACGGATTCTGAAAATTCAGCTTTGCCATACCGGGAATAAACTACATTTTAAAATATATTAAAATAGAAAACAGTTATAATAATATGTCACAATATTACATAAAGAATCTTACCGACCCCAAACTTTTAAGATACAGTGGTGTATCAGCTAATATTGAATATATACTGTATAACAGTTGAAATTAAATATTTAATTGCACATGGTAATTTTCCATGTATACGTTAACACTCCATTTGTCTTCTAACATTCAAATTAAATCTAATCTTTTAACTTAAAATGTATAATTAACAACTAAATGAATATCAGTCTTTCAGACTTTTAATGCAAAACATTACACCATTATAATTAAAGGTATTTTATTTTTAGTCCATTTTCTGTTTTGTTTTTGTAGAAAAAAGTATAAAATTTGAATATCAGCCATAATAACAAAATCATTTTTGACTTATCTGTATCAGCTAAAATGTTATTGTGCATTCGTGCGCATGTGAATATATATAACCAAACATCTCTTCCAGATAAACACATACCTGTGTAAGCGTACTGTACCAAGACCCATAATGCATCTGGGTCCACACCCTCCATTTTGATCTCATCTTGCTTTGCCTCTCGGACATCACTGGTGAACATGGCCGCAAAGTAATCGGACACTGATGAGAGAACCAGTCTAAGAGAGAAAGACAGAGAGAGAAACTGAGATGACACTATACTGTATCTCACTGAGTGCCCACATGTTGTACATGCTCTCGTTTTTTCACAGCATACAGTATGTCTCCAACACAGTAGCCCGTGGCCTGATTGGAGGTAGTTCGCCAAGATGTACTTTTCAGCAGAGTGAGCTAAAATAATCTGCGTCCCAGTTCAGAGACTTTTTCCTTCGAAGGCCGCATTTAAAAGCCGATTGCGTCACCGCGACACTACAAAGGCTGTCCCAATTCGAAGGCTCCTTCAAATGCGGCCTCAAAATGAGTCCTTCATTTCCCATATGTTAATATTGTTTATTCAACCGAAAAGTGCATAGCGCTGCTAATTGTATTTGTTGTTTGTTGGTTTTCAACATTAAAGCTTTGTGAAATGATTTCAGTGTGTAGCAAAGTACTCTTTTCCATAAAGAACTGTATTCTGTGATTCTGTTCTTTTCTCTAACATTAAAGGGTGTATAACTCAGGTGTATAACAGTTTGGATTATTGTTCGTTTGAGAGTTATGACACATTGTATAACATGAGTAGCTCTCAGCCACTTTCATTTTTAAAAAGTGAAATAAGTTTGGAGACCCCTGGAATAGACACTTGTGTGCTGTACGTTACAGCATGATAAAAAAGAAGAGAGGGGTAAAATAGACAGAAACGAGAAACGGAGAGAGAGTGAGAGAGACAGATTACTGTAAGAGACAGGATTTGAGGATCTGTTAACCGAAGCATGATAAAATGAGGATTTCCTATTCAAATCCAGCTCTGCAGACAAAGATATTCACATGCACACACACTCAGTCAAAGCTTGCGGCTTTAAATCTATTAGACTTATAGCCAAAATGCTAATTACTATATCAAAGAACTGAGAGTGTGTGCATGGCTTGTATTACAGCTTGAAAGGAAAGCAAACTCTGTGAGGTTTGTTTTTGTTTGCTTTACGTATTAAGTTACTAAGCACTTTTATTGTTCTGCTTGCATGAATGCTGGTTGTTTAATAAGATTAATAAATATTTCAGGAGTCATTTCCATTATATACACAGATTACCAACTGACAACCACTAAACTTTATAAATGCAACATCAACACTCAACAAGAAATGAATAAAAGATGATTATGACTTATAAAACTGGGGCTGCCCTCGACTAAAGATTTTGACTATAGTAGTCATTCAACGATTAGTCGGCTAATCGCTCGTTTATATTAATAAGCCATTAATCATAATAACAAGCCTTTAATTGCCTATATATTGCATAGCCTTATCAGCGCTCAATCACATGCATTAAGCTTGCCACAGCGCACCAACAAACATAATTATTATGAGTGTGTCGTGAAAAAACAGAAGGCGACTGTCTAAACATTTTAATAATTTTGATAATGTTTCCTGTGTTTTTGGCACGATGCTGACTCGTCATCTCCGTAGTAGCTTGTGGACGCACCTAGCTGCCCGTTTCATATGGATCATTCATACGGTCATCATTTACACACTTGTTGTTCCAAACCTATATGAATTTATTTCCTCTGTTGAACACAAAATAAGATATTTTGAATATTCTGGGTAGCTAAACAGTTTCTGGTCCCCCGTTGACTTCCATAGTATGAAATACTATGGAAGTCAATGGTGCCCGACAACTGTTTGGTTACTGACATTCTTCCAAATTAATTATTTTGTGGTCAACAGAGGAAAGAAATTCATACAGGTTCGCAACAACATAAGGGTGAGTAAATGATGACAGAATTTTCATCTTTGGGTAACTATCCCTTTAATTATTCACCCTCATGTCATTCCAACCCCCCAAGACTTTTGTTCATCTTCGGAAAACAAATGAAGATCTTTTTGATGAAATCTGAGAGCTTTATTTCCCTCCATTGACAGCTACGCACCTACCACTTTGACACTTCAAAAAGTTCATAAAGAGATCCATAATCCATATATATTGAGCGGTTTAATCCCAATATTCTGAATAGACTTGATCGCTTTATATGTGGAACAGACTTAATTTACTATAGGTTTTTATTTCACATATAAACATTATTTTATTACAGTCCAAAACACAGCAGAAAGGTTTCAGAATGTATGGCAACCTTTCTTGGAGTATTATGAAAATGCATTTGATGCTAATTCTTTAGATTAAAAATGTATGCTCTCGTCTCCCCTTCTCTCCCCCTTTTCTCTTTTCTTCTCTTTTTTTGTGTTCTGTCTGCATTCTCAGTATTTGTACGAACCTTGGATGCCAATTTGCGATGAAATGGGATATGTGAGATAATGTATATAAAGTATGAGGTTTGTGGATGGGGATGCCTTGTATGACATAAGAGAATGTATGTTGGTTTGTTTGTGTTATGTACATTTAAAAAAATAAAAACACTTTGAAATAATAATAAAAAAAAAACATTCTTTTATCGGTTCATCATATAAATCGACGTGTCTCTTCAGAAAATTTAGACTAAACCACTCAAATCATATGGATTAGTTTCACTCATCTCTTTATGAACTTTTTGAAGCGTCAAAGTGGTAGTTATTTCAGTGGAGGGACAGAAAACTCTCAGATTTCTTTAAAAAAAAAAAACTTAATTTGTTCCGAAGATGAACAAAAGTCTTACGGGTTTGGAACTACATGATTGCGAGTAATTATTGACTGATTAATTTTAATTTTTGGGTGAACTATCCCTTAAAGTTGTGTAAGTGAAGTGAAGTAATCCTGAAAGATTATTGTGAAAAATATTTGGTTTCATCAAACATTTTTGAAAAATGATTGGAGGGATTAGAATTGTATTACTAAGTCATCAATTTGGAATGGAAAGGGATTTTGTTCCCGATTTCAGTTTTGTGAGGATTTTTTATTTTTTTCCCTATCATTTCTAATTGCCATTATAAATATTCATTATTTTACTAGTTTCTTTTCCAATTAAAATGAATGAAATAAGCCAAAAAGGCGCTGCCCACAACCAATCTCAGAGAAAATGTAATACTTACAAGTAGCAATTTTGTATAAATTTATACATCTTAGTTTGTATGGAAGCATAGACTACAGAAAAAAGTAAGCATGAGGTCCACACAAAAATATTCAGTGAGGCATATGCAGATTGTACGAAAACTATGTATGAGATCATATGAATAGTATAATAGGCTGCACACTTTTAAGAACTCGTTAAATAATGTGATATTCAATATGCAATATGATAATGCTTTAAGTGTGTAAAATAAATTTCAATATATTTAAAACTTAAAGGTGCTCTATGTAACAATTAGCGGCCTCTAGCGGTGATGTTTCAGATTGCAACCAATTTTTATAAGAGCGCTCGTGCTCGTACTCATAGACAATGCCGTCTATTACGCAAATATCTCGGCGAATACTAGGCGGATTCGGCGAGCACCGAGCTCGTTGGGACCATCTAGTCAAGCTGAAAAGAACCATATAAGTTCCATAGTTTTTGGTGGTGTTTTCGCGGAGATATTAGCAGAAAACCATCGGGCGCGCTGCAACATTGCGGACGCCGGTGACGTCACGATCTCAGAAGAAATCGCTTGTATCTCTGGAACGCAAAGACCCAGAGAGCTCAAATTCGGGCGAGGAGGTCCCAGGGGGACCCTTGCACGAACGCTAGAGTGGCGGGCCTCGGGGATGCCCCCTATCGGATCGCCGTTCGCTGGGACCCCCCGATTTCGAACGGCTATAACTCGGGGAGCCGGGCGAGTTGGACCTCGGGGGTGGGCTCGTTCGAAAGGCCCCGTCCAGCACTACGAACGATTCGAGTCTTAGGAATATTGATCAAAGATTGACCGAGATATAAGCCGAAAAACATGCGCCTTTAACCGGACATAACTCCCTGACTGTCTACAATAGACTGTATATAAGGAGAGAGGCTCAGGAGCGCGCATTCACGTCACATCCGTTGGATTTCGCGGTAAATCCGACCCGGAGACTTCACATAAAAATATGAATATTGGCCTTCAGAGGTAATAGCAAAACTCGACAAGTGGATCATTGTAATGTGTGATTACAACCCCTTCACACACAGGCAATAAAAAAAGGATTCATTTTAGTAGAAAAGTTCCACATAGCACCTTTAAAATTATATTACCAACACATTTTCACATTCTTTTTGTAAGAATAATTTTGTTGTACTGTAGCATTACATAAAAAGTAAGTTAAAGTTAAGTTAAAGTAAGTTTAACGTCAGTGTAAACCAGTGTCTGCATCGACCTAAAACCTAGACTTTTCTGTAATCTTTTGGAGTATTAATATCATGTAGTTATCGCAAGCCATTGCAATATGCATACCACAATATGTACATTTGCGATATTTTGATATATAGTGCAGCCTTAATATGAATTCATCAAAAAGTAAAATAATTGCCTTGATAGGGTGTCGCGCCTCACACTTCAAAACTTGCTCCTGCACCACTTTAAGCAAGTACATGCAAACGCTGATATATGGAAACACATGACGCTGGTAATGGTGAATACTCATGCAAGAGTAATGATGAAAGAAAAGTAATGAGGCGAGAGAATAAAAGAGAAAGAAAGGGAACACAAATGAGGCTTCAGGATGAAAGTACATTAGAGCCTGCGTAACACTCAGCATTTGCCCTCTGCCACTTTCCTTCACTCTCTCTTATGTTCTTTTCTCACTAAAACCTATCACTTTACACACAACAATCTAACGGTTCTCTGCTGTTTTTGCTCATATGAGAGTGTCACTGGATAACCGATTCAGCTTTTTTGAATGCTCTTTCTCATAGCAGCCTGAAAGTCTGTGTGCTAAAGCAAGATTTTAGGCAAGCATTTTAGGTTGCAGATGGCGTTCTAGTTAGAAGAAGTACAAAGGCTATTCACTATACAGTGCATGAGTGTGCATTTGTGCATTATAAATAAAACACCAGCAAAATCTTCCAGCTGCCTGAGGCAGTCTTGCAATCAGCAGAAATATGCCATCAACAAACATGTGGAAACGACACAAAGAAGAAGGTCAAATAATGAAGAGATGAACAGATTAGAGAAGATTAGATGATGGAATGCCAAGGTGCTGTATTTAAGGGTGATTCTTCAATTAGAGGAATGTTTCTGTCCCTTTCTATGCTTTTGACGTAGGGATGTCAAAGCTAACTTGTTATTAACACATTTATTAAATTTGACAATATAATGGCCACATTTTGTTTCGTGTGTTTTCCAAAAACTGTGTGGATCGAAACTGTGATAGTAACACAAGTCCCTATAGCAAAGCATGTAACAGTAAATGATAGAGACAGACTATCTATATGGGTAATTTATTTAGAAATCAATAGCAAATGGGACTTTAACAGAGGTAAAGCCATTTGCACTCTTTATGGTGCAATTGAATCATCAACAAAGTTCCTCCCACGAGTGAAATACTGTCATGCATAGAGATGTTAATGTGAAAATTAAGTTGTTTTATTATTGAATCACAGCACATTTGCATTAAACTCCGTGATTGCATTTCCTGGTTGTTCTGATGCAGAATGAGAAATACAGAATCTGTCGTTTTCTGTACGAGCGAAATTGTTTTATTGCAGAATCTAATTATTACATATAGGCCTATTATTTAGTTTACTTTGAATGCATTAACGTGTTAACTAAAAAAAAAAACATAAAGATAACATTAAGACCTTTTGTCTCTATAATTACTTTTTCATAAATCTGCCAATCTGAAAATATGCCAGAGAATGTTTGAGGATGTAATTTACTGTAAGAATTTTATATCATGATTTTAGAGTAAGTTTATTGGGTGTCATTATCTAAACCAGTGAGTTTTAATAACTTTGATTCAGAAACAATAATTTCTAAGTTGCTAGCTAAGTTGTTGTGTTACTACTGTAAATACAACATTTTCACATAACAATAAAAATACATATAAAATAAAGAAATATTTGGGTGTGCATAATTTGTCTTTGGAGGACAGACCTTTACTTGATGCACTGAAATGACATACTTACAAAAATTGCAAAGTCTCTAAGCTGGATTTAGACCCTAAGAAACTAAGCCGGAAAAACATTTTGGAAAATGCAAAAACAGCATGAGTGGAAATCTGTGGATCGGCGGGGGGGAAGAATACAACAACTGTGTCTGAATAGACCATTTTATTTCACTTTAATAACATAAGTTAAAAAACATTCTCACATGCAACAAAAGGCAAAAAAATATATCTTGCAATATAACAATATTTTGCAATATTGCAATATACAATATTTTGTATTTTGGTTTTCAATTGTTAGGTAGTTTAAATTGGGCATAAATAGTGATTTAATTATAATTTTAGTTTTCATATGTTGTAATCATACCTTGTTCCATCTCTATAACAGACACTCCACATTATCAAAAGCCAAAGTCAAAATAATACCATCAGAGTTTTGAAAGTCCAAAGTTGTATTTGTCAAATTCAGAAACTGCAATACTTGCTGACAATGAAATGTGCTATAAATGTGCCACTGCTGCAACATTCAGCAGTAAAAAGTAACTACCATCACTCATCTCCAGCATCTCCAGGGCATTTGTGATTCAGCAGCATGAACTGGATCCACTCAGATCTTGTGTCAAAGGCCCAACACTGGAGGAAAACTTACTAAAGTTTGTGCGGTTTCATTTGAGGCCATATGGTTCAACATTTGGTTTTGGTTGTATGAATCATTTGAATCATGTGTGCAGTTTTTTTGTTACCTGTGAGCCGGTATTCTGCGGTCTCCGGCGAGAAGGACGACATCACAGAGTTTCCTGGTCCTTAGATAGGCCTCCATCCGTCTGAAGGTGTGTTCAGCGTGACTGTGTGCCTGGAAATGTTCATCTGACACACACGGCTCCATCGACGCACATGAGGACAAGGTCGCACTGCTGTTAGACGTCCTGAAAACACACACGCACTGTGTTACAAAATTCACATTTTACATGGTTTAATAGCACTTGAAGAAATGATACCGTGATCAAAAAAAGAAAAGAAAACGGATGCTACGTTAATTTGGTTAAATATATTTAATGTGTTAAACTAAAGAAAAGAAAAACACAAAATGAATGCGTCATTTTGACAGCCCTAATTAATTAAAATATTCAAATTCTAAACAGTGTTATTATCGTTAAAGGAACCGTATGTAAGTTTGTGGCCAAAACTGGTACTGCAATCCAGGGGCGGCGTTTGCGTATGGCAGAGTATGGCCATTGCCATACCCTAGCAGTCAGAGTTCAGATAAAACATCAGCTGATGATGATGATGCTCGTTAAAGATTTTAGAAGGGCTTTTTAAACCCCCTAAATTTTTACCCCAGCCCCCCCAAAAATGTGCGTTTCGTGATCGCTCAGTCAGTCGTCACCTTTAAAAGTCATTTAAAAAAAAGCTCATCTCAACCGGCTTCTCCGCAGCGTCAGCGTCAGAACACTTTCCGTGTAGTATATACATCTGTGTAGTTCTTTGTTTGTCATAAATGCAGTTTACATTAAATGATGCTGGAGTAATTAAACACGGTTTCCCACTGTAAAATCTGGGCTTGTTTATTTATAAAATATTCATTTCATATAAACGAGTCTTAATTTCTTCACTTGCAAGAAATAAAGCTTTTATTTTGGAGATCACCATGCTGATTGCGTGAGCAAAGTGTGCACTTTTCTTTAAATCACGCAGCACAAACAGAATGGCTATATAGGCTACTTAATTACAGTCTTGTGCTGTTTTATAAAGGCACAAAGCCATATCACGGTTTCGGTGTTGGGAAAAGGGAGAAGAGAGTTCGGCAAAAGGTGGATTCGAACTCGGGTCAAACGCTGCTTTCAAGCACCTCACGACGCCCTCAGCCCTACGCCACTGTAGATATTCAGCGTAAGGTATCTTTTTGCTAAAAAGACAGGCACGTAGTGCAAATGTACGCTCTCAACTCACGTTCATTTTACTGTATCTAGTTTTGTTGGTTGTGATGCCAATCGCCTCCGCGATTCTGTCTGGCCTAATAAGCTGTGAGCTATCCCTATTTTCTTTCCCTCCTGACACAACGCATTACAAGTTAACAGTGCTTTGTGCATTTTGTTAATGTGGGGTATATCGTTCGGTAATGTCGGTAATTTAACGTTATGCCAGAGGGAATGCCATACTCTAGGTTTTTGTGAAACGCCGCCACTGCTGCAATCACTTTCAAATTACTGTAGAGCGGTGTATCCCCTCCCCCTTCCCCCTGGCTCGAGGTTGCCAGATAGGCTGCAGGATCCAGCAGGAACTTAGGCTGCTACAAGGAGCTTCCAATGGCAGGTGACGAGTCCTACACAGTAAGTTTTTCTGACTTTGTCACAAAGTATTTCGGAATCATAACAAGGATTTTTGTATTCTTAACGTTAGACATTTTTCCGGATGCTGCAACACTACTGACTTTGTGATTGGTAGATAGGTGGAGGGTGGCGCATCAGACCAAAACACAACATGACAACATCAACATCAGTTGAGGGCTGCAACTTCACTTTTTAAATGACAATATCCTGGCCGGACTACTGTTGTCAGTGATATAAGTATTTGAAATGAACATGATTTTTTAATGTCTAGTGACATATCAGGGCCATATTTTATGATTAATTGAAATACATACGGTTCCTTTAACTAAAACAAAACTATTTAAACATTTCTGTTAATTGAAATAAAATAAAATATTTATATTACTGAAAATAAGAAATGTTGCCTTTGCAACATTGCCTTTGCAAGTTAAACGACTAAAATTAAATAAAAACTAAAACTGCAATAGTCTGTTAACATTGGCTTAATGAGAAATAATATGTTGAACCAATTGAAAAAAAAAATAAGTTTACCAAAGCATGTTATTGGCTCAATTATATCTTTTAAATTGTAGTAGCATTCTTTTTTTGTTTGTTTTACCTAAACTAAAAATGTATATTGGTAAATTTATATTAGTAAAGCAACTTTACTGTATTGTTTATTCCCAGTTGCCCCAAAAGAAAATGAAAAAAAAAAATACTACATTATATATTAAACACTCAAGCCATTCTGTCAGTTTATTTAATAATATAATAGTTTATTTAATATATTTTTATTAAATCTACAACAGTATTGTGAAAATACCTTAGAATTTTGTAAATACATTGAAATTGTCTGCACAGTAGACCAAAAATCATGCATTTAATTTCAGGATTCTGATAAGATACACAAAGCTGATGAATTGCAGCCTAAAATAACAAAATCACAATTATTTGAAAAACATCAATTATCTGCAAAAACAACAGACAAATACCATAAAAATGTAAGTAAGTGTACTCACCCACTGTTTAGAGAAATTTCTCTTTAATTTTAGTATTTAGGTACTTTGAGTTCATGAAACTGCAGCTTAACAGTTTAAACATTAAACATCTAAAAAATATTTGAAAGACTGCAAAAGTCCCACAAACAAAGTAAAAACGGGAAGTTCTTCACTCAGTGCTTAGTGTAATTTCATCTGAATTTTAGTATTTTCACAGGAGGTACTTTGAGCTCATGATGTCCTCTTAAACGGTGAAGAAATGTTAATTGAGAGCAGATGTCCTTAGTTGTCATAAGAAAATGTGACATTCTCCTTAATGCCAGTCTTTGGATGTACCCTCCACAGATGTGTTTTTAAAGCCCCAACTGTTTTGAAAATACAAACACATTCTGGGTGTAAACAGGGAAAGAAAGTTGCATTAACTGACCAATGGCAAGTTCTGTAGTGCTTGAAAAGGATGTCTTGGTGATGTGATGAAAACTTGCAGAAGCGACACTGCATGGACATCTTATGCAGAAAACCTTCGACTTATCACTCTCCCGCGCAAATTTGAATCCACTATTAATGGGTTTCAGTCACGTGACTTTTTTGTTGTGGCCGCCATCTTTAGGAACTTTGCGTTAAATTGTGTAGCCTCTCCTTGGTGATCGGAAAGATGTCGCACACTAAAATTAGCACACCTCACTACAGACGAAAAGCAACAATATTTAAATAAAATATATACTTTAGGAAAGGATTCGTATTTACTGTCAAACAAACTGCTGATTTAGTTTAACTTAAGTCTAGCAAAAACTTGCCAAATTTGACGTTTGCTAATGCTAACATTTACATCTACCTCGTCCACAATCCCTCTCCATTCACCGGCAAAGCTCTCAAGGCATTTAAAAGGACTCAAGCCTACCGCTACTTCACCTCAGGATGGGTTAATGATCCCAAAATCTATCATCTGGAGATGAAGAAAATGTTCTTGATAACAGGAAGGGTAAGTGGCACTCTGTTAATCAAGCGATATTAACATCACACGAGTAAATCGCTGCATTGCTGAACATAAAACCATTGCTGAACTGAATTGCTAATAATGTCGGTAAATCACATCTCTTGTATTATCAGTCACATTTGGACACCTTTTCAATTATCATTTATTTGTATAGCGCTTTTCACAATATCATTTCAAAGTAGCTTTACAGAAAATGCATGTCTACATTACAATTCAGAGTGTCCAAATTATGCATTTCAGAAATGTATACAAATCACGCAGTTAGTTAATAATCTACTAATTTAAACAATGTATTAAAGGAGAACTCCTTTAAGCAACATTAGGTAACTCCTTTTCATTGGTAACTAAGATAACTAATGATCGCGCGCGCAAACTCGACAATTGACTACTGTGGACTTCGACCGAAAACAGGAAGTAAATACAGGTATGTGAGCTGGCTGAATAAACATAATTTTTATTCATATCTTTCACATCTGCAGTCAGATTTACCGTGTTCACTCTGAATAAAACCACTCACATGGCTGTGCACTTAAAATGACACATCAAGGATGTTAAGAGGCTAAAAGCAGGTTTAGAACTTGCCCCGTTTAAGTCAACAGGGTGAAAATTGTAAAAAGAGGATTGTCGTTGTTCTCTGTACTGACACAGCATTCCAAATTTACAAAAAAATGAGCTCAATGTTAAAATTGACCGGAGTTCTCCTTTCGAGGGGGGCTTCGAGTAAAAGGTGGAGAACCTTTACAAAAATATTTGAGGACCCCCAAGTCTACCATCAAGTACCAGCCTCCCTGCCAAGTCCTACCTCAATTCGAACACTAACTTATGCTTAATTGGCCAACAATATCAAAGAACAGAAGAACAAATTTCATTTTACCAAAAAAAAAAATCTAAATAAATTTTAAATGGAGGCATAAGCTTTCCTTGCAAAATTAGTGCTACACACGCTTAAAATTACACACACATGCACACGATCAATGGATGGATAAATATAGAGGGCTTTAGAGAGCTGTTAGTAATTAGCTTTGATGATGAAGCTGCCATGAAATGCACAAAGCAATTTAGCCGGTTCCCAAACGTCTGTCGTCTCTACTGCCTCTCGCTCTCTCTCCATTTATCACTCGCTTCCTGTCATTCTTGTCTCTCTCTCTCCGTCTCTGCAGATTGCCTTGCAATCCCCATTTCCCATGTTCACACTTATTTTCTCTCCTAATGTTGCTCTTGTGAACACATCTCTATAGTAAAGATTCTCTCCACATTTAAGGCCGCTGAGCTTCTGACTCATCCAGGATCCTTCATAATGAATAGTTCTTGCTGTAATTAATCACAATAGCCAGCAAGTGAGCCCGCAGAGAAGACGATAGAAAACTCTAACTGCTCGTTCTTTTCAATGAATCACAAGTTAACAGGCTAACACTCTCAAGCACTGAAATGCAAGTCATTTTCGGTCATATCCGTTACTGAGAACCAGAACTTCAGGTTTGTGAGACTGATATTTCGGCTAAATTGTTTTAACAACCCGATGTGTGCTCATATTACAGGTGAAATTAAGTTCTGGATACACATCCAAAACAGATCTTTGTTGTAATAAAATATATACATTAAAATAGCATTATTATTATTGTTTAACAGTTAATAGAATAAAACAGGCCCATTAAGATTGAAGGATTTCTCAGTTTAGAAGAAAAGTTGTGTGTGTGTGACATGTTAGAACCATAATTAAACATTTTGTTTGTTTGTGATGGTGATTGAAATGGTGATTATTTGTGAAATGCATTGGAATAATGACACAAGTTTAATCCATTTAGAGTCTTATCGGTCATTAGAGAGCAAATATCGGTCCAGGGAAGAGCAGCGTGTCACAGTGATGATCTCTGGGGTTTCAATGTTCTCAGCAGCAGGAGATAACAGCAGTCAGACTACAACCTTTTATAAGCCAAGACCTCTCAACCTCACATGATCAAATGGAAAATCTATTTCATCCGAGCAGAAAGTTCAAAACCGAGCTCATTCACACACACAGCTTTCAATCACACCATTTGAAAAGAAGACAGATTGGGAAATGATGAGAGAGAGTGTGAGTATATTTGAGCTCCCAGCTCCAAATCTCTAAACGCAATTAAAGACTTGCAGTCAGACGAGAGTCAAGACCTAGTCTATCAAGTACCTTAGGGAAAGATTGAGAGAGATGAGGAAGAAAAATTCATGGAGAAGAAGAGTCTTCATGGAGATTTGAGATTTGAGATATGGCAGAGGGCCAGATATTTAGATAATTCTTAAGATTTGTCTCTTAAAAGTATCATATGGTATAACATAGTGATCAAGTTGTATGGACTAATTTTATGGTGCTTTTAGTCTTCTTTGTTCCCGATCACTTCCGTTGTATGGACAAGAGCAGTGTTGTAGTCGAGATCAGCTCATTTAAGTCCAGGTCGAGACCTGATTCAGTCGGAGTCAAGACCAAGACCAAAAGAGGGTCAAGTCAAGACAAGTCACAATTCGGACAGTGTAAATATGCTTTCCGTTGCAGCTAATGAAGCCAGGTTTCAGGTAAGTGTCACGTACAGTGTGCTCTGGTCCAGAGACATAATAGTACAGAACAGATCATATATGTGCAAGGCGTGAACCGATCATCTCTTCCTTCTAGTTCATTTATAGCATCAAATAAACATGAATGAACATTAGAAGGAATGTTGTTTTAACCGCGGAAAGACGTCAGTACACTCCGTTTTTCAAGTTAAAATCCTCCAATGTTAATGTACTAACTCTCCTGACTGCTTTGTCGGACAAAAATTGCGGATTCTGCGGATTATGATTGGTCAGATCGCATGTCAGTCAAACTTCCTTTAAAGGATCAATTGTGTGCTTGGGAAATGGATTTCAATGGTGAGACTTTTGTTTTTGTAATCAGGCTCTGGATTTAGATTTATCCGCCAATATATCGGTTATTGGCTTTCAAGTATAAAGAATTATCGGTATCGGCCAAAATGTTCACATCGGTGCATCCCTAACAAAAACCATCTAAATAGGGTCTTAGACTCATTTTCAAGGCCAGTCTCAAGTACTACAACACTGGACGAGAGCAGTAACAGTATTCTTTAAAATCCCTCATTCACATAAGTAAGCAACCATGTGGGTTTGAATTTGTATGTTTGGGTTAACTGTTCCTTTAAGACAGGGATTTTGAAAGTAAGAGATGCAGACAGGAAGAAGAGTGCAGATGCCGAGACGAACTGCAGAGATTCTCTCTCTTAAGCGCTTTAGTAAGTTATGGGTAGCAGGTTTTCACCCTCTGGCTCTTCTCAATGCCAAAATTATTTAGTCTCAAATGAAAACAGAGACTAGAGGCAACATAAAACACATACACAAATACACTCACAGCAAACACACAGGCAAACTAACAATCCTCCAAACACGACCTACCCAAGTAAACATCACACACACCCCTGCATGAGCGCAAACACACAGGAGAGAAGCAGCAAGTTATCTCAAAAAGCCAGATAAACACCTGCCAGTTCCTGAACATCCCCAGTGGACACTCGTCCATTCATATTTGCACTCTTTTTCTTACTCCATTTTCACAGAACATTCTCCTTATTTCCTGTCTTCCTCCTCTGTTCTTTCTGTCAAACATTGGGGTGTAACAGTAACTGAAAGTAGTGACACTATAGCTACATTCTACAGCATGACTGTATCCACAGTAATGATTTTTCAGTAATAAGCTTCTTTTTCCAACAAATAAAAGAGTGAAAACGCTACACTGCTGTTTTTATATCACATTGTTAAAACATGTAGCACTGCCAACAAAACTAAGCAATAATTAAACAAGCATTTCTAAACTTTCCTCCCTCTTATATGGCATTGGACGGGGTGATTTTTTTCTCCAAAACAGTTCAGAGGAAATTACGCCCTGCAGCCAATTTTCATTGGTTAAGGTTACAGTGACGGGTAGTTTTAGGAATCGGTGTTTGGTGACATGACCATCTTTAGAATCAACTGCAGGGTGTGATTTCTGCTGAACTGGATTGGGGGGGGGGGGGTTCACGCCATTGGACATTTAATTTTAGTGAACCGATTGGTGTGGATGATTCATGTTAATCAAGCAGCTCGAAAAAAGTTAAAGTTATGACTGAGTAGCATTTAGCTTGGAAATCTACAATTTCAAAGCAGCTTTTCCAACACTGTTGGAGACGCTGCTGTCTTTAACTCTTTACTTTCTGTGAACTTCATTTTCTACCTTTCAGAATTTCCCCTCTCTCTCGCTCTTTGGCTCTTTTCCCTAATCACTCAATTTTTTCAGTCTATGGGTTGTTAGTTTCCATTCGATTACCAGCATAATGCTTTCTCTCTCTACAACTCCATCTCCTTCTCATTTTATGAGTATTCTGCTCTCTTTCTTAAACCTCATGCTGTCAAAAGATCTGACATTCAGTCCTTCAAAATGAAAAGTTAAAATGTGCATACATGTCTGATCACTTCAGTTGAGGGTAAAGAGAAGTGAGGTGGTTTTCAAGCTATAATGAGCTCCATTGATATCTGCTGTCATTTCAGAATGGATTTGAGCTGGGATTATGACACCATTTGGAGATCTGGATCAGACTTAAGCCTCTGTAGGCCAATTCTGATGAGGGAATATATCAGATAGAGAGGGGGAAAAAAGAGATTTTACATTTTAGAAAATTCTGGAGAACATTAATTATGTAGCATATCAAACAGCATCTTACAAGACTCTGAGTCTTATTCTACAAATGGATACACATAACCACACATTCATATATTGACGACTTGTGCAGTTGAGGAGTCATGCACATATACAGCCATAAAAAAGGAGGAGGAAAAGGGTGAAAAAGAGGAACAGGAAAGAGGAGGAGGAAATGGAACTGAAAGGGGAAAATGGTGTCATGTGGGAAATTAAAGTCCAAAATATCAATTCAACACTTCCAAACCAGCAAAGAAGAAACGTGCTTTAACCTGCCTGATAAAGCAGATATAAAAAATAATCTTTATAAATCCTTCTGGGGACAATCTGCTCTTGTTCATTTGAATTTATCCATAAACTCAGAAGCTCTTTTCTAGCTCTCACAAGAAACTTTTTAAAGAATACACTGTTTCCAGGGTTCGAATTGACGGAAGAATAAGGAGTCCAGGACTACCATTTTGAGATAAAGGAATCTGTTAAATGATTGTCCCTGACATAACATTTGATTGTTTTTCATGTCAATTTTTCATCAGAGAACTGCAAGTTCTAGACATGCCCAAGTGTGAAGCATT
Organism: Chrosomus eos; assembly: GCA_036326025.1. Taxonomy (NCBI): domain Eukaryota; kingdom Metazoa; phylum Chordata; class Actinopteri; order Cypriniformes; family Leuciscidae; genus Chrosomus; species Chrosomus eos. The sequence continues at coordinate 37,453,114 of CM070819.1, read as the reverse complement.
TTGTGTTCCGAAGACGACTGAAACGTCTTAAAGGGTTAGGAACGACATGAGGCTGAGTAAATGATGACAGAACAGCCTAATTTATTAGGAATTTTTTTTTTGTTTACTTTATGAATACGAAAAAATTAGATCACTGAAAGTTTTTTCTCCAGCCCAGGCTTTACTCATCCCTCTAGACATAAAAAACGTATAGCAAACACTATAAATTAAAGAGCAAAATAAAACCCATCTTTTTCTAATCCCAGACAAAAAATGGAGAATTTAAACACAAAATAAAGGATTCCTCCCACACTCTATAGTTGACTGTAGAGTAAAATCTACGCATGTAAATGGAAGTGTGAGCCGGAGGAAAAGAGAAAGGGAGAGCCCTGGTTTGAATGCTCAACGGATATCAGATGCTTTGCCCCACTATCTCAAGATCGTAATTGCAGTTTTCAGTCGGCTAGACGGATTTCTTCATCTTCCTCTCTCTCTCTCTATCACTCTCTTACTTCCTGTTAATCATAAACAGTTGGAGTCATACTTGAATTCTCAAAGTCACTACTTATTTGTGCTTCTAATATAACAAACCTTGTGTTTTAAAGGACAAAGATGTGGCAGTCAAAGGCACGTGCATATGTGTTGCGAATTTGAGGGCCATTTTCACTAAAAAAAAGAAAAATTCACAGATTACGTTTACATTGTGCACCAATATGTGATTATTTCCAACTTAAAATGTTTACATGACACGAGCAAACCTCTCCTGGTCACAATACATTTTCATTATTCTGATTATTCGCTAAGAATTATGGTTATTTTTACCGCCATTATTAACATACCCCACTGCACAAGTGATGAACTCACATAGGCTACAGTAGGTGTGTTACTGGCCATTGTTTTAGTCTATTTACATCAATTTCAAAACACATTTTTATTGGCAAAACTTTTTTTTTTGCCTTTTTCGGTGACACGCCTATTCATTTTTCATATCTTCATTTCAATGTTTTTGACCAACGCTGCATTATATTCATGTCACACGACACTGTCAACATAAGCTCAGTTTCTTTAGCAACCCAAAAATGTGATGCATTCTTTACCACCATGTTTACGAATCTGCGCATTACAACTTCTAAAGCACATGCACACTTTAGTCAGAGCAGAATAAATGCAATTTAAGTGTCCTACTGTTTTTTTGTGATTAAATTTGGCATTCGCCACATATTTTACACAGATTAATCTTTGCCTTGCTGAAAAATCCAGGACTACTGGTCACCAGAATAAGGCTTTTTTTTCTATGCTGGGACTAGCATGGGATGCTGATTGCTGGTTTGCTGGTCACTAGCATAGGAAACAGGAGTGGTGGACCGGCTACCAGTTCAAATTTGCTTTAGAACAGCATTACTATGCTGGTCCACCAACTAGACCAGTGCCAGCACTATAACAGCTCTAACCACATAAACCAGCCTGGAGTAATATCAAGGTAGTGAGAGGCAGTTCTCACAGTTTTCAGATTCAGCCTCTTCCGTGTGTGTTTGTGCGGTTATCTCTTACTGGTATGAACTGTAAGGAGCAGCAGCAATAGGTTCAATCTTCCGTCTCCAAGGTGATGAGTGACTAAGTGCCTTTCAGAGCTATACCACACTGACATACCCACATCCTTTGCTCTCGTATAAAAAAAACCCTAGTAAACACCAGAGTATGAAGTCCACAGTACAATCAAACAAGGGACAAAGCTCATGGCACATATTTATAGGTCATTAATAAGAAACTACCACAGAATGAATGTCAAACCCAAGAATATCGGATCAGGAAGACAGACATCCTTGTACATACAAAGCATGCACAGTAACATTATACAATCCCATAAAGCATAGTAACGCCTAACATACTAGAACTGAAGTCTGTTTTCATCTTTTGAAGTCTCGCATAAAAATTCACAGCTGTTCATCACACTAAGGATCTGTGAGGGAACATTAAGCACAATTTATCAGTTCCTAACTTAAAGTGTTTAGTGGACGTTACATCATATTCGCTCTACTACACGCAAGTGAGCTAATGCCTCAAAGGTGAGATAACAGCTTTTCATGTCACAAAAGGAGTATAAATTTAAAATCTCTTTCTCTCACATCGATAGTTCACCAAACAATGAAAATTCTGTCATTATTTGTGAAACCTCATGTTGTTCCAAGGCTTACTTTTTTCTGTGGAACAACAAATGAAGAAAATGTCTTTTTCATACATAAAACAAAATATGATGACTGATTCTTGTAGATGTGAAGCTTCATAATGGATGCAAAACATCATAGTGACCAACAAGTCATGTATTGTATTCCAAGTTTTCTGTGGCCATACAGTAGTGATTGTGTGAGAAACAGATCCCGACAAACTTGACATCCGCCCTAGTCTACTCTTGTATGAAGCAATCATAAGAGATATGGATGTCTAATTAGTGAAAAAATTATGTGTTAGTTTAATCTTTACAATGAATCGGTTGATCTAATTCACAAAACAGCTCTGGGCTGCATTCCTCTAAATCATTGTGAGCGAAGTTAATCATAGAGGCCAGTGATGCCAAATCTGCTGTTTTCCCATGAAATTGGGCTACTTTTAAGTTGTTGATTGTTTGGTTATTTTCCCTCGTATGTACTATTTTGGTGCTCCAACACCCCCAAAACATCCCCCAGATGTAGAATTTGGCCGTCCGACTGAGAAAATCGCAATGGGCTATATTTTGAGCTACTTTTGTTGCAAAGACCTGACAACTATGGTTAAAAGACCATTTATGGTTCTACAATCAAATTAATCTTACGATATTCGGAATCGCAGTCCAGGGCTGCATTTCCCAAAAGCACTGTAAGCATATTGGTGCCATTGATTTCTATGATCTAGGGCTTACGATACTTTTGGGAAACAGTCCTAAATGATTCATTCACGATTCAAACTGACTGAGTGAATTTATTTCACTGACTCGATCTGCTCGTAGATATTAATAACTCACTGGTCAGAAGATTAGCAGTGAATTACAACCTAAATGTGGGTCGTTACTCACAAAATGACTGTATGGCTTCTCAGGGCCTGGAATATAGCACATAACAGTTATACTTTTATGGTACTTTAATATCCTTTATGAGATTTGACATCAGTCACTTATTCATTGTCATTGCATGAAAAAGATACATCAGGACATTCTTCAAAAAATAATATTTGTTGATTTCCAGGAAACAAAGTCTTATAGGTTTGGAAAAACACAATGGTGAGTAGGCTAAATGAAGACGATATTGGCATTGTTAGGTAAAGTAAGACCACACCCAACAATAATAACAGCCATGGAGACACTTTCGTTGAGACATTTGCCAAAATGTATTGAATATATGACTGCTGTTGTTATTCAACCTCATAAAAAAGAGGTAGGGTGTGGTTATTCTCATAACTGGTCAAGATTTTTCACCATTTCTAATCATCCTTTTTGCCTTCACTAGCTCATTTTAAATGTTCATGCGGTGTGACAAATTCATTGCAATGTCTCAGTTAATACGAGGTCATAATCATTTCTAAATTATTATTTCACTGCAGATTCCCCAAAAAATATTTCATATCAACTGCCCAATTATATCTGCATTAAATACTTTAGTGCATTGTACTGAACATCATCATGCCAATAAGGTGTGAATGTTTTTTCTTTTCTTTTCATCAACACCAACTATGTTCAGCACAATTGACACAAGACACAGCCTAATATACATAAATTCCACAAATAGACTTTACACAGAAGGACGCACTAAAAGAAAATCCCTTCATATTTAAGGAAAAATAAATGCAAGCACATTTTACAGTCTGTAAAATGTTTTTGATATCCAGGTAATTATTTGAATATACCATATGCACTATATTTATCATACAGAGAAAATGTGAGGAAACAAAAAGGAGGGCTCGTAGTAACAGTTTAATCTTAATAGAGAACAGCTGGCGATGCATCTGTTGTGAAGTGGCTACCAGTTCGGTACAAGCGCCCTGCTGTGCTCGACTGGAACCACACCAGTTATACTTCCCATACCTGCACGAGCTGGAGTCAGACTCCACGTTATTATTGTTCTCCTCGTCTCCAGGGCCAGGGGCTTCCGATACACGCGTGGACTGCTGCTTCTGCGGCTTCTGCTGTTGCTGCTTTTGCTGTTGCTGGAGCGGCTCCAGGCTCTCGCTGGACCGCGAGTGAGCCGGGAAGACCCAAGGCGCCGGCGGGGAGCTCCGGCACTCCTGCTGGCTCATGGACCGAGGACACGCGGAGGCATTAACCACCACTGCCGCCGCTGAGTGCCCGCTGTTTGGACCAGAATCCGCAAACTTTCGATTGTTGTTGATGTTGGAGGAAGAGTTGCCGTTACTCGAGCTGGCACCGGCAGCGGCGATGGGGCTATTGCAGCCGCCGAGAGAGGGCTGTTCACCGCCGGATGAGGTCCCCCGGTTGCTACCACCGCTGCTGCTGAAGAGATCTCCCGAAGGCTGGTTACCGGGAGAAGGAGGAGATACAGGGTGGCCGAACCATCGCCAGCGGATGCGCAAGATCTGTTTCACGTCAAAGTCTTTCCTGGGATTCGACATGCCCGAGACTCCGGTAACGGGAGACGCGGGGAAGGAACGACGAGCCTCGTGATCCGTGATTGTCTTGGTAATGGAGCACGCGAGCGCTGCTGGCGAAGATCACGGAGGCGACGTGTAGAGTGAGACTGAGACTGGGGGAAAGGAAAATACACACCTCTCTCTCGAGCGCGCGCTCGCTCTCTCACTCTCACGGAAGAGGCAAACACGTAATCTGTGCGGTAAACCTCATTTGACACTTTTCAATGACCTACGTAGGCTACATCAACGGAAAGAAAAAATATTCAAGGTGTCAGCCAAATGTCAATTCAATGAACCTTATTGACATGACTATTTCATTGGCATGATAAGATCATTATGCGTGATGATGAATTCAGAAAATGACATGTGGAGACTTTTCTAAAGATAATCAAAAGCCTTAAAGATGCACTTTATATATTTTTTTCTAATTAAAAAGTTTTACAAATAAATGAATTAAAACCACTCTTGAAAAATATAAATAGCAGGCTATCTCTCACATGAGATTATTCTTTTTGTTTTTGGAGAGGAATTCACAAACTATTTTGTCAGCCAAACTCCAGATTTGTCTATTTATTAGATTAGACAAATCTGTCTTAAAAAGATTTTAAGTTAATATTTCCATAATTTAAAAACACATTTGCATGTTTACGATTCTTCTATGTCGGTTCATGACATGGTCAAATAAATTACATGCAGGTAAACAAATAAAATATTTCTAATATATTTAAAAATGTATATTTTATTTTCGAATATTCACCATTTCATTTTTACCTTTTCATCAACTCACAAAGCCCAATTTGGGAAACCCTATTCTAGAAGTTTTAATTGGACCAGGTCACCTCATGGGCGGAGCCATGGGCATTTACTGGAGAGGCTGCTCACTGCAGAGCCAGTGGGTGGAGCTTGACGTCCAGCTCCCCCTCACTGTATGTAATGGGTGGAGCTAGATGGTCCAACCACACCCTAACCCTACCCATAACCTAATTGCTAAACATAACTCCACCCATAAGGTACACAGAGGTGGATCTGGACTAGATCAAGCTCCACCCATTGCATCACAGAGGTGGAGCTGGACTGGTCAAGCTCCACCCATTACATCCAGAGAGGGGGAGCCGTTGTTTGGGAGCCGTCATTTGGCTCTGCAGTGAGCACCACCTTATTTGAGGAGTTCACGCCATGTCGTAATTACCACAATTTCGTGATGACAACACATGACGTTCTACTCAAAGCTGTTCACATCCTCGAACTGGATTTATGCGTTTTTATAGCAACACTATCAACGCCTAAATGAATCTACAGTGGTCATGTGGTACAAGAAGGAGCTCTCAGAAAATTCCCAGTTTACCAGTTGTATTTACGAGAGGACGTGAGTGGTTTTTACAAGTTGGAATCTCGTAATTACGGTAATTACGACACGGCGTAAATGCACCTTTTGTTCAGAATCGCATACTCACTTCTCCATTTTAATAGGTACTCATGACCGTTAAAAAGTAGGTTCTTAATTTGTGTAGTATAATTGTAATCTGGACACATTCGCGTCATGTTGCTATTGTCCTGTGACCTATCATATTCAGTTGTGCTGTTTCACTGCAATTCACAAATCCTCGGTTGGTAAAGTGTCCATCGGATGTGCACTTCAGAATCCCGGCGGAAGTGGTAGGTCATCTGGGGACTGTTTTGCCCACTGTTTTGTGAAATTTGATTTTCTCCCACTATAGGAAAGTATGCATATTTGGATGCAGCCAAGCTGTCTTGCTGCAGATCAAGAATGAAATGCAGAAGAGCTCGATGTACAAAACCGATGGTGCAGTGTGCCCTTAAATACCATTTAAAAAAGTAACACCTCGTCTCTGTATGAATGTCAATTTGGGTATTTTATTAGTCTTTTTTTTAAAATCTACAATTAGGTCCTCATCTAAGTAAATTTATATTTAAGCCTACGCTCAGTCACATCACACCCACACAATTTTTTTAAGACAAGCCTAAAACACAGTAACTTTGCACATCAGCAAAGATTCCACTAAAATTGCTCCACCAGCATCATCCCCAGAGTCTCAAGGTAACCTTTATTTTCACCACACTTTAAAAATTAGTACCATGACAAATACACCACTTTGCTGTTTTTAGCACAAGCCTCCCTCTCAAATTTTACGCCTGTTGATTCCTTGACCTTTTCTACTTAGAACTCAAACCAGACAACCGCTCTACACAATCAATACCACACATTAAGTTCAATATCGCTTACACACACATTTGTCAATACCACAACAGTACACATAGACAAGAAATGCAAAAAGATGATGGGAGAAATGAATGGCAAGAAAATGTGAGAGAAATTAATGTGATAAAGAGAAACTGAGCTTTGAAGTGTGAAAGAGACTTAACAAGTCAATAGATGTTTGTTGCATTTCATTTTAACAGACAACAATGCAAAAGGAGATTTCCATCTGCCACACAGATAGAGTCCATTAACGACTGTATTGTTTCTATATGTTGTCCCACACATGCTAGGAAAGAAAGAAAGAAAGAAAGAAAGAAAGAAAGAAAGAAAGAAAGAAAGAAAGAAAGAAAGAAAGAAAGAAAGAAAGAAAGAAAGAAAGAAAGAAAGAAAGAAGAAAGAAAGGGTGTGCAAGAGTGAATGTGATGTCATGCCACCACGGCAAACTGCAGTCTTGAGAGAAGAGAGAGAGAGAGAGAGAGAGAGAGAGAGAGAGAGAGAGAGAGAGAGAGAGAGAAGGGTAAATCGTTCACAGTAGGATCAGCTGTGAGTATGGTCTCAATTCTGGCCATGCAAACCACAACAGAGAGCTGGAATTTCTGCCTGCTTTTGTAACATTATTCACAGATGGCTCTAAGTGCGCATTAAATAAACACAGCCAGACCCACGTGCCACTGACAAGCAGCACAACATTAGTATACTAGAGACCAGAATTCTTTCATTTTATCATCATGTCCCAGAAAATTACTGGTTTAGAGCTGAATCATTCTCATCGGGCAACCAAATACAAACCACATAATGCAAAAGAGGCAGATTTTTAGAGCATAATGCTTCCCAAATTTAGCTTATGCCTGAAATAAGCATGCTTTCCCTGAAAGATCTGCAGGGTATAGGAATAGATCCCCTAAAAATAAAAATAATGGAGGGGGGGGAGGGGGAGGATCTGTCATTATTTACTCATACCGTTGTTCTACTTTTTATGGAAGTCTTAGATGTTTTGAAGAATATTTACACTGCTTTCTTCTATACAATTCGAGCATGGCGAAAAATAAGTTAATTTTATTAAGTATACTTAAGTAACGTTCAAGTATATTTTTAAGTATACTTTATGCAAGTATACTAATATTCTTGTATACTACAATGTACTTGTAGTAAACTTGTGTTAGTAATTAATAGGATACTCATTCAAAAGAGTAAACAAATACAGTAGCTACTACTTAATTATACTTTTAAGTATATATCGATCAAAAGATTGAGTATAGGCCAAATATACTTACACTTTTCTGTCACAACAAGTCAAGTATACTTAAGTGCAATTTTAAGTATATTTCTGAGAAGTACAAAAAAGTAGACTGAAAGTATTCTTTCATATTTTTAGTTTAAAAGAAGTTTATACACCTGAATAAACGTCTTTTTCGTAAGGGCTGACAAGCTCCAAAAATTGCAATAATGTAATCTACAAACGTGATCTATTTGTTATATTGATCAAGGGTTTTTTTGTTTTGTTTTTATTTTTAATCAAAATGTCATAACTTGATCTTCTGGTGACCTATGCCAAGACTTCTCCACTTAAACCCCACCCCTTCCGTCACATTTACTGCTGTTTGGTGAAATTTCACAGGCACAACCCAGTCAATAATAATCCAATTTCAACAAGAATCTAAGCGATAACAAATTTTGTGTGAGGGTGAAGGATCCGTGAAAATATCTGTCTCTACATCAGTTACATCTCATCTCAAATCTCATTCACGCACAATCAATCTTGCTGTGTCACAATCAGTAATGAGAGATATGAGCGCCAATGGCATATGACATTAGTTGTGACTGCATGATCTAAAAACTTTACTTTCTGGATTTAAAAAGGCTTGGAAAACTGCACACTAGTCATATTTCATTTAGCTTTTCATTTCCTGGTCAATATATGCTTTAGTATGAAAAAAGGCACTATGCATATTCTTCAAAACATCTCCTTTTGTGTTCCAGAGAAGGAAGCAATTCATTTACATCAACATGAGAGTGAGAAAATAATGACAGAATTTTAATTATTGGCCGAGCTGTCACTTTAAAGGAATGCATGTTGTGGCAGTTGTGTATGTGGGAAGAGATTAATTCCGAGGAGGAATTTAATGCTGTCCCAGAGTGCTTTGTTCCCTGACAGCAATGCTGCACTCCTGTCAGCTGGAACGGAGACTGCAGTGCGTGAAAACACAGGTCTCAGGCCAGTAGTCATACAAGCTTCGAGGAGGGAGTCAATGGTGACCCTGTGATGGTCAAAGCTTTATTTCACACTGATTCAGGTCTGGAGAAAGCAAGCCTGACAGGAGTGTTAACCTCTGTATGTGTGATCATAAATACGCACACACACTCACATTCATTCAGACACACTGTTGTCACAAAGCTTTATGGCTAGCGCAACTGCACGAAAAACATCATTGAGTGATTGGAAGGATGATTAAGCAATTTATTCTTTATGGCCCCTACTTATTTTCTCAAGGTTAATCCAATCCGTCTCTCCTTCTCTCCCTCTCCTTCTTTCCACCCCTTGATTTCATTTTTCATCTTTCCTGCATGTAAATCAAAACCGTCCAGCAAATATATCACACATGGGCATATGGAGGAGATGCTGGGCAGACTAATTAAACTATCGCATGATTCAGCATTTCTTGTGGTGTAAAAAGGAGGATTGCTGTAGGACTACAAACCTGCACACATGCAACGTACACAGGTGATATATGTGCGGTAAACAAAAACTCTGTTTCTCTGTCTGTATACAACAATGCTGTTCAAAATGATTCATTTTGTGATTCCAGAAGTTTCAAGAACTGTTTAAAAAAAAAAAAAACTATTGATAAAATATAAAAAGAAATATGATTTTAGTTTACATCTTGGTTGTGTGTTATTTTTGCCTTTTTAAATTATTTTAATTTATTAATAATAATGTGTTCAATTTAAATTTGTTTCCCAGCTCCCTATTTGGAAACCACTGCCATAGAACATTTTCTAATTACTACAAAACAATTTTAAATTGTCACGTAAATGTTATGTAAATGTAAACATAATTGTTTTCTGGCAACTCTAAACTTCCTTAAAACATTTAAAGTTAATTACAGGGTGGAACTGCATTGTTTTCATGTTTGTTGCATACAAGCAACATTAGTGCAGTAGTGAATGGATATTGGCTGATATGGATGAATGCATTGAATACAGCCACTACAGAGTATATTACAGTTACGGTATCATATGTTTTATATATATTTTAGATATATTTATAACATTTAGAAAGTGAATTTAATAAATGAAATATATTTAACCTATAGAAGCCAATTCTATTAGTGTCGATAATGTAGCAGCTTTTGCAGCCTCATCGCTGAATATTGTTTTTTTTTAATCAAATATTTTCAACATTGCTTTCATAACATGTAACAGGTTAAACAGTGTGAAGAGAAGACAGCTGGATGGGTTTTATAGCAGAGTCCTCATTTCTTGTCTTTCACACACACACACAAGAGAGAGAGAGAGAGAGAGAGAGGGGAGAGAGAGAGAGAGAGAGAGAGAGGAGAGAGAGAGAGAGAGAGAGAGAGAGAGAGAGAGAGAGAGAGAGAGAGGAGAGAGAGGAGAGAGAGAGAGAGAGAGAAGAGAGAGAGAGAGAGAGAGAGAGAGAGAGAGAGAGAGAGAGAGAGAGAGAGAGAGAGAGAGAGAGAGAGAGAGAGAGAGAGAGAGAGAGAGAGAGAGAGAGAGAGAGAGAGAGAGAGAGAGAGAGAGACTGTAATGTCTGTATTGTCTCATCAGGTTATGCTATGATACAGATTTCCACAGTTCAGCTGCATCCATCATTAAAGTCACACCTCAAAACACACACACACACACACACACACACACACACACACACACACACACACACACACACACACCACCGTCTTGCACCCCAAGCTGAACCGGGCTGAGAGGTTAGAAATCTAATTTCTTTGATTCATGTCTGCAACAGTCGTGGGAGGAAATATGTTTCATTCCTTAAGAGAAAAGAACTACACACATCTGACACACATTTCCCTGAAACTATAGGTTTAGTCATACAACAGTATGCATTACACACAGCATGACGATAATGTGTGCACATTTCTGTTTTACAAAAAGCCACATATACACACAAACATCTTACTATTCAAAGTGTGTTCGTTTCCAAATAGTATTCTTCCTGCTCTGGTGCATTCATATTTCCTCTACTGCCAATGGATGAAATTATAGGACAGATCCGGATGCCCACACAAACACACACACACACACCCCACACATTATTCACTCCAAACTCATCCGCCAGACCATATCACCAGGCCCATTTAGCACATAGCAATGACATTTTCATCCTTCCTTTTACTGATTCTCATATAGGTCTCCCTTAAGCTGAACAGAAAGCAGTGCGGGAATTGAATGCAGATGGAGGTGATACAGGGGCAAGCCAGCAGGGTTTAGATGCCAGAGGAGATGGACGGAGGAATGGATTTAAAAAAAAGAAAGAAAAAGAATTTCCTTCTGAAAAAAAAAACCCACTGCAAGCCCGTGGTTAAGAGAAACGAACACATCTGGCTGGCAGACCACTTCCAGAAACAATATCCCTCTTCTTTTTCTTTATATTGAAGAGAGCCTGAAAATCCTCAGGATGCCTGTTGTAACTCCAGCCCAGGACGTACATTTAAAGACACACTAAAACATTCAGCCCTGACATGCCACTGACAAAAAATGTACCATCCTTTCTTGGATATGCGTAATGGAAATACCTTGTTTTTTCAGACCAATTATAATATTCATGGTATTCTATCACCATGGTACACTTAATTGTTACCATGACAATACCATGTTTTTATGCAAATATACCATGGTAATACTATGATATTCCCAGTCAGAGTGTCATTATATTATTGCTTTTTGGACATGTTCAATGGTAATACCATGGTTTCTGGTCAAATACCATGTTTTAGGCATGTACCTGTTCAAACAATGACAAATAATTTTTCAGCATTGTTACTCCAGTCTTCTGTGTCACATGATCCTTCAGAAATCATTCTAATATGCTGATTTGGTGCTCAAGAAACTTATAATCAATATTGAAAACAGTTGTGCTGTTAAATAGTTTTGTGGAAACCGCAATACCTTTTCAGAATTATTTTGGTTAATAGAATGTCTAAAAGAATATGTAAATGTCTTCAATGCCACCTTTGATCAATTTAATGTGTCTTTGGTGAAGAAAATTAATCATTTATTTTAAAAAAAATCATTTTGACCTCTTACTTTTGAACAGTAGCGTGCCATAGTAACACCTTGCTATTCATGGTATTCATACCATTCTATCTAAAAATAAATGCCATGGTACATTGAATAAGGTAATGCACACGTTACCATAGTAACATCATTATATGTGGATATAGAGTAGGTCTACAAAACCATGATGTTACAGTGATGTATCATGGAAATATAATGATATCTTGTTATTTATGGTATTTTATCTTGGAATAAATAGCATTGTATGGAATATAGTAATGCAGTATATCATATATCTAAGTAATATGGTATAACCATCTGATGCGATTAGTACTGCCACCGTGCGCTTTTGTAAGAACAGTGTGTTTGAGTGTACAAGTAAATGTTTGTGTTTGCTAGGCATATGTTTCCTAGGAGACAGATTTGTCCTCGATGAGACTCATAATATTTCATAGCTTATTTTTTATGGTGTTGATAAACCGTATACAGCAGCAAAGCTGAACACACACGGACTGAGACCCTAGAGATAAGTGCTGAAGATCAGGAGATCTTGACACCGTTTGCTTTCCATCAAAGAGGGAATAAACAGAAAGGTCTCAAAATGAAATTAATACACAAGCTTAAAACCTCTAAACCCTAAAGATCTAGAGCATCTTCAAGAGATCATAAAGCATATCCTGAATTATTGAACTCATACAATGCCCCTCTCTCTCTTTCTTTTTCTCTCTCAAACATAAACAAAGAAATAAATATTCCTGTCCCTAGTCTTGCTTTACTTGAGTCAAGCCCCACTCACACACAAACACACACATCTCCTTTACGAGTCTCCCGAAGGCTTATCGTTTAAGGATCATAAATACTGCTGCAACCTCACACTGTAAATATACAGATCATTCAGGTTTCCCCTCTTCTACCAGCCACAAGGGAAACACACGTGCACATGCAGGAGAGCTAGAACGAGAATGTGAACACCTGGGCTCTGACCTGCACAGCGCCGCCGCTCCCACCACGCGCATCACGCGCTGTGCGTAGGGCACCAAGTGCTGAGGGGGCACCAAAAATTGCCTAATGAAAAATCAATCATCAAACTTCTTGTTATAATCAGATTCAGTGCGTTCTTCATCTTCAATCCGCAGCGGCGCCGAGCAGAGAGCAGAGCACGTCAGAAACAGAGGACAGGGTGTGTGTGTGTGTGTGTGGTGTGTTCAGCTGAGCCTCATTGGTCTGTCACTGCTCGTCAATGTCAGAATATTTGAGATGACCAATCAAATCAAAGTAGGCGGGCTTTATGTTCACAGACGCTGAGCGCGAATTTTAACAGTGCAACTCGACACTTCAGTGTACGGTCAAGTGCGAGATAAGATGTAAGTAGCTAAACTTAACTTTATATATTTGACAGTTTTTTTAGGTCATAAATGTTAAACGAATGACAAAAAATAATTAGGCAAACTAATATAGTTTTGTCTAATTTCGCCATTTTGAACTGAAAAAAGGCCTATGTAACATGTAGCCTAGTGTAATAGTTTAGGCTACTGTCATTGTGAGGGGACAAGAAACAAAGCCGTTTTCATTTCATCATGTTAGGCACAGGATTAATAATGAATGTGTACATATTGAGAATAAAATACAAATTGTAGCCTTTAGTAAATTAAAAAAGCCAACTTTAGGAGGGGAAGAGACAGGGCAAGATAAAAACAAAGAGAAAAAGAGTGTGATGCTGATGAGGAGAGAAAAATAATCAGCTGCCCACTGACATGGTTTTAAAGCTGTTGTTATCGATTTTTTTTGCCTTCACAACATCTTAAAATGCACATCTGTAGTTCAGAGAAATCCAAAATTTTCTCGTGGAAACCCCCGAACCCCCCTAGCTGACCTGCCTCAAATTCGGGACCACAGTGATTATAAAACCATGCCATGGTTATTCATGGGTAATGAAACTAGTAAGCATTAGACCCTAAACTAAAGTGTTACTTTTAATTTTTTTTTTTTATAAACCATACCCTCATTGGGGGCTTAGCCCCCTAAATGAAAATCCTAAATGAATTTTTTGGTGGGTGGGCATCATAAAGTAATTATGCTTAGGGCACCAAAATGGCTAGCAGCGGCACTGGACCTGCATAAACAAACTGATGCGGCACTATAACGCTGAGCACAAATGATGTGTGTGTGAGAGAGACAGAGAGAGAGAGAAGAGAGAGAGAAACATGGAGAGACAGTCAGGTAAGTGCTGATTTAGCAGTTCAGTTTCTCTGCTCCTCTCATTTCCATTGCTCACTGTCTTCATCTTGTTCTATTCATCTCTATTTATTGCTTTTTCAGTCTGTATGGCTGCAGATTATTTAAATCCATTCTTATGTTACTGGGATTTTCACACACAACCATTTCTAGGGTTTACAAAGAATGGTGTGAAAAGAGAAAAACATCCAGTATGCGGCAGTCCTCTGGGCGAAAATGCCTTGTTGATGCTAGAGGTCAGAGGAGAATGGGCCGACTGATTCAAGCTGATAGAAGAGCAACTTTGACTGAAATAACCACTCGTTACAACCGAGGTATGCAGCAAAGCATTTATGAAGCCACAACACGCACAACCTTGAGGCGGATGGGCTACAACAGCAGAAGACCCCACCGGGTACCACTCATCTCCACTACAAATAGGAAAAAGAGGCTACAATTTTCAAGAGCTCACCAAAACTGGGCAGTTGAAGACTGGAAAAATGTTGCCTGGTCTGATGAGTCTCGATTTCTGTTGAGACATTCAGATGGTAGAGTCAGAATTTGGCATAAACAGAATGAGAACATGGATCCATCATGCCTTGTTACCACTGTGCAGGCTGGTGGTGGTGATGTAATGGTATGGGGGATGTTTTCTTGGCACACTTTAGGCCCCTTAGTGCCAATTGGGCATCGTTTAAATGCCACGGCCTACCTGAGCATTGTTTCTGACCATGTCCATCCCTTTATGGCCACCATGTACCCATCCTCTGATGGCTACTTCCAGCAGGATAATGCACCATGTCACAAAGCTCGAATCATTTCAAATTGGTTTCTTGAACATGACAATGAGTTCACTGTGCTAAAATGGCCCCCAGAGTCACCAGATCTCAACCCAATAGAGCACCTTTGCGATGTGGTGGAACGGGAGCTTCGCCTGGACGTGCATCCCACAAATCTCCATCAACTGCAAGATGCTATCCTATCAATATGGGCCAACATTTCTAAAGAATGCTTTCAGCACCTTGTTGAATCAATGTCACGTAGAATTAAGGCAGTTCTGAAGGCGAAAGGGGGTCAAACACAGTAGTATAGTGTTCCTAATAATCCTTTAGGTGAGTGTGTGTATATATAACATTTCTGAAAATTCTAATCTTAGATTAACTAAAAAATTTATAATTGTATAATTTATTATTTAAACATTTGTGCTGGGCAAAGATTAATCGCGAATAACGCATCCAGAAGAAAAGTTTGTGTTTACATATGTGTGTGAACTGTGTATAGTTATTTATATAGTGTTAATTATATATAAAATATATTTTTTTTTTATATGTAAAAATATATATACAGTACATACATGCAAATATTTCTTAAATATATACATGCATATGTGTGTATTTATTTATATATACAAAATAATTATACACAGTACACACACATAGGCTACATATAATGTAAACACAAACTTTATTTTACAAATTATATTTATTGCCCAGCACTATTAAAAATGTTAGGACATTATATTGGTTTAATATTTTATTGTCAAAGGCCACATATTACTTGCATTTGGTGCCCAGCAAGTGTTCATTTTAATGCGGTATCATAAATGTACTAGCACATTAATAAAAATAACTAGAAAAAATTATTATCATGCTCAAAATTTAACTATCAAACAGCATATCAAACAAAATTAAAGTATTCATAAAACAATAGCAAGTAACCAGATGTTCTATTACTTTTCTCTGAGACTCCAATGTGCACATGTGATTAACGCTTTACTATCCCATGAGGCCACAGGAGTGTTGTCGCAACTGACGCCATAAGTCCCATGAAAAATGACAACAGATTTTTCTATTAAAGTAACAGATGTATAAAATGGCTAAATAGTTTAGTTAAAAATGTACCTGCTAAATTACTGTAAGACTTAATTCAGCAGAAGCCGATACCTGAATATATACACACAAATCACCATCCATGTTCGCACTCAAGTCAAGTCTTCATCAAGATTAATGACCATAGTTGTAGTCATTCATCCTTGACTGGTCCAAATGACTTGCCTCAATAAGGCATACAAAATTATTTTAAATACAGATTTATATCACAATGACCATATTATATACTTTGTGCAATCTAAGTTTACTTTAAAAAAAATCAGTTACTTAAAGGGGAACTTGGTAACTTTTTTAACTTATTAAAGCTAGTCTAGAAGTCTAGAAATCATTTGGATGGATAAAGAACCTGTTCTGGTGATATTGTTGACTTCCCAGCTCCCCCCGAAAAACCAACCTTGCAACATGGGGACTACCGTCTCGGCAAAATGAAAATTGGAAGTCTCGTGAAAAGCGAGACCAGAACGAGCGAGAAACAATGAACTGCTTTACTGGTTGAAAAAAGAATACAAAATGTACATGTCAATGTTCTATGATAATGTGTATGATGTACCTCGGTAGACATAGCTGGGCAAGTAAAGTTGGCCGGCTCCGATAATAACAAATGCACATGAGCAGCGGTAGAACGGGGGAGAAGGTCATAGACATAATAAATACATAGACGCCCTATTGGCCGCTTTGGAACGTTGCTGCGATACGTCAACGTGTCCGCCATTTTGCGGAGGTCAAGACTGCGCTGTAAACAAATGCAAGTAAACGGGTGAGCTGCGGTTTTCCTGGATAAAAACAATAACAACGTTTACGTTTATCAGCCGATTTCAGTGGTTTGTACTTGGTGTACGTTTCTATTACTAATTATATAATGACCAAATACAACCAAAAAAAATTTTCAGTCTTGTTTGTGAAAGGTAATTCCCCGAGACCTGTTTTCAATTGTGTGGCGATTTGTACAGCCCCACGCAGCGCACGAAACAGGCATTTTTTTCAATTCCCATAATGAGAGGTATGTGAAAGTTGCCCTCCTTGATATGGCGGCGCCATTGACGTACGCTTCAGCAGCCAATAGGGTGTCTATGTATTTATTATGTCTATGGAGAAGGGTGCCACAAGTGAGTTTTTTACGACAGTGTTGTGAAATATACGCCCCACAGCTGTAGGGGGAGCTCGTGGGGAAAACATGCGACAACAAAAGTGAAAATCAGCGAAGAATTAGCGAATAGTGATGGGAAGTTCGGATCATTTTACTGACTCGGATCTTTGAGTCTCGTTCAGCAAAATGAACGAATCTTTTTTCGAGTCATTTCGTTCATTTCAGCATAACATAATTAAAATGGCATGTTAAATATACCAACACATCTAGTACTTACGAGAATGTTGATTACATTTGTAAAAATAATTTAAAAAAAACAATAGGGTAATGCAGCCAAAGCCAAATTATAGGAAACCTAAATGTTTTATTAATTGATTAGTTGTTGGGTTATTGTATAGGCCAGTGCTTCTCAAAGTCCGGACTCCGGTCCGGATCCGGACCCGGAGGGAATTCAATCCGGACCCGCCTCCATATCACATTTCAAGAGCACTAATTGTGTGTAAGGGATTAAAAGTGTGGATTTCCTACTTTGATAAACGCTGGTTAAAATCATTTGTTTATTTTTTTAGATGGTCCGAAATTAAAACGAAGGCGAGATATTTTCCTCCGTGATTTATTTGCCATGACATCCAGTGAGCATATGACTTTTGACGTAATCGGGCGCAACGCGACACTTCACCGCAGTAAGGTGTGGAGGATGTCAGTCATTGTCCAGGAAAAGAAAAGTTGATGAAGAAAATAGAGTTTTCAAAGATAATTGGAAAGAGAGGTATGCGTTCACAGATATCCCAAGTTCCAGGAGTCTCCCGCACATTGATGGCGGCTCCCTGATGCCTGCAAATTAGTTCAAATCCCCCAGCAATCTAGAGCTTGCGAGCTCCAAACCGTGTAGCGCGCGCTAGACAGTGAGGGAGAGAGCTATGGCGTTTTAGTCTCAAAACTCGCGCACAGGATACGAGGCCAAAAAACAGTATCCGCGCGCAGAATGCCATCCACGCGAGCCATTTCTGCACTGCGAGCGCTCTGTTTAAACGCTCCTTTTAAGTATCCGCGCGCGCGTTTCAAGTTGACTTTTGAGACCCGCACGCAGAATGCCATCCACGCGCAAGCGCGTTTCTGCACTGCGAGCGCTCTGTAAAAGTATCCGCGCGCGCGTTTCAAGTTGACTTTTGAGACTTTGGACGTAAGCGACCTTACGTGTGTGCGCAAATGTGCGTGTGTGCTCATGCCCAGGGGCGCCGTATAGGGGGGAAAAGTTAGGACAATTCCAAGGGCCCCTGACTGACAGGGGGCCCAGCAAATAGGTAAAAACTTTTTTTTTTTTAAATTATATATAAAACATCATCATTGAGTATATTTCAAATAATAATAAATTGAATTATGTCTTTGATTTGACTTATTTTGGCAATAAAAGTTAAATATCCCATTGACTAAAAAGTAAATATCCATATTGACCGACCACCCCCATGTATCTGCATGAAATGGTTTGGTCCTGCCTAAGCACGCGCATCGGTGACGGTGTTTAGCAGCGAAGGCGCCGGCGTGCTACAAATACAGAGAGACCATAATTTCGAATAGTAAGATAAAATCTGGTTTCCAGAAAAGGAAAGAGAGAGAGGAAAGGCTGTCGTTCTGTATACTAGTTTTTCACAAAGAAAGGTGGGTAGCCTTTAGTCTGTGAGTGGTAACCTGTTGTCCATAGTGAAATAAGCTAGCTAGCTGCAGGCTAGTGTTAGCCTACATTTCATCAACATTTAATAAGTGCAGGGAAACGTTTAGCAATATATTCATATTGAATCATCCATGCCCCTTTTAGCAGACTTAACAACAACAACAGATGGGTCAGCAGCACCCCAGTCTCCCCATACTAACTGCACCCCTCCCTGTCCCTGTCCCAGTGAAGAAGGTGAGCAACATTGTGTTAATGACTTAGCATCCTTCCAGGGAGTCTGTGTGGGGTTCTCTGTCTCTCTTGCTCTTTTTTACCATAAATTTTTTTTTGACATCAACAAAAAATATTTTTGCCCATTATGACAATAAAAAAAAAAAATCTCCTGTCTTTACAGTAGATGCAGTTAGAAACAATAAGTAGCTTACCTCAACCTGCAAGTAAGTTACAGACAGTATTAAAATAATCCAGTTTGATCCGTTCATTTAGACTGAATTTTGGCCGTAAATGACATCTATACAGACTTTATTATTTTCCATCATGAAGGGCAACACACACACACACACACACACACACACACACACACACACACACACACACACACACACACACACACAGTATCTAATGTATTTGTGTCAATGTTCTGTAGTGTTAGTGTTATTTATGTGGTGTCTGGCAAAAAAAATATTGAAATGCATACTGTATGCAGACTTGCATTTATAAATCACCAGCAGTAAATATTGTGCTAGTACTAGTATTGAACTACAAGAAGCAAGACAGTTGCAAGCCTTTGATTAGAGTTATGTAAAGCTTTAGATGGGACAGGTCCTAGAGATGTGGTGACAACAGCTGCGTAGAGGGGGCCCAATGTGATTTTTTTGTCATGGGGCCCAAAATTCGTGGCGGCGCCCCTGCTCATGCCCCCCCCATCCAACCCATCCCCCCCCCCCCCCCCCCCCCCCCCCCCCCAACAACAAAAAACGGACCCCCTCCCCCTTCGGACCTTTGACATTGATGAAAATTCTGATTTGGACCTTTGAATATAGACTTTGAGAACCCCTGGTATAGGCTATTGCAGTCTGATTCTGTTAGTTCACCTCATCTCCTGATCCGAGACGTTCTTTCCTTTGCAACTTCATATTTATATCAGGTTAGTTCTCCTCTCGTGTCTCGAGACGTTAGTTGTCGACTCGTCAGTGTCTGACTCTGATCTGTCTGCTGGGCCGACCGTGCCGTGTGTGATACAGCAGGACCGGAAAGAGAAATGATTAGTTCATCTTTCGAGTCTTCGGGTTTGAGTCCTTCGTTCTTTTGTCACGTGACCGCTGGTATCTGGTATTATATTCGTATTATTGACTGCGTCTGAATGTACATTGTTTTATATTTAGGAATATACATTTCAAAATATGTGCAATAAACATTATCTGAAAAATAAAAGTTCCATCTTATTATTGTCCCTGTCCGTCTCTTTTCTCAATATTTAGAACTTGTGCATCTGTGGTGTGTTTTATTATATATTATACATAATTAACTACTATTATAACTACGTGCTTGTTTGTAAAAAAGGTTGTTAGTAGGCTATTCAATACGGTGACAAGTCACGTGACAAAAGAACGAAGGACTCAAACCCGAAGACTCGAAAGATGAACTAATCATTTCTCTTTCCGGGACTGACAGCATCGGCTCTATGGGACTGGTAGGAAGAACGAAGGACTCAGACCCGGCCAAACCCGAGACTCGAGACTCGAAAGATGAACTAATCATTTCTCTTTCCGGGACTGACAGGAAGAACGAAGGACTCGGAGCCGTCTCGAACCCGAGACTCGAGACTCGAAAGATGAACTATTCATTTCTCTTTCCGGGACTGACTGGAAGAACGAAGGACTCGGAGCCGTCCCGAACCCGAAGACTCGAGAGATGAACTAATCATTTCTGTTTCCAGTACAGATTCAGAACCCATATGTTGCGCAACGCGCATGCGCGGTCAACACAAAATGAACGAATCACTCTCTGAGACAACTCGGTAGTCCCGAGTCGTATTAAAGATTCGTTCAAAATGAACGAATCGTTCATGAACGACACATCACTATTAGCGAAGATGACTAGAAGTTGCCGAGTTCTGCTTTAAGTATATGAAGTACTTAAACTTTAGTCCCATGATAATACTGTCAAGCTGTGACCTTAAGTCTCTCTCTGCTGGAATTAGATTTTTATATAAAGATAGTATAAGTGTGCAAAAATAGTGTATCACGATGTCATCTACAAATCTGAGAAAAGGCATGTGTGTGTGTGTGTGTGTGTGTGTGTGTGCGTGTGTGTGCGTGTGTATTCATGCTCTGCTCCCTCTCCATATGTTCACATGTAGAATGCAGTGACAGCGTCAGCACTTTTTCCATACTCAGAAGGTAAAAATTTTGTAATGCGAGGTCGTCTTACATGACAGTACAGGAGTAATTTTGACAGACACTGATGTAATTCCCATTCGATAACAAGACTAGCTAACTAACATTTACAGGCAAAAAATGGAGGAGAGAGAAAGGGAGGTGTGTGTGTGTGTGTGTGTGTGTGTGTGTGTGTGTGTGTGTGTGTGTGTGTGTGTGTGTGTGTGTGTGTGTGTGTGTGTGTGTGTGTGTGTGTGTGTGTGTGTGTGTGTGTGTGTGTGTGTGTGTGTGTGTGTGTGTGTGTGTGTGTGTGTGTGTGTGTGGTGTACTGAGCCTTAGACCATCTGTGAGTCTGAGAAGCCAATTTTCCGCCCATGGACCTTCACAACCAGCAAAGAGAGAGCTCTGCCAAGAAAAGAAAGATCTTAATGCCAAGAAAATCCCTTTCCTCTTTCAGTCTGCCATTCAGCCTCCATCTGCGCTGACAGGGACTGGTGTGTTTAGACAGCTCCCTGCCATCTTTCATCATCTGTCCCTTGTCTGCGTTTCAGTCCACAATCCACTGAGACGCGGCAATTAACAAATTAACACACCAACCACAATATTATGATTCGTAAATCGTAATACTGGAAATTACTGAACTCGGTGAGCCTTTATTTAGGTATATGTAAGTAAAACAGGGTTGAATATGAGACAAGGAACTCTAAAACATGCCATATGCTGGATGTGGTGCTAGAAAATGGCTTTCATGTGAAAATATATATTGGCTTTCATGTAGTTTCAATTTGACAGAGCATGTTTTATTTTTGTTTGTGGTCTTTCTGCCACAATTTAGTCACACAACATTCAGAGGATTTAAACACAAGCAACACAGTTCAATGTGTCAGAGCCTTTTTGCCACCTTTATGATATGTGAAGAGAGGACAGGAAATGACACGACAAGAGAAGTGGGTGGTTGATGATGGGAACTGTGTAGGGCTGCACGATTTAGCAATTTTTCTGTTAAAAGTGACTGAAAATTAAAATTAAAAAAAGCTCCTGGGGCCTCATTTATAAAGAGGTGTATAATGATCCTAAATGTTCCTATAATTTATAAAATGTCCATAGGCACAAAAAAGCATCCCTAAATGCACATATAATTATATTAATACATATTGTGAATGTGATTGCTTATTTATCTTTACATTTTCATAAACTATGCTGAATTCATTAATTTATATGAGTGCTAAAATGTTTGTATGCATGCTCTTTGATTGGCTAAGCCGACATAAGAACATTTTCACATCAGTTTCTGCCTTTATAAATCCCAATTTGTTCTTTTGACATCGGATGTATCATGCGTATAAATTAGGTCCCTGAATTGTTTGTAGGGCTCCACAATTTGGCCAAAAATGTTGTTATTATTGATCAATATGACTATAAAATAATTATAAATATATATTTTAATAATTAAAATATATTACTTTTGTAATATTTCACTGTAAAACTAATATAATGCTGTAAATTATAAAACTAATCAATTTATTTTCAAAAGTTATGAGCTTTTATTTTGGTAGAAAGCTTCTCTGTTGTTGACAGCCTGGCAAGTGCTTCTCATTTCAAGTTTGGGAAGACAGTTGGTGCATAGTGTTCCCAAATGCACATTAAAAGGGACACAAACTCACAGCACTGCAGAGACAGAGTTCACATGGAGCAGCAGTCAAAAAACAACTGATCATGTATTTTAGCCAGCCTTTAGCCATATGATAACGCAATTTCATTATTATCTCGACTGATTGTGCAGCCCTATGCACTAGCCAGCCTAGTAATTCATCTTCATCAAAGTACTCATAATTCATCAAAGTATCATCTTTTCCTTGGTCATTCCTTTTTAAAACTGATGTTGCAAAGCTTATGCATGCAGTGTGAATGCTGTAATCTGTTAATGTGGGTGACAAAATACATATCCCTTAAAAAGTCCTATCTGAAAAATTAATAAATACATTGCCGTTCAAAAGAAATCAATACTTTTATTTAGCAAGCATTCATTGAATTGATCAAAAGTGATAGTAAAGACATTTATAAAGTTACAAAAGTTTTATTTTTAAGTTACTATTTAACTTTTTGTTCATCAAAGAATCCTGAAAAAATATAATAATACATGAGCACCAAATTAGCATATTACATTTATTTCTTAGAGATCATGAGACATTGAAGACTGGCGTAATGGATGCTGAAAATTCAGCTTTGCCATCATAGTAATAAATTGCATTTTAAATATATTAAAGTAATATATATATATATATATATATATATTATAAATTGTAAATAATTTCACAATATTACTGTTTTACTGTATTTCTAATAAAATAATGCAGCCTTAGTGAGAAAGAGACTTGTTTAAAAATAATAATAATTATTATATATATATATATATATAATTTTTTTTGTATAGTTTTGACGCTCTTAAATGTGACGTGACAGATCGCTGTAGTGCCTCAAGCGGCAGTGCGGAACACAAGTCATTTCTTTCACTTTAATTCAAGTTATATCATGAAAGACATTCATGGATAACAGAAGGTATCTTACAGAAGGAAACTTACCGAAATCCATATCATGTCTCACAATCACTCAATCTGTGTTTCAGAAAGATGTTAATAAAACATCTTGACAACAATATGTCACTTAACATTGCATTTACCTAAGGAAAGCTATCCGATATTCGCCCTTTATTAGTTAGCTATAAAAAAAACACTAGAGAGGAGCTTATTTACACTTAATTATTATGTTTGAATAAATTTGCCATGAAGACAAGTGCTTATAAAAACTACCTTATGTGCAACTGAGATGTATACAAACATTTAATTTTTTGAGTGCAATTATCTGAAAATAAACAGCAGTTAAATATAATAACTATTATATTTTTTATAGTTTGCAGGATTATTTGTGAGATTTTTTTTTTCCTTAAAAAAAAATAATCAAATAGTAATCGGCTATCGTTATCGGCAGAGACATTTAATATCGGTGCATCTATTTTGATAGTAATATTTTTTTTTTATGTCCCCACATGCCATATAGACTTCAAATCTTTTTCCATGCACATATTTTTTCATGCTCGTGTGTTCTACAATCACATTTCACATTGATATAATCCAGCAGTCCATACTTTATATAAACTTCCCAGCCTGAATTCACTTCAATCCATAATTCATCTGCTATGACTTATTAATGTCTCTTTTCACAGAGAGAGACAGAGAGAAATCAACAAATACTGAGGAGTTCAGAGCAGAGGATGGATAAAAGAACAGTTTTTGAAAACACATTGATCAGATTAACACCCTACATATAGCTAAAACTATACACCCGAACACTGTGTCCACATGCTTGACATTTAATTTTAAAAACACTGGCATTGATATGAAGTTCTCTCTTCCTTTACTGCTACAGCTTCCACTCTTGCGGGAAGGCTTTCCACAATGTTGGAACACGGAACATGGGATTTGCTCCCATTCCGACACAGTAAAGTCAGGCACTGATGTTGGGTGATGGGCCTTGGCTTGTAGTTTGCATTCCAATTAATCCCAAAGGTGTTCAATGAGGTCCAGGTCTGGGCTTTGTGAGGACTAGTCAAACTACTACTTCAGATTCAGTAAACCATTTCTGTGTACTCGTCTCCACCATAGACTGTAAAAAAAATGGCTAACAGACAGCAGACCAGTGGCGTGCACAGACCTCTTCAGGGGCAGGGGCGGAGGGACCAAAAAGGGCACTAATTTTTTTTTTTTTTTTTTTTTAACAGTACCTGCATTTTTATTCTCTTTTCAGCCAATTTGTGAGAGGGATGCTTCCTTTGGCTGCATCAGAGAGTTCCCTGATTTTTTTTTTTTTTCTTGACATTCTAAGAAAATATGTTGATACAATTATTAGAATGCATAACACATCAAATGAAAATAGGGAAATTATGATAATATTACTAAATATTATTTACTTTACCAAACAAAACAGAGAATCAAGAATTCTGGGTAATTATGAATTATTCAAGAATTCTCAAGTAATTATGGAAAATTATTTTTTAGTTTTGTTGATGTTGTAAATTTTATGTATTATATGTATGAAAGACACTGTTAGCTATCAAGAATCAGTATCACTTTACAATAAGGTTTCATTAGTTAAATTAGTTAGCATTAGCTAATAATGAACTGCACTTCTACAGCATTTATTAATCTTAGTTAATATTAATTTCAGCATTTACTAAAACATAATTAATAATTAAGAGTTGTTTTTGTTATCATTAGTTAATGCACTGACTGTGACATAATACCAATTAACAGTTGTATTATTAAAGGGATACTCCACTTTTTTTGGAAATAGGCTCATTTTACAACTCCCCAGAGTTAAACAGTTGAGTTTTACCGTTTTCGAATCCATTCAGCTGATTTTCTGATATTTAGAAGAATATCAGTAAGCAGACATTCTTCTAAATATCAGAAAATCAGCTGAATGGATTCGAAAACGGTAAAACTGAACTGTTTAACTCTGGGGAGTTGTAAAATGAGCCTATATCCAAAAAAAGTGGAGTGTCCCTTTAACTAAAATATAGGCCTATACAGTAACAAATGTGTTGCTCATGGTTAGTTCATTAGTTCATAAATGAGTAATGAACAAATGAACCTTATTGTAAAGCGTTACTATGAAATAAAAGATATAAGTTCCTTACACGTTGGACATGGACTTAAGATTTCATTTAACTAACGTTAGATGCATTTCCCCTTGCACTTTATTCCGTGGATAAAAACGAATTACATTATCACTCAGAAATCTCGTCTGATATCGAGTTATACTTTTATTATAGTTAAGACTCGCGTGCTGACTCGCATGCTGCTGGAAAAAGCCTCACGATGGCTGTGGATCAGGAGGGACAAACTGTGGGCGAACGCTTCTTGGACACAGGCCGGGAACTGATCACTCCTCCTCCCGGTCGGGTCGCCTGGGTGAGGAGGTCTGAAGTTGAAAGACCCGAAACCCCCTATGACCCCAGGTACTATCACTGAGGATGTGTCCAAGAGTGCATCACAAGGTGTATGTAACAATCAAGACTCGCGTGCTGCGCAACTTTTAGAGTAGCATGGTGATGGTAAGATAAATGTAATTATCTGTTACCTGCTGCTCGTGTAGTTTGAAGACTCGTGCGAGCTCTGCTGCGTAGCGCCTACCAGAACCGTTAAATGCGTATGAGGCGCTGCAAAGGAAACTCCGCCTACCAGTCTCCGCCAAAACTTTTTTTTATATATAATATTTGTTTGTATTATTATTTTGAGTGGCAATGGTGCGTAATTGTATTGTTATTTATTATAATATTTATAAAAATATTAATAATTTGTATTATTTACAATTATCAGAAAAGGGCACAATACATTTTGAGACAAAAGGGGCAGGGGCTTGAGCCCCCCGGCCCCCCCCCCCCTGTGCACGCCACTGCAGCAGACAAATAGCTAGTAGTGATAGCATCGGCAATCCACCTTTCACTAAAGCGGCCAAGTCCTTAATTATACAGAACTTTAAGGCTTAACATAATTTAAACCTTTTGTACCAGGCTGTTAACATATTTATTTACTGCTGTAAAGTTGGGAATTTTAGCATGGGATCGACTCTCTTATGGAGCATGTCTCTAGCGGCCAGTTGATGAATTGCAGTTTAAGTCACTTCTGTGATGGATTCAAGAGAGAGACAG
The DNA here is from genome assembly GCA_036326025.1 of Chrosomus eos. Taxonomy (NCBI): domain Eukaryota; kingdom Metazoa; phylum Chordata; class Actinopteri; order Cypriniformes; family Leuciscidae; genus Chrosomus; species Chrosomus eos. The sequence goes on along the minus strand of CM070819.1, from coordinate 37,426,094 downwards.
GATGGTTGCCGCTTGGTCTCCACGACTCCACCTATAGATGTAGTCAGAGAAGTCATCAGAGAAGTGACGTCACTGCAAGGGGAGGGGAATTGTCTATTTTGATTTCATCCCCACCACTGATGTGTAAACAAGCTAAGTTGTTTACTCACACCACACATGGATGAAATAGGAGAAAATCATTACTGCTTTAACAAGAGGCGCAAAAAAGGACAGAAAACGAATAAATCTCTCCCTTCTCGTTGTTTCTCTTTTTTAGTGGTGGGTCATAGTCAGACACTAATTAAAACTACAACAACGAGGATGGGTGTCTGTGTATCTTGATGGAATGCATGCCTCTTCCCTTTCTCCGACTTGAATCAATCCGCAACATCTGCCGACGTGACACTTCTTATTGACAAATACCCGAGATGTTTTGCCTTTAAAACATCTATAAGACAAATCTTTCCAATAATCCAGAGCTTAAACGGCACAACAGAAGATTTGCTTTGCGAATCCATGGATTTAGATTATACGAAAACAGACTGAACCATTTCCCCCTTTTTTAGAAACATTTCTATGAAATTCTAAAATCTCAAATATATTTCAATTATGTGTTGACGTTTCATTACTGACGTAGGCTATAGCCTATGTGCATGGAGTTGTGCTCCACGCTCTGCAATTGTGAAATAGTTTGCTTTTGTGACCATACCTGCGCGAGACCGTTTACGATATCTAATTAATATATGCAATGACATACCTTACAATTCCTACATTCTTTCCCAGAGCAAAACACTTTCGTTTCCTGTTGGGTATATCAACAAAACCCACCTCTCTGCACTTCCTTTGTCAGAAGAGCTAACCCAAGCTGGAAATATCGTGCATGAAACAACTTTTAGTTAGAGAATATCTTCTTTCTATCAAAACTATCGGAACTCACAGGCCAGTCTGAACCCCGTGCTTTCCTGCTGAATGAGTCCGCACATTAAAAGCGTTTATGGGCTTATTCATTTCCTTTTTACCGCATAACTATCTGCGAACTTGTAGCTGCACGTATTTCTAATGAGCTCCAGCTGTCAACCAAAATAACCCCACATCACAACGCGTGAAATGAGTTCTCTTACCTGGCGGGTTAATAGCTGCTGTTATCGCTTGTTTCGGATGTAATTTGCACATTTAGTAGTTGAACAAACATAGACCGGATCTTTAAACTGGTTATAGTCGCGCGTGATCCACTTTTGGGAGAAAAGGCGTGGGGTATATGACTAAAGCCCTATAACAAAAACAGAGGTAGCCTATTCAAAGTATCAAAGTAGCCTATGCAAAAAAAAGAAAAAGAAAAATCTCCAGTCTCACTTGAAATCGTTGACTTTCACTAACGTTACATTGTAACTACTTAATGGGGAGTTAGTTATTTTATGCGTTTACTTATGATTGTCCTTTTAAATAGCCTACAAAATCTGCACGTATTATTGTGTGACAGAACCATTCATAAATAATGTACTGTAGTGATGTTCTCGTGGGTCTTATGACTGTTCATATCATACACATGATGACCAATAATCGATCTTCAAATCTTTACTAAACTTTTGGGGGGTGAAAGATAGTGTCTCCACCTAGTGGGTATTGCACAGATGAGCACGAAGATTGATAGTTGGCAAGGTCTATATAGTTTTAATATACAGTAGCTTTAAAGTTTGTTGTAAATGTAAAACATTTAAAAAAATCAAAATCCTCACACAATAAATTAAGTAGAAAGTGAAAACTGGTAACATTAAGAATTGTGACTTCTCTGAATTTTTTTTATTTTCAAAATATTCTTCACATGCATAATACATCATTAGATGCAGCAGTCAAGATGAAACACCATTAGATGGGTGACAGAGAGAGTATTGTCATCTTGAAAGTAAATTAGTTATGATTAAAGTCATGATCCTTCATGAAACCAAATTTCTCTTATATGACCTACATATGCCAACTTATATTTAATTGAGTTAGTTCAGTCATAACTCCTGAGTGACAGATTTAAAACACTTTATTACACCGCTAGCCAACTGGAGGAAAGGAAAATGAGATTTGGTTAGGCCACCTTTTCCAGGACCTTCTAAGTGCAGAGCAAGTAGTGCTATCCCTAAGGAAAGCTGCTTGGTTGTTCAGTGTGCTGTCGAATCCACTTCTTGGATCAACTTGAGACGACTCTTACACCTAAACCACCTGAGAGGCCATTTGCAATGACCTCCTACCTGGAGAACCAGGCAACGATCACTAAACTAGGAAAAGAGAGGCGTGTATTTCGCATACACTTCACCCTCAGGGTGTTCAGGACATACAGTCCAGTCAAGACTACCTATCAAGACTTCTGATTAAATAAATGTAGCCTGGGTGAGCATTAAGATACTTTTTTCAAAAACATTAAAAACTAGGGATGCACGATATATCAGCCATATGATAATGTTTAATGTTATCGTTATAGCCTCGATAAGAACATTTGGCCAATATTTTTATTAAAGCCAATAAATAATGGATTATTTCCTTCAGCTGAGACATTTCAGATGAACACTGTTTGTCATGATGGTTTTGAATTGCTTGAAATTGTCAGGTGCAGGGGTGGTGAAAAGAGGGAGGACTCAGGTGCAGAGTTGATGGTCTTTTTATTATAATAAAATAAACCAAAACAGACAACAAAAACTACCCCTAGAGGGGAAAAACTGACTTGACTTGACAACAGCACACAGCAGGGAAACACAGTGTACGTACAGACGACAAACCAACGCCTGACTCCATACACAAGGAGAATAAATAGGGAAGCAAACAAAGGAGGTAAAGAGGGAGGACAGGTGGGGCAAATTAATCAATAATCAGGTAACAAGATGGGATGTACTAGACAATCAACAGTAGAGCACATGGCATAAGGAAACATACATGACAAGCCATGTGCAAACACCAAACATGACTTGAACACAAGCACATGGCCAGTAAAACAAATCACAAGCCATGTGCTAACACAAAACGAGACAGCACACATGCAACACAGCACAAGACAATACAAATCACAACATGTAAATAGGAAGATGTTTGCATTATTTTGTCACTTATTGGGATTAATATGCTAGCTGTAGCCATTTACATCCAGTCTTTGTGCTAAGCTAGGCTAGCGGTGGGTGCGTCAAACAGAGTTAAAGTCAACGCGGGCAACGTGAGCTATCGCACTCCTTTTCATAGTACACAAGTGTAAACCCTCCACCCGGGTCCCACTCGACCCGCTCCGAGCGGGCCTCGAACCCGGGTCTCCGGCGTGAGAGTCAGGCGCTCTAACAAGGAGGCTAAAGACTGCATCTGTCGCTAGAGCGCCTATTGAGATCAGAGGAGTGAGGTTTACTCGCACAGCAAGCAACTACTAGCTGGCCTCCGTTACACAAGCAGACGCAAGCGTCACGGGCGATGCGTGAAATGCAATACACCGATCACGCAACAGGGGGTAGTAGAGTCGAGTCAGGTCACGTGATATTCAGGCATTTTCCAAAGCAAATTTATTGGAATGTAATTGTGTAACTGGATGTAGCCTTTGGACGGTATGCGTACGATGCGTTGACTATTTAAGGGCCCTTACAGCATGCATGGAGATGAAAAAGGTACGTTATGCATGGACTTATCTAACTCTGGGGGATACGGTGAATAAGCTAAAGTCCAAAATGTTGGCGTGTTCCTTTAAAAAAAATGAAAATAGAGTCTGTCATATAGGCTACATAAAATTATAATAAGAACATTATAATTGTGTGCTTGTGACATGGCTTTTAATGGTGAGACTTTTGTTTTTGTATTATATATAAATGTATATAAAATTTGAATGAAATTGTTATCTGCCAATATATCGGTTATCGGCTTTCAAATATAAAGAATTATCAGTTATTGTATTGGCCAAAATTTTCATATTAGTGCATTTCTATTAAAACCCCAAACTTTTGAATGCTATAGTGTTAACTGATATTTTGGTGTGGCAGCAGACAGCTCAAAGGGTTTAAATGCAGCAGTAGTCCTCTCACTGGATGATGCTGATAAGGTGTTTGGTGCTGAGAGCACTCCTAATCCCAGTGTGGGTCCTGATGAGAACCTTCCTCCTGCCCTGCCATGATAACCAAATGCTCCCTGTTCAAAAAAGAAAAAAGAAACGACAAACTTGAGGAAATATAAAATAATAACACGTGAAAAAAAAGTATGTGGATATTTTAATAACAATATGCCTGAGATGACTTTGGCTATTTGTTTCAGATTACACTTATATAATTCCTAATATATAATATTATATTACCATAAGTGTGTGTTGTATTGTTGTTAAGAAAAGTAGTGAAATATAAGTCAAAAATACAGAAATCTCCCTCTGTGTAGTAGTGTCTTTACATATATATGTGTAATATAAATATATATAAATAAAATAATTAAACACAAAAAAAACAGCTAACTGAAAGGAAGCTACTTGGTGAGTTGATTATCACCCGTTGTTTTTATTTATGTTTTAAGTGCATGTATCATATTAATTTATTTTATGTATTTTTTGCTTAACCCTTTGGCCAAATTTTATGTCAATAATACAGTAATTTAGCCCCACTGTGAAGAAGTATGGTGCATTAAACAAAACAGGTTGGTAAAAATAATATAGCTATAAATTAATTTTTGATTCCTTGTGAGACAAGCAAATACATAAAATGTCTTTCTTTTTTCTTTCTGTTTCAAAATTACACAAAACAGGAAGACAAGCAGGAAGTAGAAAAACGTTTCATCTACAGTAATCAAGAAAAAGTGTTAGTTGTGAAGGACACATGCTGAAAATATCTGTAGGTTAAGTACGTAGGATTATTTGAAACTAAATGTGGGACTAGATAGGATAAAGGGGGAGATGTGAGAGTGTGTGAGATTTCCAATGTATGTTCAACAAGTTGAGAGGTTGGCGACCTTACAGTGGCGCAGTCATCACCGTCTTTTACCATGACGAAATCAGGTGCCTTCAAACTCGGCATCGTCATCTTTCTCACCTTCATCTTGTGCCTACCTGAGTTTTTTCCAAGTAAGTAAAAATAGCAAAGAAAGATGTTTTGGGGTCCTCGAACAAGCGTGAGGGAGGGAAATGTGGCAGTGGTGAGGGTATTTGTGAGCATGCGTTTCAGAGAAAAGCGTGGTCAGAAAGAAACGGTTTGTATGATTGACAGCATGAGTAAACTTCATGTCCATGTCTTTAGAAATAAGGTGCATTGTTACATTATCTTCTTAATGTCTAAATTTCAGCAGTATTAAACTTTTAAACAGCCTAAAACAGTTAGCTTTCTGTCGCAGGTTATTACACAACTGTGGTCTGGAGATGGTGTGCTGTGTTAAAAACCACTGAGTTTGCACGTGTGTGTGTTTTGTGTGTGTGTGTGTGTGTGTGTGTGTGTGTGTGGTGTGTGTGTGTGTGTGTGTGTGTGTGTGTGTGTGTGTGTGTGTGTGTGTGTGTGTGTGTGTGTGTGTGTGTGTGTGTGTGTGTGTGTGTGTGTGTGTGTGTGTGTGTGTGTGTGTGTGTTGGGTAAAACTTTGGATTCTATCCAAACATAGCCTACACTACCATACACATTTGCTTTTATGGTTTTAGACACTGTTTCTGAGCACAAAACTGTTGATTGGTGTGGTTTGTTATAGGTTTCTAACTTTTAGACAGGAAGTGTCACTCTAACTTGACAAACAGAAAACCACGCTGGTGTTTGAGAAAACAGGAAGAACAACTTCTCAAAACATTACAGTTTACATGATAAAGGTGTCAGATGAAGAGTACAAAAATGAGCAAATGATAATAGCTTGCTGTAACTTATAAAAAACGATTATGTTAGTGTATGTGGAGTTTAAGTAATGTTTTATTGTGTGTGTGTGTGTGTGTGTGTGTGTGTGTGTGTGTGTGTGTGTGTGTTGTGTGTGTGTGTGTGTGTGTGTGTGTGTGTGTGTGTGTGTGTGTGTGTGTGTGTGTGTGTGTGTGTGTGTGTGTGTGTGTGTGTGTGTGTGTGTGTGTGTGTGTGTGTGTTTCTTTACAGCATCATGGGTAACATAGTTTTCACAAGGAATTCCACAGTTAAACATGATCATTAAACTGAGCTGACTGATGACATCACTGTTTTTCTGCAGAACTGCTTTATAGATTAAATGAACTAATTTAATAATTGATGATCTTGTTTGATGCCCTTTTTTAGAGAAATGAACTCTATTTGCATCGTTTAATCATTTTCCTGTTATCACTGTAAATCTGCTTTGAAACAATCTGTATTTTATAAAGCGTTATATAAATAATAAGTGGAATGCCACAATAGGGCTATAGACTATAGCACCTTCCGTTTCTTGCCGACTTCAAGATTTTTTACTTTATCCCTGGTTTTAAAAAAAAGTTTAAAGGAACAACATGACATCATGACTTTTGCGTAAACATACACGCCACTTTCAAGTCAAGTGGCGTGTTATTTATACGCATTTTTGAGCTATCCGCGTGTATGCGTGTATATCTACGCCGTTATGTCCGAGTGATTCCGCGTGTATGTAGGCCTACACACCGTTAAAAATACGACCGAAATAAAGCCAAATTTTAATATACATTCTGGGGAGCGATATTTTTCTTACTGGGATGGTAGGGAAAGACTCATAAATGGTATTAACCAGTGACGGGTAGGTTTAGGGACGGGGTTGGGGTAGGTCATATATTTATATATACAGTAATGTAACGTTAAGTCAACGGCGTTCATAAACACGCTGAAAAGCGATTATGCGTGTTGATAGCACGCCAAAATGGAAATACGAATTGGCGTGTTATACATACGCAGTTTCATGAGATCAGTCTGAAAGGAAAGTTACTTTGAAAAGTAATGCATTACAATATTGCGTTACTCCTTAAAAATAAACTAATTGCATGTATACTGTGTGTGTATATATATATATATATATATATATATATATATATATATATATATATATATATATATATATATATATATATATATATATATATATATATATTATATATTCTATTTATTAAACGAAGTACAAATTTCCAGGGTCGGATTAAGAGTTCAGAATTCATGTCTTGTAGGCCCCACTAAGGCAGGCCAAATGTATATTTTGTCCAAGGATATTTTAATATGGCATTTACAGTTTTACAATTTTCTGACTTAAAATTAACTTTACTATGCTGGAGTAAAGTTCATAAATGGTCGTTCTTTCCCATAGGGATTTGTATAGAAAATACATCCATCTCGTGCTCTCTGAGAGATCCAATTTAAGAGCTTCAACCCATGAACTGCTCGTTGAACAAAGAAAAAGCATTGATTTGTACCAGGACAATAAAGAGGGCTCAAACATCTTTTTAGTTATGAGAGTCTCAGTCTACATTACATTATCAATGGTGTTTTAGGATGCCAAACAATTATTATAATAATGTAATAATGATTTATTTAATTATGACGTAAAATCCATATAGCCTATATACTATATAAATGAAAATGAATATTTCAAAAGTATATTTTAGTCTACATTACACTATAATATAGGAAAATTAAAATACTTTTGTCCTTATTTCTTCACTTGCAAGAAATAAACCCTTGAGATTGTATTTAGGAGAAAACACCAGATAACCATGCTGATCGCGTGAGCAAAGTGCGCACTTTTCTTTAAATCACTCAGCACAAACAGAATGCCTATTCTTAAAGTCTTGTGCTGTTTTATAAAGGCACAAAGCCATATCATGGTTTCGTTTTTAGTTCGTTGGCAAAATATAACGCTAGAGACCTTTATGTTAGGTTATACATTTTACATATCATATGTGTTGGGAAAGGGAGAAGAGAGTTCGGCAAAAGGCGGATTCGAACTCGGGTTGAGCGCATCAAAAGCTGCACTTAGTGCAAATATACGCTCCGTTTTATCAGACCGGCCCTCGCGGCCTCAAAACACTACCGGCCCACCGGGGAAACTCCCGACTCTCCCAGTGCCCAGTTGCCCTAATGGTTAATCCGGCCCTGAAAATGCTCCAGTACCTTGTATCTTACTTTATGGCCCTGTAGAAGCCGTTTTTGTAAAAATAGGCTAACGACTGCGTCATAACATGCGACTTTCTGTCGCACAGAAGATAAATTACCATATAGACAGAAGTAGAAGCTCGCCCTCAATCGGGGGGACGTGGAGGCATAAAGTCGAGGGAGAAGCCCATAGAGTCATAAAGTTGCTCCTGCTGCGAGCTCATGGACAGCTAATACTCACGATCTCCGGCTCTGCAAGATTCAGAAGGGAATGATTCAGATTCCTCTTAGCACAGCTACTAGAAGACGTACAACTGTCAGTCAGGTTGCTCACGTCACATCTACGTCATCAAGGTTAGTGTGAGCCTGCGCAGTGCGCTTGGCTAATTGACTTCACTTTTCTCAGTTGAAGTCTATGGGGTCGCTGTGTCCATTTCTTTTACTGTCTATGGTGGTACCCAACACTTCACCACACCGGCACACTGCCCAGGAGGCTTTCTGTCCCGCCTATATGCCACCTTGGCCACTCCTTTCTCCAGCCCTTAATCAGCCTCCCTCCCCTGTTGGTCTTTTTACAGTGCACGGACACGCCGTCCGTTAGGGGGGTGTAATGTCACGTGTACAGTATGTTCTATTTTGATTCAGTTTTCATTGTTTTCTGTTTCTGTGTGCTGCTGTTAGTTGTTTAATAATATATATATATATATATATATATATATATATATATATATATATATATATATATATATATATTGCATTTGCCATTTTTATATCAACATTTGTAATGTCTACTTTTATATTTCTCCTTTGTTTTTAATTTGATTGGGCTGTTCGCAATGCTTTATGGGATTGTAGTTATTTCCCTCTCTAAAGCCGTTAAGTTCACAGTCTGAGTACCTTTGTCTTTTTATCTGATTTTCCAGCCCGATCTCACGACCAATTCGTACGAATTTGTACGAGTGGCTAATTCGTAACAACTCATACGACCTCACTCGTACGAATTTGTACGAATTTGTAGGATTTTTGCTAAATCGTACATATTTTACGAATTCCAAATTCGTATGAATTTATACGAATGACCTACTCCTGACCCCGCCCCTAAACCTACCCATCACGTGGGTTTAGACAAATCGTACGAATCCGTACGAGTGAGGTCGTATGAATTCGTACGAATTAGCCACCTTTTAATCATTCGTACAAATTCGTACGAATTGGTCGTGAGATAGCGTTGGATTTTCCAAATCAAAGTTTGTAATGTTGTGCTTCACCTTGTAGTTGGTTGGCTTGGTTCATAATGTTTGAACAAAGACTCTTTTTAAATCCCAATGGGAAAATGAATGGAAAAAATACTTCCGGCAACGGCGCCACTGAAAAAAGGGCACAGTTGCACTCTATTGCTATGATCTCATGTGAGAAACAGGTTGTCCCGCTCTCCCACTGGGAAACACATCAGAGGAGAGATGTTGCTGCAAGAGGGAGGGGAAATTATTTTAACTAAAGATTACAAGGGCACAAATATTAAAAAATGATGTGCACAGATAAATTATTTATAATAAATACTGCAATATTCCATAAAAAATAATACATTTGATTTCATGGTGACTAAGTAAATAAATAACATTAAATTAAAAACATCTTACTATGCTATAAAACCAACATGAATGCAAAGAAAACTTTAAAAACAATTAGCACATGGGTTTAAACTTAAAGGATTTTCTTTTTCACTGAATGTGGGTATTTCACATGACTTAAAATCTGAAGTAAGAGCGTTTTCTTCTTCTTTTTTTCCTTTTTTTGGGGGTTCTCAGATGTATCACAAATTCAGTTTTGCTGTGAGCCTTTTGACCCTCGCAGACCTGAAAATGATGCAAAGTTTTGTGGTCAGTCTGACCCTCCATGTGCGACAGAACTAATAAATGGTAGCAGTCAACACAGACGTGATGAAGGATGGTATCTGTGTAAGGCTGAAATTGATCTGCGGCTTCTCCACAACAATACCTCACAGTCAGGTGGGATAGTTGTTTTATTATTATTTTATTTGTGAAATTTACTGCTGCTTGTTGTTTATTGTCTACAATAATAATAATAACGGTGTGCATGTTGTACATTTCATAATAGAGGATGTGAAGGTGCTTCTGACAATGAAGGCAGGCAATCTCACTGAATGGAACATTAGCGTATTTGCGTTTCTCAACAACACTGAACTATACACTGGACCCCAAAATGACCAGAGACTATTCTACTGCTACCTCCCACCAGACAACAGCAAATGTCCAGATCTGAACATGTCCACAGAAGAACCCACACAACAAAACACCAGTCATCCAAGACCAACCACTTCTTCTGCCAAACCAATCACCTCTTCGCTTAAAACAACTACAATATCTTCACACATAACAGCTTCTACACATGAGCTTAAGTGCCAAACAACTGGCAGCAGTTTCCTCTTTTACTACCAGGAGCACAATGAAACAGCAAGATCTGCTGCGTTACCAGTTACACAAACAAAAAAAGGTGAGAAACCGTCAGAAAACTGTTATTTTTCACAATGCCATGCTACACACAAGACAAACGATAATAAACCAGATTTTAACAATAAGTAAGAGGCCAAAATAATGAAAGTCCTCCTGTACAAAAAACTCATCTTTGATCACCATATTTAAATGGGTTTTTTTTTCATGCCTTAAAGGGGTCATCAGATGCCCATTTTCCACAAGTTGGTATGATTCTTTAGGGTCTTCATGTAAAGTTTGTAACATATTTTGGTTCAAATTCCTCAATGGTTGTGTAAAACAATATACCTCCTCAAAAACAGCTCTGTTCACAGCAACCCGTTTCGGTGCATGTCTCTTTAAATGATAATGAGCAACTGCTCATCCCACCCCTCTCCAGAGAATGTCTAATAAGGGGAGAATTGGCACTGTCTGGATACTTCCGGTTTCTGGACTGGCTGCAGTAACACGTCTCTGTCCATGCAGGGGCGCTCGCGAGCGAGTGCAGAATGAATGGGAGTCTATGGGGTTTCACCCCCAGAAATCCACTTTTCTCAGCATATAATTTTTTGTCAAGTAATTTGAAAGTTGCATTCAAAAGGGAGGGCAAAGATAATACACTTTGCTGAAAATTGCATTTTTAAGTTCACTTATCTGTTCTAAAAATCCGTTCAAACATGTGATGACGTCACACAGTAGCAGAATGCTAGCGTGTTCCGGCCAACAACGGCCTAACCTGTAAGAAATCGAAAGGACATAAGTACTTGTTCATTCGACTTTTGCCCTATAATCTATATTGAACTTGCGGAATCAACAATAAAATCTACGTTTCTTCAACGACAAGGAGGAGAAAGAGATACATTTAGCCGTTTAGCTCCATAGACTCCCATTCATTCTGCACTCGCCCGCGATCACCTCCAGTGGAATTCGAATGGAACTGCAACCAAAGATGATACAACGGGGCTAATAGGAAGTGCCCAGGCTTTCCGTAGACGGGCTTTGCCCTCTCTTCCATCAGACATGTCAACACAAGACACATAAAGCGCTGCCTTGGCAACCTGCCTTGGTGGACAGTAAACAAATGGCTGAGGGTGGAAATACGGTAAAGCTAATATGGGCAGTCCGTCAGCGGTCGTGGGTGGAGCAGGAGCAATATGACATTACATTGCTCAGAAAATCCAACGGCTTGATTATTGAGAGTGTTTAGGCTTTTTGAGGATAAAAAAAAAAGGAGTGAATGGATTTTTTTCATTGTATGGTGGTTGTGTCCACCACACACTGCAAAGACACGTTTATATGCAAACTCCATGTAAAAGTGAATTTTGCATCAGATGACCCCTTTAAAATAGCTTGAATGTAACTCTACACCCTTGCCTCATTTATACGTGGTTCTATGAATATACCCGTATGAATTTGCCCCGCCTCCACTCACTCACACCAGTTCTGAGATCCACTTGTTAATGATCATAAGTTGACATGATTGGTTACAAGGTAGTTTGTGATGTCAGAAACACCAGCAATTTTAAACCGCGTTTTTGAGACAGTCTTTGGTTCACTGCAGTTTTAGGAAGAAAATACTCTGCAATGGTATTGACTTATGAATTTGCACATGGTTTGTTTTAAACTATATTAAAAACACCACATAGGTCGGCACCTCGTGGGCAAGTACGCCGACATGTAGCGCCGTTGTACTTCTGGCAACCCGAGTTCGAGTCACGTGGACCTTTCCTGATACCGTTTCTCGCCTCACTTTCTGTCTACCTACTGTTCTATCCTAATAAAAGGCAAAAACGCCAGCATAAAATGCTTTTTCTAACTTTTCTTGAAAAAATTTGCTTTATACCAAACGTTGGACTTTTTAGCACATTTTAAAAATAAAATAAAAATAAATTCAGCATATTTATTTCTTTCAGCCATGCTGATTACATCATATCAAATATGTTTTTACAAATACACAGTGAACTGTTCTCACCCAAGCATCTCTACCTCTCTCATAAATTCCATCTGAAGGAGAGCTGAGACTCTTTCATCCTGTCTATTGATTCGGGTATGGAAGGAGACAGCAGGACTTCATAATTCAACCTAACTTTTGATAAATATATTATAGGAATAGATCAAGCCAGTCTATTCAGTGTTTGACTCATCCAAAACCACAAATCCTTTCAGACAGCACATTGCCAGACTCACATAAGGTCATTTGGGTTAAAGTAAGTGTAAAATTAACTTGGCAAGACTTTTAAAGACAAGGGAATAGTGTAAACTTGGAGCTTATGTTTAAGCATCGATATATCAGATATGCTGTTTGTTTTTCATATTTCATTCATGTATTATGCTGTACTCTTGTTAAAGTTTCTTAATTTCCTTGATCCTAGAGGGCTGGGGTGTGATAGCTTCGGTGTGGTTGGCTCTGGTACTGACTGTGGTTGTGGTAACTTTATTGAGCGTGGGCTGCCTGGTCTTCAAGAGCAAACATAGTGAGTATCACTTCTACAAATCAATCAACAGCCCTTTGACACTGGGGTGTTTTCAGTTTGTGATCCATAATGATAATGTAATTGGCAATATGGACATCACATTGGATAAATCTATTTGGATCAATCTTGTTTTTGGTCTTTTCACTTTAGAAAAGTCCCAGTTGTTCCCAATTGTGCCGGTTTCAGTCAGCGGACATCAGCTCAGCAAGCCAACAGAAAATTGTGAGTGACACTAACAAGTTTATATAGTCGCAAAGCTTTTCTATGATTGTGCTAATAGCTTCTCAGGGTAACATGAAACAAAAACTCAAACAACCACAATAGCGTGTGATCAGACTAAGGCTGCATCTGAAAACTTAGGGAGCTGACTTGTTGCCTCGCTGCCCTATCAGGCAATGACTTTGCAGGCAGCATTTATGCACGAAGGTTCTTCACAAAACAGATTTCAGACAGACTTCTGAGGCAGTGTTACGGTGCAATGATCAACAGCAAAATCGAGAGAGCTTTGGTGAAAACTAAGTGAATTTAATGACTACAATAGTGATTTCTCGCTAGAAATGACATTATAAGTGGAAAATAGCATTGCATTCAGACGTGTCTTGATGCCTTCCTACCTTGGAATGCGTCCTCCAAAGGCAGCATCTATTAGTTTTCAGGCGCACCCAAAGACTGAACCCAAAACAGCAATATAAATACACTGGGACTATACAAGATAATCAACAAGACACAGTTGGGGAAATCAAAAATCATGGCAACAAAATAGCATGAACAAAGAAAACTGAACCGAAAACCGAAAACTAACTGAAATCAGAAAACTTCTTATGCATTTTGGCCATTTATTTACATGACAATGGCATTTTGGGGGCCTGAAAAAGCAAGCTTTTGAAACAAAGTGGCATCGCCAACTACTGTCCTGACATTTATAAAATAAAATAAAACTTTTTTGTCCTTTTCGCAGATCCGTGTGAACGGGGATCGTTTTGACAACGTTGTCTTCTGATTTTAGTACATTGTTGTTGTGTAAACATACCCTTACTCAAGCAAAACACAAAAACATATCAGATGTGGAAGCTGATTAATTTTCAAAATTTTGCTTTCAGTGATGAGCAATGTCCCTGATGTGTCCATAGAAATGTACAGCATGAGTGGTAAGCAAGTTTTTGTCTTGTAATCGTTTGGCAAATGTGACCTTGTTAAATTTGTGTAAACCATGGCAGTACCATGGTACAGGAATGGTATCAGTGGTATTTGAAATATACTGTGATATTCATAATAACATTTTATATTTACATGCTCCTCTTAGGAAGAATACCATGATATTACCTTTGGCATAGGCCAAATTAAAATAGGGTAATATAGTAAAAAAGTAGGCCAATGCATACTTTTTCTTGTAAAATAATTATTTGTTAGCATTATTTTTAGTTTTAGTAATAAAGAAATTATGTTAAATAAGTGTTAAAGGTCTTAGTATATTTATGTGGCATGATTTCCTGAGTTAAATGATTGGGATGGGCATTTTAATGTCATCAATTGGTGCAGTCTATAAAAGCCATTGGCAAATGTACCTAGGCAGAGTGTCATTTCCCAGGTATGGTGTGATTTCCGCTATCGCGATTGAACGCGACTGTGGGTCGGTAAATGAGAACGGCTATGTTTATGGTCGCTTTCGTGTTCTGCGTTTTGTCACAGCTGCTCTAATCGGCTGATGGATATTAGTGTGCATCTGTCCTAATGCTTTGTGTAAGGGTGACGGCTGTTGCAAATAGGCTGAGTAGGTAAACTTCCGGCTAGATCCCGGTTCCTGCAGCTTTCGTTTGGGTGGATAACATCCTTGCAGTGGCAGCACCGCTGTCTCGTCCTAGGTCGATTTCCATCGAGGCCTTATTGACCAGGGCGACTATTCCTCTGTAGATGGTGGTGGTGTTTCTTGATTGTGTGCTGTGGGGTTCTTTAATTAGAGTGTGCTGTGCAGATTTGGAGATCCCTTATTATTGGACCATTTTCCCTGTAAGAAAAAAAAATAGCACCCACTGGACTGCAGAGCCACAATTCGGTTGGGGAGTCTAATGGCTCTGGATTGCATAATTGTTGCCGATTCTGCACCTACATTGATTGCGTCAAGTCCCCATTTTATAGCCTTGATCGGTGGAGTTTCGATCCCCTGTTTGATTGACACTGTGTCGATGGCATCAACAATTAGCCTACAGAAAGTTAATATTTTGAACAAAGCGTTAAAACATGCCAGTGGTTACAGCTTCGGGATGCTAATGTGCTTGGAATACCATATATTGGATACGTAGAGTTGGATGTCGAGCTCTGTGGTAAGCTAGTGCCAAAGTGCTGGGTGCTGGTGGTCTAGGATCCTCCTGGTGGGCTTAGTATCTCAGTTCCAGTGTTTTGGGAATGAATGTTCTCTGCATTATTTAGAATACTGTCAGTGTCAGAAGCTCATAGCATTATGGTTCAAGCCCTTCAGCATTATTGTCAGGTTAGTACTCAGCCTGCCAGTGCCGTCGCAGGTGGGGTGCGAGGCCCTGTGCGAACTTGAAATGCGAGGCCCCTCCTGAATGATAGAATAATTGGCTGCGCAGCCTACTTGTAAGCCTTGTCCGCTTAAATTAATTATAATATAAACAAACATAAACGAATAGGCTATTTGCAATAGGCCTATATTAAATCGTTTTTTAACCTAATTATTTGGCACTGAAATTACACACTCTGTCGGCTCTGCATCACGTGCACCTGCGCATATAGCCATGATTTCCGAAAATAGTAGCTACTGTCAACTAGTGATATCAGCACAAGAACTGTTGAGGAATATGCAACATAATTTAGAAAATTGTTTTTGTCATAATGTTATAATAGGCTAACTAACAGACTTTCATTTCAGCCGCTCATCTGTGCATGTCCGCGCACACAGCCAGGCGATCAGCTTCGCGGCTGAGACACGAATAGATGTTTCAAATGTTTAAAAGGTATTACATTGAAATCTGTTGAATAGAGTGTAAATTTAATTCGTGGGTAGATTAAATAATTTTAAGCGGATAATTAGTCCTGGACCTGGCCTATAGACCCGTTCGCAATTTGGTGTTGGGGGAATTTCTCACTTGAACTGAGTAAGTGGGTCCCTAGACATGAAAAATCACAGAGGTGCTCATCCGCCATAGTGCCACGAATTACGTAATGGTCAAATCAAATATGGCTGCCATCGGATGATGATGAAAATCCAACTTCTTTGTTTCTGAATGTATATACACATGTAATACCTCTATTTTGACTAATTAGGGTATGTTAAATTCATTTCTGGGATTGATAGGACCATATTGGGTTTTGTGACATTGAAAGGGCAATGTCAAGGTCGTTTTCCTATTCTGAAGAATCTCAAAAGACATGTACATGCGAACTAACTCAATTTACAGTCTGCCCTTTTACTGTGTATTTGTACAACATTGGACAGAATTCACAGAAAATAAGAGGACAAGGTTTAACTTTTCTTGTATTTTACCAGAAGTATCAAAAGTTATCAAGGTTATCAAGGTTCCTAAAGTTTTCATCTGTCTACATCTATTGAGTATCGCACTAATTGATCAACAGTGAGCATAACACGTGTACATGAGTAACTCAAATTTACTAACTCAAATTTACAGTCTGCCCTTATACTGTGTATTTCTACAGCACTGGACAGAGTTCACAGAAAAAAAAAATAAGAAAATGTTTGACTTTTCTTGTATTTTATAGAGTTCACAGAAAAAAGAAGACAAGGTTTGACTTGTATTTTACCAGAAGTAGTCAAATTTATAAGATTTCCAAGGTTTCTAAAGTTTTCATCTCACTATTGAGCATCGCACATATTGATCAACATGGAGCATTCTAAAATACCTGGCCCCAAAAGCTTGAATTTGGTTGCTTCAATGGCAGATCAGGACAATCTTAATCAAGAAGAGCTCTACTGGCTCTATTGGCCAGAGGGTTGTGCAAGATCGCCCTGGCTGGTTCTGTGCTGTGGGAGGTGACATGAAGGTCGAGCAGAACATTCAGCGAGTGTCAAAGGGTCCTGGAGGTCACTATGTCGTAGAAGCCACACACAATGCAAATGCTGTAGCAGAGTTTGAGCTCTTGTTCCATGTGATTGGGATGATCACTGATTTCCTCAACTTTTTCACCAACAACCCCACTTTGAAACAGACAGAATGCCATCTCCAGCATGCACTGAGCACAACTCGCTGCCTTACATTCAACCAAAATGTTTCAAAGCTGCTGGACTTTGTGCTAGAGCAGCAAAATCCATACTCAGTGACAATCAATGTGCCTGTTCCATTGCACAATCTGCTTACCAAGCAGGCTGTTGACGAGGTGTCGCTCCTTGCTTGCTCAACTGTCTCCAAAATGGGAAGCATGTCTACTGCTCGTACAGGCAGGAGAGGTTAGTTGAGAGGACCAAGAAAATTGGCACAACTGTATCAAAGAGAAAACTACCTCAGTTCAATGAACAACCACAGAAGACAGTATGATGGAGCAGAAGTTAGTCTCATCCAAAGACATGACCGAGGCACATAGGAGTATGGACATTGCTAAGGAGCGGGGCATGAGTATCCGGCAGATACTTTCTCATGATGTGCTTTCAACATCTCCCCTGTTTGATGGTGACCTTCCAGCTCATGTCAACAAGTCAAAACTTGTCAGTGAGATTGAACCACGACTTGATCTCAACCAATGGAGTTCTGAGTCTACTTATGCCACTCATGTTGTGGTAGACTTCATGTCGAAGATGCGACAGATGCCTCTAGCACAATTTCCTACTTTAGGTGCGGTCATCAATGCCATCATCAGCTCAGAACCATCCCTCTGCCAAGAGCCGGAGTTCATCCATCTTGTACTAGATTTCTACATCGAGATGTCCCTGAAAGAAGGGGAGCGCATGCGGCGTACAGACTCAACAACAGACATCGACATCATTGGCATGAACAGACACACACCCATCCCTCAGCAACTTGACAAGTTCTGGGCATCTGAGGAGAACAAGCGGAATCTCCAACTGTTAGCTCGAGATATGGTATTGCAATCGAGCCAGTGCCAATGCAACTGTCATTGTCAGCTCTATTTTCATTGATGATGAGGTGCTACCAGCAAAGGCAGCTGGTGGCGAAGAGATCCCAGACCTCTTGACCTGGATTGAGGAGGCTGATGCCAGGTTGCTGGTGCATGTTGAGTGGACTGTTCGTGTGAAGCAGTGCAAGAGAGTTGTCATAGTCTCCAATGACACAGATACCTTTGCATTGCTTCTCCACTACAGCCCATACTTCCAAGAACTCGGGATGAAAGAGATCTGGCAGCAGTATGGCACTGGTGAGAGGCGGCAAATGCTTCCACTCCATCAAGCAGTTTCTCGTCTTGGAGCGTCACTGACAAAGACAGTGATTAAAGCACATATCCTGACTGGAGATGACTGTATGAGCAAGGTGGGGACTAAACCTGCTGCTATGGTTTCTGACCCAGTCCAATACTTAGCCAACTTTGGAGAGGCAGACACTTTGACAGAGCAAGATGCAGCGTTGGCTGAGAACTACTTGGTGTGTGTCTGGGCTGGGGCCAGGTCAACTACAACAGCTAAGACACTTGCTGACTTAAGGGTAGAAATCTACACCAGTGGAAGTGCTGGAATTGGCGCTCTCCCTCCCACAAGTAGTGAGATCAGAGGCCACATCCAACGAGGGGCTTTTCTGGTTCATCCGGCATGCCACTTGCTTGCAACAGCCAAGGACGCCAAAGCAAGACTAGAGCCAACGGAACATGGATGGAAGGAGCACTTTGGCACACTCCTGCCATCAAAATGTCTGAAGCCCTTACCACCAAGTCTGGTCACAGTATGTAAGTGTGCAGGCAAGTGTGACAATCGCCGATGTGGCTGTCGTGCTGCTGGAGTTTCATGCACCATATTCTGCCACAGAAAAATGGAAAAATTATCCTGTAAAAACCCATCCCACTAACATGCACGCACACATACAAGTATACAAGTACACTTTGAGAGAAATCAGACTATATGGTGCACTTTTAGTTAATTTGGTATGATGTAATTTTATCACTTATTGATACATAGTTTTATTTGCACCCAATTGTTTTATTTTATATCATTGTACTAACACCCAATTAAAAAAAAGTTCAAACGGATGTTTATAATTGTTACATTTCTTCTCTTCATGTCTTGTTATAATAATAAAAAATCATTGTGGAAAAAAATACAATAAAAAGTGACTATTAAAAAAATAAATCTTAATCGAGTTACTGAAAAATGATGTTGACATTGACATTTCAATGACAAGATGATCCTTAATGTTAAAAACAATATTAGCAATGAATGTTAAATGTCACATTTAGTAGAATTAGACTCATTGCATCTTTTTTTTGTTCCTAATAATGGCCAAGTTATGGATAAGTAGGAAGATGACCTTGACCATGACCTTTTAAGGTAAAAAGTCAGCCAATATGGCCATAACAATTTTAGAAATGAATTCCACATACCATAATAAGTCTAAATAGAGGTAATACATGTGTATATACATTCAGAAACAAAGAAGTTGGATTTTCATCATCATCCGATGGCGGCCATATTTGATTTGACCATTACGTAATTCGTGGCACTATGGCGGATGAGCAACTCTGTGATTTTTCATGTCTAGGGACCCACTTACTCAGTTCAAGTGAGAAATTCCCCCAACACCAAATTGCGAACGGGTCTACAGGCCAGGTACTGGATTAAATCACCCGTATGGAGATCATTAACTTTTAACATATATTTTTTTTTTACTGGCTCAAAACAAATAGCCTACATACAACACAATTACGCAATACCGTCGTTGCGCGGGTGCGCCTGCAGTTATAAAAACGATTATTACTAATTGGCATATTTGAATACTAATTCTTATATGTTCATTCATATAGCCTACTCAAAACAGACGGGGCAACCTAACGCAGACAAGTTAGCTCACCGTTTTAGGTGATATTCCATGTTTGTAGTCGAGCTGTGATTTGCAAACTTTCGACTTTTTCTCCGTTATCTGTTTTCGTAAAATGCTGCCACACTGTCGATGTCTTTGACATGGTAAAGGAGGACTGACAGTAAATTAAACGCTCGCAATTAAATTACAATTCAGCAAACCTCCATACCAATGCCTTCTAGTAGCCGTTCTCTTTCATAGGTTCTCTCAACGCTGCGGAAAGCGCAGTGGGATATTCTCTGAATGTGCCGATTGTCTGAAGCCTTATAGAATCACGCCAATTCATTGGCTGATGGCGTCCGCGCAATATGGCTCCGCCCCGACGCTCTTACGTCGCATCATACGTATTCGCGCGCGCGCCATCTGCTCCTCAGATTTCTCTGCCTTCAGAACGAAGCGGTCACGTTTGCCCTTCGCTCGTGATTTTTCTGAGCTACAATTACATCTAGGATTATTCTCGGCGCTTCTGCGACTGTTTAAGCGGAACTCTGTTTCTCCTTACGGTGAAGCTGCCATGGATTACAGACGCTGTACTCCGCCATGTGCTCGTTACATCGCTAACGACGACCCACACAGTAAGTGCGTTAAATGTTTGGGTTTTTCACATGCGCGTGAGGCAGTTATAGGATCGTCTAAATGCAAATTCTGTGAAAATTTGTTGCTCAAAACCCTCAAATTGCGGCTCGCGGTCTTTGAGAGGGAATCATTCGTTTCCCCCTGTCGCGCTCCCGAGGCCTCTCGAGGATCCGCGACCTGGGGTTCGGATGTAGAGCTTGAGGATGCGGAGTTCGAGCAGACGAGCCCCGCTCTTTCTCTCCCTCCCTCCCCTCGGCACGCGCGAGACATGCCAGTCGAATTTTCACACGATTATTTGCGCCCCAGCCCGGGAGCACGCGACGCGGTTTCTTTCGGGCTGAAGGATATACTTTTTACCGAGGCTTCCGACTCCGAGGATTTCGGGCCTACTCTCGCCGACGAGGTTATTCCGCCGAGCGGCCAGGAAGCGCGGCCTACTGCGGCCTACGCGGAGCTCGTTGACGTGCTTTCGCGCGCTACGGAGAAGCTCACTATTGATTGGCCCGACGAGCCACGTGAGTCTCAGTCGCCGAAACTCGACGAAAGGCTTCTCAGTGGCCCTAATTCTAGGCCTCAACGGAGGAAGCTGCCATTTTTCAGTGATCTGCATCATGAGATCTCCAGATCCTGGAAGCAGCCTTTCTCTTCGCACCTCACTAATGCGGCTGCTGCTGATTTCACCAACCTGGTAGGTTCTGTGGAACAGGGCTATTCCGCCATTCCGGCGATTGAGGAAACTTTAGCCGACCATCTTGCTCCGTCGTCTGCGCCGTCCTGGAAGTCGCGCCCCCTTCTCCCTTCTAAAGCATGTAGGACTACTTCCTCTCTCATTGGGAAATCCTACATGGCGGCTGGGCAGGCAGGCATGACCCTGCACACTATGGCCATTCTTCAGGCCTACCAGGCGGACGTCCTGAAGGAAATGGACGAGGGTGACGGTGTGACCCCTGAAGCGGTCAAGGAGCTTCGTAAGGCTACGGATTTAGCCTTAAGAGCCACCAAGCATACCGCACGTGCTATAGGTCGCTCTATGGCTGGTTCTGTTGCGGTGGAGCGCCACTTGTGGCTTAATCTCACGGAGATCCGTGATAAAGAGAAGGTTTTCCTCTTGGACGCCCCCATTTCTCAAACAGGTTTGTTTGGTGAGGCGGTCAACACAGTGGTTGAGAAATTCCGCTCCTCCAAATCCCAATCGGCCGCGTTCAGACAGTTCATGCCCAGGAGGGCTAGGGAACCTTCTGCTCCCCCCCCCGGTGCGACCCAGAGAACGTCCCTCTCATAGACCGGAGTTCTCTTCCAGAAGAAGCGAACCAGGGCATCCCCCACCTGCCACGGTTTGGGGAGCCCGCGGTCGCCCGTTTCCCCATCAACGGCCTCACAAGCGCCTCCAGTTGAAGCGGTCCGACAAACCGACTGCTCCGGCGGCGCAGAGCCGTTCCTGACCCTCCGGTCAGAAAAAGGAGAGCTCCTCTGGTTCCTCAGGGTTGGGTCAGACCGCGCAAGCGTTTCTGCCCACCTCCCAGCTCTCCTTTCCTTGCCCTGTCACCTTCGCCACTCAGAGTGTCTCGAAGTGCAGGCCATATTTCACCTTCTCTACTCAGTCTGGTGCGGGAGGAAGGAGACGCTTTCGGCTTTCTCCCCTCACCCCCCACGCTCTCTATAACTACCGGCCGCATCCTCGGAGACACTTTCCGTTTTCCTCCGAAGCAGGCGGACCTGGTCACCATGACCCCAATCTCGATGCCTCCCATCACGTGCCAGGACGCCGATGGCCCTCCTGCATAGTCAACCTCTTTACCCCAGGAGCGTCAACACGGCACCCTTACTCAGGTATGTCGTCTGCATTACAACATCCCTCCTCCTCTGTCACATTTCCTTCCAGAGTGGGAACGCTTACCAGGGGTATCGTCCTGGGTTCTTCGCACAATTCGGTTCGGCTACACTCTTCAGTTTTGCCGCAATCCCCCCTGTTTCAACGGGGTGTTTCCTACTGTAGTAGACAGCGCCGCTCAGGCTTCTGTACTGCAGCAGGAAATCTCTTCCCTCCTTCTCAAAGGAGCAATAGAGGAGATTACTCCAGGGGAAACCGAGCGGGGCTTTTACAGCCGTTACTTCCTGGTCCCGAAGAAGGGCGGCGGTTTGCGTCCCATATTGGACCTCCGCCGGCTGAACTTCGCCCTTTACAAAGGGAAATTCAAGATGTTGACGCTGAAAGCTATCATATCTCAGATTCGGCCAGGGGATTGGTTCGTGACGATAGACCTAAAGGATGCTTATTTTCACATCCAGGTTGTACAGCGACACAGGCAATTCCTCAGGTTCGCCGTTGGAGAAAGGGCGTTCCAGTACAGGGTCCTTCCCTTCGGCCTATCTCTAGCTCCAAGGACATTCACAAAGTGCATGGATGCAGCTCTGGCCCCATTGCGGCTCCAGGGCATCCGTGTTCTAAATTACCTGGACGATTGGCTCATTTTAGCCCAATCCAGGGAGCTAGTGGCCCACCACAGAGACGTCGTTCTGAGTCATATCCAGTCTCTCGGTTTGAGGTTGAACTCGGAGAAGAGTGTTCTTGCTCCGGCTCAAAGCACCGTTTTCTTGGGGGTGAACATGGATTCCGTTCTCATGCAGGCCCGTTTGGCCCCTGCACGGATTTCCAGCTTGACGACATGCTTGGCTCGTTTTTCACTAGGCCATCATGTGTCTGTGGGCACCTGCCGCAGGATGCTGGGCCTTATGGCTGCGGCCTCCTCCGTGCTACCGCTGGGCCTACTCCACATGAGACCCTTCATGTGGTGGGTGAAACTCTCAGGGGTTCGACCCTCCGGGTCAACCCTTCGCCTACTGAAGGTATCGCGCAGTTGCTTTCGAGCCCTGTCAGTTTGGCGGGACCCTCTTTTTCTTCGGAAAGGGGTCAGCATGGGTGCGGTATCTCGTCGCCAGATGATTACGACGGATGCCTCCCTCACCGGCTGGGGAGCGGTTTTCGAGGGCAGACCAGCGTGTGGGGTCTGGACCGGAGAGGCTCTCTCCTGGCACATAAACTGCCTGGAGTTAAGGGCCATTTTTCTGGCTCTGCTTCATTTCCTCCCTCTTCTGGAGGGTCACCATGTCATTGTCAGAACGGACAATATGGCAGTGGTGTCTCATGTGAACCGGCAGCGGAGGTTCTCGGTCGCGCACCCTAGACAGGCATGCGCGTCACCTTCTCCTGTGGTCTCAGAGCAGATTCCTATCTCTAAGAGCGGTTCATGTCCCAGGGGTTCTGAACCTCGCAGCAGATTTTCTGTCGAGACAGAAACTCCGATCGGGAGAATGGATGTTGAACCGCCAGACGATGGCTCTAATCTGGAAGGTTTTTGGAGAGGCGGAGGTGGACCTCTTTGCATCTCAAGAGTCATCCCAATGCCCTCTTTGGTTCTCCCTGAGTCCCCCGGCCCCATTGGGGATAGATGCGTTCGCTTACCCTTGGCCAACGCAGAAACTCTATGCCTTCCCGCCCATCAAACTGATCCCGGCGGTCTTGGCCAGAGTGAGAGAGAGCGGAGTCCGCCTCCTCCTGGTAGCTCCGTTCTGGCCATCTCAGCCATGGTTTTCGGAGCTAGTTCCTCTACTGGAGTCTCCCCCCTGGAGGATCCCGGTCAGGGAAGATCTGCTGTCCCAGCTACAGGGCAGGATATGGCATCCTCGCCCAGACATGTGGAAGCAGTATGTTTGGCCGATCAGAGGCCGTTAGCATTAAGCTCTGGTCTCCCAACTGACGTTCAGGAGACTATTGCGAGTGCTAGAGCTCCTTCTACAAGGAGATTATATTCTTCCAAATGGAAGGTTTTTGAGACTTGGTGTTTAGCACATGATAGGAGCCCAGTTAACTGCCCTGCTGGTTCAGTACTGGAATTCCTGCAGGAGAAGTTTGCGGCTGGAGCAGCCGCTACCACTCTCAGAGTTTATGTCGCGGCTATTGCAGCGCATAGGGAATCGGATGAGATTCCCCTAGGCAAATTAAGGTTAGTTTCTGCCTTTATGCGTGGGGTGAAGCGCCTGAAACCGGCTCACTCCCCCAGAGTCCCCTCATGGGATCTTTCTGTTGTCCTAGAGGGTTTGACGAAAGCCCCCTTTGAGCCCTTGGAGTCAGCTCCGGATAGGATTCTGACTCTTAAGGTTTCTCTTTTGTTAGCTTTGTCCTCATTAAAGCGGGTGGGAGACTTACAAGCTCTTTCTGTTAGCGAGTCCTGCTTGGACTTTGCCCCTGGCCTGGTCAAAGTTTCCTTGAGGCCGAGACCAGGGTATGTCCCCAAGGTTCTTTCCTCAAGTTTCCGCTCTTAGGTAGTTAACCTTAATGCTTTCCACCCTCCTCCATTTTCATCTGAGGAAGATAGGGAGCTTAACTTGCTCTGCCCAGTTCGTTCTCTTAAGATATATGTAGACCGCTCAGGCGGTTGGAGGAAATCTAACCAGCTTCTGGTTTGCTTCGGTGCTAGCCGCCGTGGGCTTGCTGCAT
This sequence comes from Chrosomus eos, assembly GCA_036326025.1. Classification (NCBI taxonomy): domain Eukaryota; kingdom Metazoa; phylum Chordata; class Actinopteri; order Cypriniformes; family Leuciscidae; genus Chrosomus; species Chrosomus eos. The sequence continues at coordinate 37,401,062 of CM070819.1, read as the reverse complement.
CGAAGCAGAGGATTTCTCACTGGGTCACAGAGGCTATCTCGTTGGCTTATGGGGTGCGTGGCTTGCCTTCACCTCTTAACATTAGAGCACATTCCACCAGAAGTGTAGCATCTTCTCAAGCTCTTTTCAGAGGAGCAATTTTGGAGGATATTTGTGTTGCGGCAGGCTGGTCCTCTCCGCATACTTTTGTAAGGTTCTATAGCTTGGATCTTGACATGACCCCGGGTTCCCAGGTTCTTTCTGTTTGAACTCGTTTCGGTCGTTGTCTCTTTTATCTACCAGTCATAAAAGCGCTCTAGCTTGGCGAGTTTGGTAGTCCGTTCCCACTGCGCTTTCTGCAGCGTTGAGAGAACCTATGAAAGAGAACGTCTCTGGTTACTTACGTAACCTATGTTCTCTGAATAGGGAACGAGACGCTGCGTTAGCGGCCAAGCTCCTCGCGCTGCTGACAGTTTCTTTTCGGCAGAGAAATCTGAGGAGCAGATGGCGCGCGCGCGAATACGTATGATGCGACGTAAGAGCGTCGGGGCGGAGCCATATTGCGCGGACGCCATCAGCCAATGAATTGGCGTGATTCTATAAGGCTTCAGACAATCGGCACATTCAGAGAATATCCCACTGCGCTTTCCGCAGCGTCTCGTTCCCTATTCAGAGAACATAGGTTACGTAAGTAACCAGAGACGTTTTCAATCTCTCTCCAGTGGGTTGGGCTAATCCAAAAAAGTGAAAACATGGGGGGTGTTCTGAAGACAGGCTGTTACCTGTGAAACAGGGGTGCGCTGAAAACACCCACATTAGCAATTAGTGTATTCCACCTGATGAAATTTTGGTTGGTCCAGAACGTATCGACCAATAAATTAACTAATCGACTGGGAGATTACAGCCCGTGAAAAACCCGCTTAATTTGTTGGAAAAAAAAAAAAAAAAACAGCTGGATTGCGAGGCCCCCTGGTGGCGCGAGGCCCTGTGCGGTCGCAGTTCGCACAGTTCGCACAGCCCTTGCGACGGCTCTGCAGCCTGCGAAGGACCGTGATGGTAAAGTTCTTTGCTACTGAAAAGCTATTTGATTCAGAAAACAGCGACGCTGTCCAACACTGATTATTAACTACACTAATCATTTATCAGACGCTTTTATCCGAAGCGACTCATGTGGATAGCATAGAACTAACAACAGGGCAACAATATGCAAATGCCGTGACCAGTCAGTACATGCATCAAGGTTGTTGTTTTTTTAGTATAATTTATTCTCGTTTCATAGTTAGTTATTAAAGGTTGATGTATTTCTGTTTCTCTCATATAGACGATGATGTATTCTTTGAGATCTCTTCGACTGATAACAGAACAGAAGGTAAACAAACATCCTGTTCTATCATGTTCTATCTGGGCACTCTTTTTACCCAGAAGAGATTTGTGCTTTATCAAAATGCTGTAAAGTAACCTTGTATGTTTTTACCAGCACTGACTAACTCCAAACCAACCTAACTCTCTATACTTTCACAGAAAACCTGCTCAGGGTAGCTGACCTTATGTACAAGAAAAGTAAGTGTTTGTTAGGATTTTTCTTTTTATGCAGAGAGAGGCATATAAGTTGTGTCCCAAATGACTCACTATACACTACTCACACTATGTACTCAGCCATGTTTGAATTTTATACAGTTATGTCACTCAACATCTATGTAAATAAAGTTGTGACAGTTGAGTGCATGAAGTGTCCAGGATTCCACACTTCGTTTTTTCGGTTAATTAAGGGCATCATCTGGGAATTTAAAGTGCACTTTTTCAGTGTGAACAAACTAATTGCACTGTTTAACCTACAAAATGGCACAGAATAGTGGATAAGTATGCAAATTGGGAGGGTACTGTAATTACATCAGAAATGTCCTTGGAGCAATTTAATGGACACTAATGATGAAAATGCGGTCATCATTTACTCCCCTCAAGATGTTACAAACCCATATGACTGAGAGAACATATTCCTCTGTGGAACATCAGTTTTGAAAGTGTTCACGTTACTCATTACCATATAGTGGATGGGGACCAGAAAACGTCAAGTTTCAAAAAAGGAAATAAAAGCACCATATGTGACTTTTCCAAATCTTCTGAAGCCATAGCTTTGTATACCATTTTGTGAGCGTGGTGCTCACCATATACTTTTATTGCATTCTTCTATATATAGCTCCTTCTGTTCCCTGAAAGAATGAAAGTCATTTAAAATGTGTGTGTAGACGACAGCCACATCCAATGTGAGGTTGTATATACTGTATTGAGGAACTGGTCTCTTGTACAGTGTATTCATGTATGCTTATTAATGGTTGGCTATGTGTGTTTAATTTTTTATAATGCTCTCTTATGTTCTAGGATTGTCACCAATCTTTGAGATTACAGGTATGAATGAGACATTTAACACATTTACATATTCTTTCAAGAAACACATAAAAAAACACAGGAGCATTGAATAGCATTAAATACACATATAGACCTATAGAATACGCATATCACATAAATAGCATAACTGAAACAACAGCTTGATTCTTTATATTGTCACAAAATGTAATCTTTATTATCACCCAGCAATATATTTCAAATTGGATATATAGTACATCCAACCTTATCCGCATACTAGTCACACAAAGCAATATGTACAGTACTGTATAGCAAATATCAATGTTTGATTGTTTGCAAAATATAAAATATATTATTGCCCAGCTTAGCTAAATGCAACTAAGTTATGAACACAATAAAGGGGTCGTATTATGCTTTCTTACATTTTGTTAACTTTTGAGCATGAAATAGGTCTGCAAACGTACAATGCACAAAATTCCACTCTAAAGGGAGTTACTCCTGATATCAGTAAGCACTGTTTCTGAACTCCCTGAAACGCCTTGTCTCGTTTTTATACATGTCACTCACTATATCCCTTTAAATAATTAATGTGCAAAAAAGGCACAAGGTCGGGATTAGTTTCATCCGAAATCTTAAAAATGCTGCCATAAGGATGCATTCCAAGGTAGGAAGACATCAGGGCACGTCCAAATCCAATGTTAGCCTCACTTCCTGTCTCTTGAGATACCTTCATGTGATACATTTTTGAAGTCAGCATAGATGTATCCTTCGCTGCCTTTGATATCCCACACTCCTGTGCATTCCATTCCATGACAGTTAACGGTACAATATGTAGGAATTTTGCAGTAAAATATCCAAAAACACTAGGCCAATGTTATACATTTTGTTTAGTTGATTATTTACAATATCCCAAATGTTTCCAACTATTTGTAAATCGTGAGAAAGTTGCAATATTAACCAAAGAAACGGGGCGTGTGAGCAGGGGTGAGGAGTCGCCAGTCAATGGCGTCATATCCGCTTTACCGCCGGTTACCGCCATGGCAGACAGACGTGAACAACCAATCGGGTTATGCCTAGCAGGACGCTCACGGATTTGTTCAAACATTATGGACCATTGCAAGCAGACTTTGAGACAAAAAGAGGACTAAAACGAAGATCAACATCTTTCGAGATGCCGAGAGCTTCACGTCCGCGACTAACTTCGACTTGACAGAGACACGAGTGTTGCATGTACTGTACTTTATTAGACAGGTGAGCAAATGTACATAAAACGAATCAATGTTATTTAGTTCAACCTGATGAAATGTTAGAATATGATCTGTATGTTATTCTAATCTTGATCTAGCTTACTTAGTCTCATACAGCCAACAAACAACCTCACTAACAACATTCAACACACTCAAATGCCGTTTAGTATGATAGTGTAACTGTGAGAGCAAGTGAAACAGCGCTGCGTTACCTCAAGCTTCATTCGTCTAATAAACTGACCTGTGTGAGTATTAATTCAGCACTTGCGTGTAGTTCGGTAGAATGAAATGTCCTTATTCCTTTATATCCGCGGGACTCGCGTTGCGTGTGGCGCTGGTATACGTATAGCAACCGCGCCGTGCTTCACACCACAGTCATGCTAAAAACATCAATGTATTCACTCATGCATAAAAGATCCATCAGCTTGACGACAAGATCCATACTTACGCTGAAAACGGAATATACGTCATAAATATACGCCTTTGTTATTGTAAGAGGTTAGCAACCCCTGGTGGCGAAAAATTCCTACATATTGTACCTTTAAGCTAAAAAAAAAGATGCTGTCTGAAATTTGTTTGGTTGTCAGTTTGTGTCAATTTATGTTTTTGACCAACGCTTTTCACTTTTGATGTCATTTCTAGTGAGAAGTACTATTGTAGTAATTAAATATTTGCTTAGTTATCACAGAAGCTCTCTCTACTGTGTTGTAGATCATTAAAGCCTTCCGCTGCCTCAAAAGTCTGTCTGAATCTAGTTTTGTGATGTTCCTTTGTGCACAAATGCTGCCTGCAAAGTCATTGCCTGATAGGGCAGGGAGGTAACAAGTCAGCTGCCTAAAGCTTCAAGACATGGCCAGTGTGTTGAAACTTGCGGTTATGACAAGGGTTGACATTTCCGAAACACGCTCAAATCAAAGCACACTTCGTTTTTTTTTAAAGGAGGGGCTTCATATATACCAGAACTAAACAAGAGCGTTAAAGACAGACTAGGAAGAGAGGTGCTGCAATTGTGTAAAATATGTGAAAAATAATGTGTTTTGAAAAATCAAGCATGAAAACCGATTCTAGTAGACCCAAAAACCTAAATCAAGACTTTGAAAAATGGCATAAAAGGACCCCTTTAAGATATTATAAACATTAACATCATGATTTTCTGTAAAGCTGCTTTGATTGAAACAATGTGTATTGTGAAAAGACCTTTCTATTTTATTTTTTTAAATAAAACTGACTTCAAAATTGACTTGATTACAGATGAAAATGAGGAAGAGGAGCAATGTAATGCCCCAGAAACAAAGGAAGGTAAATATAAATGGATGAGGACGAGTCTAGCTTTTCTCTGTATAATAGTGATCATTTATAGTTTGGATAAAAAATGCCAAACCCTCAAGCATTTCATGTGTTTGGAATATTAAACCGCATTTGTATGCTTTAAATTCAATCTAAGTGGAGACTTTACAAAGCAGATTAATACTTCAAAAAGATGTCCACATTAATGTCCTCATCCATCAGCTGATGTAAAACAGTCTGATGTCTGTTGATGGTATACTCTCTTGTCACTACTAGTTTCTATCCAGTATAGCCTGAAACAGTGTTTGAATCTTTTTTTTTTACACTCTTTGAATCTTGCATAATGTCTCATCCGGTCACAGTGATGATGACACAAGCTAATGATCGTAGATCTTTGATGCCAGTATGTAGCTTGGGGCTAAATAAATTGCACTACAGATGGGCTCCTGGCAAGACTAATGTTGTTATGCATAGAATTCTTCAAAACAAATTTTTAATAAATATTATTTTTTACAGAGTTTAAAAAATCACATCAGCTCCAACATCTGGCAGCACAAGCAACTGTGAACCATCAAGTAAGTGACTTGCCTCTCATCCTTCATTAACCATCAAGATGCAGAATAATTATTTGAAATCTGTCATTTTACACCTTCTCCATTCTCTTTTTTCATCTCCAGCTTACCTGCATCATCGAAACAACTTTTTTTGTTCCGGTCGTTAAGAAAATGGGGAGCTTTAACCCTTTAAATCATCGAGAAACAGCAATTTTTTTTTATTTAAAGTTTATTTATTTAAACTAATGAACAAAATATGACGTACTGAGAACTGGACATTTTCACACGCTAAAAAAACATTACTGTAGTGATAATTTCAGTCTTTAGTTTCAAATAAATTATATTACAGATTATGTTCTTGGTAAATTTTATTCAAAATAAAAACTGGTAATTGTGTAACTCATATGTTAGCGTTTGGTGGACCTCCAAATCTACTCAGACAATGCAACACATGATTAATAATCTTCATTTTTAGTAGAACAAAAAAAGAACAAACATATAAAGTGGACAAGCAGCTTCCTAAATAAGTTAGGAGTTTTAATCTTATTTTATTAATTATATCTTTGTAGGAGTCTATATATAGACTAGAATTGCACTTTTTTTGGTTTAAGCTCTCATATTGAAGCAACATACCCTAAACACAATACACAGAGACACACACACACAGAATGAGGGCACTAATCTTTGGATGCTGGTTCAGGGACTGGCTTGACTGTGGTTCTGCTGGTCTGAATATGTGAGACCTGAAGAACAGGCAACAGCAGCTGGAATGCATTATGGATGTAAGTAGTGCTATTACAGCCCTGGGAAAACAAGACCATGCAGTAATGAAGGGTCGTCATTATCATAACTATAGTCATCTAATCATCAAAACCCCTATAGCCGTCTCTCATTTGTTAGCTGTGCATTATGAAAATGATCATATTCAGTTTTACCTCCAGCATCACACTGTCCACTAGAGGATTTAGTTCTTCTGCCTTCCTCTGATTCTACAGGGACACAAATAGAGAGACAAAAAACAGCAGGATGTTCATTTTACACTTCAGGAGAAATAAATAGTTTTATTTAACAATAACAGCACTGACATGCAAAAGCATATGCAACCTGTTGTACTTCCATAATGTGATTTAAAAAATGATATAGTGGCCCACAGTGCAACACCACAAAATCATACGGCAACACTTCGAAATCAAGACTATGCAAATTCTTACTAGCATTAAAAAACAAAAAATTCTCAATGCGAGTAAAACGAACATGTTATATGTAAGTTTATGTGCTGGAAACACATACTGTCCAATTTTGAAGAGCAACTGCTCCTGTGTTGTGACTTAATTCCGTTGCTTTCCTACAAAATTTAGTTTGCTCTGTAAATTTAGCTGTGCTGTGCCACAGTAGAAACAACTTTTTCAACAACAACAAAAAAGTAAGCTGGGACATGTTTTATCTGACAGGAACTGATTGGATCATGAAATATCTGTATGACAAGTGATAGGAAGGGAGGAGCTGAAAAAATAAGAGGGCATCAACTGAAGGAAACCGATCCGAAGTCAAACTGAAAAGAGAAGTCATTTCAGAGGTGGAGGAGGTATAAGTAATTATATTTGAAAGTTTTCAGCAATAACATCCACTGATAAATAGTTCAAAATAAGCGTGTGTTAGGGTCAGTCAGACTCACCCCTACAGCCAGTAATGTGTCCGAGAACTTTCGGGCCAGGCATCCGACCTCCTTACACATGGCACTGGTTAACCTGGGCATACACAACTGTCACTATACAGCTAATGCAAGGACTTGTCCAATACTGTCTGTTGGAAACGGCTGAGGAACTCACCTGACCAGTATACTGGCCTGTTGGCAGGCTGGCTTCTCCAGCTCTTGTCCGTGTAAAATCAGCTCAGCCACTTTGTGTAGCTGTTCTATACTACGAGCGGTCACCTCAGCAAGACTGCCCACTGATGACAGATACACCTTCTACATTCACAAACGTACACATTAAAATCAAGGTTTATACATGTTTGTTTGTTTTTAAAGAAAGCAATACTTTTATTTGGCAAGGAAGCATTAAATTGATCAAAAGTGACAGTAAAGACACTTATAATGCTACAAAAGGTTTATATTTTAAATAAATGCTATTCAAAATTCTATTCATCCAGAAATCCTAAAAAGAAAAATGTATCTACAAGTTTCCACAAAAATATTAAAGGGATAGCTCACCCAAAAATGAAAATTTGTTATCATTTACTCCCTCATGTTGTTCCAAACCTGTATGAGTTTCTTTCTTCTGTTGAACACAAAAGAAGATATTTTACAGAATGTTGGTTATTAAACTGTTGACAACAGCCATTGACTTAGATAGTAGGGAAAAAAAATATTATTAAAGTCAATGGCTACCGTTATCTGTCTGATAACCAACATTCTTTAAAATATCTTCTTTTGTGTTCAACAGAAGAAAGAAACTCATACAGGTTTGGAACAACATGAGGGAGTAAATGATAACACAGGAGGGTGAGTAAATGAGTTTAGGGGAAATAGACCCTAGTAACTGGAGTAACTCTCCATGTAAATGAATGGGATGCAAGTCCAACTAAAAAATATAATTAAATAATCTTTTTCCAAAGATGTTTTCTGTCAATTAAGGTAGTCACGCAGATATATGTTCAAGTTTGGTTTTAGTTAGTTATTTGATGCTATTAAAAATAACATCATGATTGACAGCTGTGCTTGTGATCGAGTCTGTGGGTGTGGGAGTATGGAAGGGACCTTAATGGATCAGGATCACTTCTGCACAGACTTGGGTCCAGAATTACAACTGTTTCTGGAATATTTTGGCTTATTTTTCTATATTCTATGGCTACGCGGACGCGCTAAAAAATTCTGTATTATACATTTTTCAAGGCTTGTACCTATTTCATGGTTTGCATTCTTGAGCCACCAGGCACTGTTTTGTGCAAATGAGCGGCCGGATCACATTAAAGGTTTTCTGTTAGAACGGTGTCGTGTTAGCGGCCCCTAAGTTAAAGGTGGGGTATGTGATTTGGAAAACGACCAGCAGATTTTGAAAATATACAATTCAAATGGTCCTACCTTCTTTCCTCCAACGCTGGCCCTGACTCCACCCATTTGAAGAACATGGACGCGCAATCATGCACGAGCGAAAACTCGCGAGAGATGCGCGAGAGATTGTAATGACGATTTACTACATGGAACCGGCTTTACTGACGAGATGCGCATGCGTCAAGAGCTTTGAGTGTGCGCACAAAGGGGGTCACGCGCACTGGGGGGAGGGGGGTGTGGTACAACCGTTTGATTGACGAACTTACTGTCCAATGATTCTAGGTGGTCTTGGAAATGATTGGCTGGAGTTTTTCGAGTCCTGCCTGTTCCACAGATGATTAAATTGCTTAATTTTCATTTCAGTGCTTTTAACTCAGTGGCTGTAAGTGGGTTAGGAATAGGATTTCAAGTTATTTTGAAAAAATGGACAAAAAAGAGAATCACATACCCCACCTTTAATAACCAATGACGGAAGTGAATCAATCAAAACTAACTTTATCTAGACAATAACTTTATTCTAGAGCTGCTGTAAAGCCAAAACAATCTATTACTTTAATTTCCTCTATATTGTTAAAAGCGCTATATAAATTAAGGTGACTTGACTTGACTATAGTGCAAGGAAGTGGAGACATTTCGTCCATCTTTTTTCACAGTCTATCAGTAAAACAAATGAAAAATAGAGCAGAACCCATTCTGTGTGTATGGAGAATAAGGAGCTTATATATATGCATACTAGGGGTGTAACGATACGCGTATTCGTATCGAACCGGCTTTCGGTTCGGTTTTCGGTACGCATTTTCGAACCGAACGGTTCGTTGGACCATTTTTCCTGCCGACCAAAATTTCGTTATTTTAAATGAAGGCGCACGCCGCCCGTTGCGCGTGGCAAGCGCACTCGAGATGCTGGCGCGACCACAACATTGCCCAACATCAAATGGCAAATGTAATGTAAGCGGAACGAAACTGAGCTACTCGTTATTATGTGATTGACGGACTGTTTATCAGTTTGGACCAATGCAGCGCGAGCCGACCTCTGTTAGCGCTGAGACATCCAGTAAAGAAAGCATTTGAATTCGCTATTGAACTTGAAGTAATAACATCGATGCGAGATCTAGTGAGAAACATTCGTTATTAACGGATCAAACAGGGCTAACGTGGAAACCAGGAAGAAACATTGTGCCATGAATGAACTATTCAGTGTCACAGATCATAGACATATACACTAGACGTCACCTTGGGGTTCTAAGCATGCGTCAAAACCGCCGCCATCTTGGAACAGGGGTCTTGTCATAGGAAGTATGTAGGTAACGCTGCTATCTCCGCCTGTACTTCAAATTCATGGATGATGCCGGACTTTTGTGCTGCGTATGGATGTTCACGAACGAAATCTGAACTAGGAAGAATGTTTTAAAAAAAAAAAAAATTTATATAAATTTCTCTGGACTCGATGGTAAATACATGTCTGACTGTTGGAACGAACCAAAAAACTAGAAAATCGCATTCATGACGATTTATGGTGATTTTATTAAGGTTAGACCTTTGCCCATACATTGACGCTGATGCATAAAGAGAAGGGGCTCCCCTGTTCCAAGATGGCGGCTCTATTGACGCATTCGTTCCAATGAACTGCTGTAGCCAAGGTGACGTCTAGTGTAAATATCTATGGTCACAGATCAGCAACATTCACCATGGATTTACTGTAGAAACACTAACTGTAACCAATGGACGTTTGTCAGGAATAGTAGGCTATAATGCTTTCAAGTAACATTACGTCGGTTTTATTTTGACATTAAGAATACAATTGCTGCCCTCAAATGTTAATCTGAACTAAAATAAACCTTTGTTTATAATACTACAATATAACATTTAATTTTGTCCAAGGAGCTGTTTTGTTTTATATGCTCCTAAGAAAAGTCAAGTATAGCTCCATCATTGCTCAAAGTAATGTATCATACTTTATAAGTTTTAATAATATAATAAAAAAAAAAAAATCAAGGAAATTTCTCTGGCATTTCTTTCTTTTTGCTGCATTGAAAACGTACCGAACCTTACCGAACCGAACCGTGGCACAAGTGTATCGTATCGAACCGAACCGTGAATTTTGTGAACCATTACACCCCTAATGCATACAGTATATATAGTTCAGACTCAACGACACACTCAAAAAATTTCTCACCTCAACATCATCCGAGTTTCCGTCTTTTGTATTATTTTTTCCCTCTTCTCCCTTTTCTTCTTCTTTTTGTTCCCCCTTTTCTGGATCGGGGCAAGGGTTGGAGCACTCTTCCTTCAATTCCTCTGTTACATTCTTGACAGCTTCCCAGGATTGCTCCACTTCTCGCACCCAATCATGAGCTTTTATTCGGGCCTGCAGGGCACACGGTTTGATTAGTGTTTGTGAATAACGTGTGTGTGTGTGTGTGTGTGTGTGTGTGTGTGTGTGTGTGTGTGTGTGTGTGTGTGTGTGTGTGTGTGTGTGTGTGTGTGTGTGTGTGTGTGTGCGTGCGTGTACTTTGCTCAGTTTGTCTGGAGTTGCAGCAACATGGAGCTCAAAGAGTAGCTCAGTAAGAACACTGACAAACTCCTCTCCATCAGCAGCTGAAACACACAGATCACATAAATGTAATACCCATGGGCAAAAATGAGGAGGACTGAAATATTTATAATGCTCAGACTGAGTCACCTGTCATATCAAATCAATGTCTGTTCATTTAGATTTGCTATAACTAGGTTTTCCAATACTTGTGGTATGGTGATTTCAACCAGAATTATAAATTTTAATAATTTCACAGCCTTAATAATTATGTAGATTATATAACTAATCATTTTAACTCTAAATCTGTGATTGGATTTAAAATTTAAAAGTGTGAACTTGACCATTTCACCTGATTAATATCCATTAATGCAGAAATTGTAATAAAGATTTATCCCTCACATGATCTTGATTGTGGTCTTGGATTTGTTCACACCAGATTGTGATCTGGATTTGTCTAATTATGTTTTAGCAATTAAAGACTCACAGAGAGGAGTGGAACACTGAATTTGGGAATTAAGATCACCGTTTTCCCCAGAGGCGGCATCAGCTTCCTCCTCCTCACGAGTGATGAAGATCTCTTTAATCGCAATCAGCTCCTTCTTCAGAACTTCCAAATCTTCCTCTTCCAAAGAGGACAAGAACTCCTGCACCTGAAATAGAGAGAGACACAATGAAAAGAGGAAAATATAAGGACCTTTTTTGTATTACACAGCTCATTTCAGCTTGTTTTTGGATAGTAATAGGTGCTATGGGTGAATGTGCAGTATGTAGTGTGTGTTACTAACCCTTCCTTCACTCTCATTGGAAAGAATCTCCAGTGCCTCGAGATGAGACAAGCCTTGGTAATCATCAAACAAGATCCCATAGTGGGCAGTTGGTTCTGAAACCATCTGACTGCTCAGTCTCTCTCTCTCCTTTTCCTTTGCTTCTTTTAACATCTGCAGACAGACACAACATAAGGCCATACATCAGGCAAGTATCAGGCAAACATACTGAAAATATTGCATGATTTTCCCACAAAACCACTGTTTAAGTCAATAATGCAAGAATCTTCTACGGTACGACAGTTGGTGCGACTATATTCACAATATAGCATAGCCTCTGAACTGTACCTTATTGTAAAGTAACATTAGGCTTGGGTTTTACATCATGTAAGAAAGATTTGAGAATTTGTTGACCATCTTACTTGAGACAGAGATACAGTTCTCTGCATCAGTATTTTAGTCTTTTTAAAGCCTGGATCACTCTCTGCCAAGACAATCATGGTCTTCTTTCCAATGAACTCCAAAGCATCAAGACCTCCTGTTATTACTGACTTTCCCTGCGAGAGGGAGGGACAAAAATGGTGGGACAAGAAAGATTAATTAATCTTCACAAGTTGTCAGCCGAAACTCGTGCTATCTTAAATGCACCATCAAGTGTATATTCTGTGATCATGGTAAGTCATGTTAAAACTAATGAAGTGTGTTATATCCGTGTGCTGACTCACGGTGTTCTGAACAGCGCTGCTGATGGTTGACAGTACTCCTCTGTGCACCTCCTCTGAATGAACGTGTTCTGCCATCTCTGTCCCAGGATGCTCATGGGCCTCTTCTGCCTCCTCACACGATGAGCTCTGACGCATTCGGAACGCCACACCTGCTTTCTCTTTTACAGAGCTTAACCCTTGACCTAAGGACAATCAAAAGACTGAAGGATATAAGACGTATTAAGCTAAGATAGTTTTTTGTAGTATTTTGTCTCGCATTCACATATAGCAGAAAAAAGACTGGGCACGCGACTGTTCCTTACGTGTGATTAGTTGATGTAAAAAAGTTATTAAGTGCAATAAACTGCGGAAAACAACTCACTGCGGTTCTTGTGCTGTCTGACACACACGAAGCGCGCGCACAGAAAGCCGCCTCTCGGACATTCAATTCTCTTTCGCAGCTTATTGCACTCGAAAGGTTGACTATACTGCGAAAGACACACGCAAGGTCTCTCGCTCTCTCCCTCTCTGCCGTGCATGCAGTGCGCGCTATGTATGTTATGCGCGCAGTATGTTCTGTCTCGCATTCGCGTTCTAGATTCTGGGAGATTTGAACTAATTTGCGGGCATCAGGGAGACGCTATCAATATGCGGGAGACTCCCGGAACTTCCGGAAGACTTGGGATGTCTTTTATTGATATTGATATTACAAATATCGTTGACGAAAAAAGACGACAACACATTGGGTGCTTCTCATTTCTTATTTGTGCATCCTCGTTTCCTTTCCTCGCTTCTCAGCTCCACCCCCTGTAGAATGCGAGGAAAGGCAGCAAGGAAAAGAAAAGGAGGACGGAGGAATCGAATGAAAGCTTTTTTATACATTGAAATACTTGATCACTCGAGCGTCACTTCACAGCGTCATAAGCAGCGCTAAAAGGATCTGCCCTTATGTTGTTAAAGTTTGTTTATGTAAGAAATTCATAATAAATAATAATAAAGCAAGATACCTTGTTGAAATATGTGAGAGGAGTGGTTTATGTAAACTGCAAAAGTAAAGTATAAATTCAAATGATTGTGACAGATGTGAAGGGGGAGGAGAATTGATGCGTGCGGCACGTTTAGTCGATAAAACTCTTCCGCATAGGATACACCTGTGTATCTTCGCTCATAGCTCCTCTGGAAGCCTCCTCACTCCTCGATCCTCGCCTCCTCGCGGTGCAATTAGAGAATTGAGATGTCCTTCAAGATGGCTGAGCTCGATCAGTTTCCGGGTTATAGGATGGAGGACGGAGCAGCAAGGAGATGAGGAGGGATATTGAGAAGCAGCCATTGACTGCTTTTATTGTGCTGACTGTGATTATACTGTGGCAACCATACGCACGCTCTCTCTCTCTTTTCCTCTTAAGATTTTCTACTTCAGTTAAAGTGTCATTCAGTTGGTCTGTGTTCTGTCACGATCTGCTTGCGCTGTTTGTGCGACTAAATCTGCGATCAAAATGCAGCCTGGGGCTGATATCCAGCAGTGTTTTTAATGTTGATCATATTATACGAGCAAGAATGCAATGTTGCCTGAATAGCCACACAATTTCAAATGTGACATTGATTTTATACAACAGTTCAACAAACAAAAGGGTAACATTAAGTGATGTACCACATTTAAAACTGTATTGTCAGTAGACTTATTGCTCTATTTCGCAACGAAAGCCATAGCAGAACTGCAACACACACACAGCGGTGATTCGTGAACGAATCTGTGGCTTTGAACGAATCGTGAGATTCAATGATCCGTTCATAAATACAGCAACTTGCTTCGTTACTGAATGAATGAATGAATGACTCGATGACTCACTCATAAAGACAGTGACTTACCGCCACCTACTGGTGATTTTAATGGCGATTGAGGTGGGCAAATATTGTCCCTTAATGGAAAAGTTGTGAGAAAGAGAAGAGAAAGAGAAAAACTATAATGACATATTTAGTCTAAAGACTACATATAAATAGCTACCAGGTAACTGCAGCTTGACAAAAAAAATTAAATGATTTTTCGTCAACTAAAACTATGAAAGACAAAATGACTAAAATGTGACTAAGACCAATAAGCATTTTCATCTGAGGATGAAGACTAAGACTAAATCAAAAATGGCTGCCAAAATTAACACTGGTGAAAACAACAAAAGAAAAATAGAAAATCACTCACTGCTCTTGACTGAATACATTTTGTAGCTTTAATATGAATCAATGTATATTTAATTAATGTCAAGGCTATGCAGTGTTTTATTTTTTCATTTGATTATTCAGGTCTGATGTATTGTATTTGTACTATTGTTAGCAATTTGCCTCTTTTTTATTTTTAATAACAGAGATAAAATAAAATAACAATAGAATAACTAATCATCCACCCCTAGTTTCAGGTATTTTTGTTAACCTGGATGCTCTTGATGTCAGGTTTTCATGTTTATATAATTATATATTTTAGTTATATAATTAAAGTTGAGTTTTTGTTATTTAGAAAGGTTTTTTTTTGTTTACATTGATGATCAAATTTTAGAGAAAATAATAGAATGTGAAACATATATTAGTTATATCATTTTAGGTTTTTAAATAAATTGAATAGGTTTTTAAATACATTTAAATATAATTTCAATTATATTTAACACACTTAAAGCATCATCGTATCGTGCAGCCCTTCTCGTATGTATATTTTGCTATTGTGACTGCGTAATCTAACAGTTAACTGTGGAAGGATCTAACTGTAAGGTTAACTATGGCAATCTCACAGTAGTGACAGGTTGCTATGGTGACTTACCCACAGTGGATGTAGCAGAGGTCAGAAGTGACTTCCCCAGGAGCCCCAACTACTCCAGCCTTTAGATTTCGACTCATCCAGGGGCTGATAACATGCATCCACAACAGCCGCGGATACAGTCACAAAATACAAAAAAAATTGTGTTATGGATTTGGTATCATGGTACATAATATTACTTTGACCAAACACAGCTAAACACTATTGAATGTACCTCTGTTCCCTCTGCTTCTTCCTGTGTAACATCTGGGTCCAAGCTCACTGACTCCACACATTCAGTCACCTGACCCTCAGGTATTTCTTCTGATTGGTGTACCTGCTTCTCTTCAGTAGCTTTGGTTATACCGTGCTCTTCCGCTGACACATTAGTTGGGTCAGGGGTCGATGTGTCTAGTGAAAGTTGTGATAAAGATGGGACCTCATCTGTAGCGACTGCAGCTATGAGACCAGTTTCATCAGAGGCAGTCGGGCCAGGGGAAGGGGGAGATTTTGCAGTGAGGTCTTCCACGGTCTCATCTTGCGACATGGTGCTCTGATAAAAACAGATCAACAAACAAAGAGTAATGAGAGGCCATGTAAGCAGCTGGCCATTACTACACAAACTAACTTCCAGCTGGACGCAGAGACAGCTGAGCTCTGACTAAGGTTTGCAAAATAACCACTATTAATATGCAGTAGGAGTTTATTGAAGCAAAAGTCAAGGTTAATAGTTAGTTTATCTACCCTAACCTAAAGTGTGATTATATTTTTTCTTTGTTTATCTAATTATGTCAGCAGGTTTGTGTTATGGTTAGGTCCTGAATTCAGGATTTGGGTTTAGCAACTATCTTCATTTCTGTATAAAAAGCACTATATTCTTGATATTATCATTATTACTATTATGATTAATATTGTGAAACCAATATGTATGTGTAGATGTGTGTGAAAAGAGAAGCATTCACACACAGAACAGCATTCACACACAGTGCTGTCCCTGAATGGTGCCGCACTTTCAAGCGCCTTTGTTTGATGCGGATTGCGGCGCCATCTAGCGGTTGTTTTGTACACGTACAAGCAGCATCCACACATTAGTTTGTAAATATACGTTCTGTAAATGACTAAGCAACATTCAAACATTAGTTTGTACATATACGTTCAGAAAACAAATACACAGACAGTATATAAGGCAGATTATAAACTACAGGTTACAAGTTACAGTTGCTATACAAAAATATGCATGCAGTTTTATGATACCTCAGGCTCCATTTCTACTAGCTGAAATCAAACGTCTATGTTTGACCATAAATCATTTATTGGTTTCCCTATTATTTGCATTTTATATTGTCTCTTCTTTATGTAATGAAAGTTAAAGTATTTCAAATACTCTGCGAGCACTTCAAAGGCGAACGGAGAAGCGAATTTAACTTAAATATCATCCAAAAGAATAACAACAAACGAGACATAAGGAAGTACTCTATGGAGAAGAGCATAACGCTAAAACGCAAGATACATATATGCAAAATTAACATTTATAGTACTATTTCTTCTGAAGTAAAGTTAAATCATGGAGTCATCCCTTCTTACCAGTTCTGCTGACAGTCGCGCTCGCGCAACCCTTCCGCTCGAGCTCGCGCCACGTCGGCAGCGGGGTCGCGTGCGGCTGTTGTCGGTGACGTCACCTGAACTTTTGGCACTCTGTGGATAGGGAAATAGATAAGAGACAGAAACTATCACATATTGCGTAAACATTGTAGTAAAATGTTTTGTAGTACAAACTCATGTTTGGGACAGACAGAGGGAGGTATTAATCCGTTTTTATCGAGGCTTTTAAGATGGCGATGCGTTTCAGAGTTGGTTTTGTAAAATGGGAAAACTGGGAATGTGAAGTAATGAGATATAACTGAATCATTAGAAAATTAGAAAAACACATTTTCCTATCACTAAGAAAATACATAAGTCACTATAAATCTGTTTATAATGATAAAACATTAATGAGTACATATGCGTTCTACCTTAAACTTTTGTGACTTGTCATATGACTCGTTGTTTTCGCATCGGCTCGTTGGTCTAGGGGTATGATTCTCGCTTAGGGTGCGAGAGGTCCCGGGTTCAAATCCCGGACGAGCCCTCTCTTTTGACATATTGCAACAGGTAGGAAATTATAAACCACAGGTTACACGTTATAGTTTCTATACAAATATATGCATGCATGCAGTTTAATGATTCCTCCAAGGCTGCATTTCTTCTGAAATCTTGTTGAAAACATCAATATTTGATAGCAGCATTTTTGTGCATATTATTTATTTATTAAATGTATTCAATAATTTATTACTGTGTAAATAGAAATATTTTGCAACATTAAAAATGTCTTCCCTGTCACTTTTGATCAATTTAATGCATGCTTTATGAATAAAAGTGTTAACTTCTCTCTCGTACCACACATGTTTGAATGGTATCATGGTTTCCACAAAAATATGAAGCAGCACAGCCGTTTTCAACATAGATAATAATAATAAATGTTTCTTGAACGGCAAATCATATTAGACTGATTTCTGAAGGATCATGTGAGACTGAAGACTGGAGTAATATAAATATAAACAGGAGTAAATAAATAAAATTGATATTCAATATAAAGTTTATATTCACATGGAAAATGGCTATTTTAAATTGTAATATATTTCACAATATTACTGTTTTTGCTGCTTTTTATTGAATACAAGCCTTGGTGAGCAGAAGAGGCTTATTTTAAAAACATTTAACAATTGTAATGTTGTATATTTTCTGCCTTATTCTTTGATATTTTTTTTAGATTGTATAAAATACATGAGGACTTAATGCACAAGTGCTTGTATTTCGTAAACTAATCATAAAATTGTCATAAAATATAGGGGGAAAATATTCTAGATATTAGTGGTTAATGTTTAGTAGTGTCTTTGATATCTTACCAAATCAAAATCAAGAGTTGGGATTTTAAAAATAATCTGTCAATTAGACAAAGGTCAGATAAACGCTGGTGTTAGACCTGACATTTCTGTTCCCCTCACTTCTGAAATGATGGCTACGCCCCTGAAATCAAACACAATGACAACACATTTATACAAAATGTTCACCATAAAAAGTTTATTGAATGATACATATTTAAATCTACATAATACAAAAAAAGTGTCTGAACAATTTGTATTTAAATTCACAGTTTGATATAATGACACAGCATAATATTCCCCTTGAACTGTGAAAAAATATAAGTAAATAAAAAAAGACAGAAGATTCACATCTTTATAAAAATGCAAAATATTTGTTTTGGATTAAAAATATCTCATAATCATGCTTCCTATAAATTCCCCATTCAGTCATATTATTGCTTTAAAAATATAGACTATATATATATTAATATTTCCATTATCCTATCTGATTAGTTAATTTCTGAATAGTGTATATTAATAAGGTTTATATTAGACTGAGAAACAAACGCTTCGACCTTTTTCTCTGTAATTCTTTCTTTTGTCTCATTAAGGACTTTTTCCTTTCTTATGTAAGTGCCCCCTTTGTTCTTTTCCTCCTTCGAAATGTCAAAAATGTCCTTCCAGTTGATAAAAGAAATCAGAAAACTGGTCTATTACAAACTGTTAAACTACTATAAGCAAGAGAAAAACACGGAGATGTAGCCCAAAGCTTCAAGCTATTCATAACCCCCCATTTATAGATATTTGCCATTTCAAATCTATTTTTAAAGTGCACTGTTTCTGTTTACACATTGCCCTTTACAAACATTTGTTCACGTAAAAATGATTCGCAAAACCTACAAACAGAAAAACAAGAGTAGGCTACGCTCATCCCTGCATGTATCCATGACTGTCTCGCGCGTTAAACATATCTCTCACAAACAAAGTTTTAACAGTAAGACAATGTCACCCATAACCTAGATGAACTCACTCTAATAACATAATGCCCTTTATTGAATGGTTCACATTTATCAAACTTCTCCACCTAAACACCCCTGGAATTTGACACAACAAAATATTTAGGATTATATGAATATTCATGATTACAGAAATTATTCAAATATGAATAACGGTGAGATTAAGCAAACTGAAGCATTCTATAAGTCCTTGCAACTAATATGTATGTGTTGGAGGATCAAGCGAGCCTATTCGCGCTTAAGTCACTATTTTGAACTCTCAAACATAATTACCTGTATTTTTAGAATGTATGTGGGGTAAAATCGTTACTATAATTTCATTACTAAATCGTAAATTGTGCATGTTGCAAGAACTTACACAGTACATAGTACTTACGGTAATAAACTACAGTATTAATTCATGATTACAATTAATAAAACATGTCACTGTTTTACTAGGTTAGTAATAGGTCAGGTGCTCGGAAGCTACTTTTGGGACCAACAACTATTTCTTTGTCAAAACTTAACTCTTAAGAGTCAAAGTACAATGACTGACAGACCCAATCAAATGGCCAATCAGCTTTGGTCCTTACACTAAAACACACATGCTGAATACATGTACAGGATCTGCGTATACACATTCATTTACCAAGTAATATTAAAAAAAAAAAAAAGGAGAAAAATTCACATTGTGCAGGTTTGACCCGAGTTGCAACCTAAAACAACATTATAAGTGAGGCGGTGTGAATTTGTCTGAGTTGTGTGTGTGTGTGTGTGTGTGTGTGTGTGTGTGACTGGCAACTGATATACTGCATGTGCATTTGCTTGTTTGTGTAGTGCTGTAACTGGCACAATGGCCCTCTGACCTGCAGAGGGCAAAACAAAACGAGAAAGAGACGTGTATAGAGAGATAAGGGAGAGAGAGAGTGCTTGATATCAAGAAAAAGACTTTAAAGTGCCTATTTCTTTGAATTTAAATGCCATTCGATTTTGTATAGATAAGGGTAACATCCACAGCACTATCAGCATTCCTCCATATCCGTAGTAACGCTGACAAAATCCACTTGGACAATAATTATTTTCCTGTAGTGAGAGCTAGCATGGTATAATCCATCAGTTCCACTCTTTGCCTATACGCATCGTTTCCTGGACAGGGAGCAGACGGGATACATAAAACGGTCCTTAACATCATGAAGATGAAACTCCTGTTGAGCAACGGCTTAAAAGAAGGTGCGAGTTCTGCTCCGTTCACGTGTTACACCAGCAGGTGACGCTTCTTGTGCAGAGCGAGGTGATCGGAGCGAGAGAAGGTGCGGTCACAGTCAGGGCACTGGAATGGCTTTACTCCCGTGTGCTTCCGAAAGTGACGGGTCAGCTCATCAGAGCGGGCGAACTTCCACGTACAACCTTCCCACGTGCACTTATAGGGCTTCTCTCCTGAACGGTCACACAAAGAGATGGAAAAGTACGTTTAGAAGAGCATTATCAGTGTAAGAGTAAATTTGTATTTTTATCTGCATATGGGTCAATAATAATCTCTAAGATTATAAAAAAAGAATTTGATGATTAAAAAATACATGCGTAAGTCTTTGCAATTGTTTTGGTTTCATGCATTTATGAAAAATACGGATACCATTTTCTACAAAAAGATTCAAAAAATAAAATAAAAGTCTAAATAAGTATTTTTTGCACCTTGAATAGATGAGTTATAAACACGTGTATTAAATAATTAAAAGAAAAATGTAATTCAAACATTAGATGGATGGATGGATAGATAGATGTGCATATATATTTACCCGTATGTGTGCGTCTATGAGCTTTCAGGTGGGAGCTTTTGGTATAAACTTTATTGCAGCCGTTGAAGTCACAGCGATGAATTCGGCGCTTCTTCGATGGATCTGGAGATTCTACCTTTCGACGTACAATCACAGAGTGCGTGTTTCTCCTTTTAAAGACAAAAAAAGAAGAACGTATTTATTAATGGTCTTTGTTTGGAGTGCAGCTCTTTCTTTAACCACCAGGGGTCAGACCCATAACATTCAGTCGACCTCAAAGCATTGATGACCTTAGCTCTACATTAGATTTAGTTTATATACAGTAAATGATTTTTGGTGCTGCTATGTGCTTCCTTCATGATTATTAGTAGTGCATGGCTTCCTGAAGCAAGACTCATTGCTCACACTTAGGCCTTAACCACAAGGCACTTAAGCACGTAACTCGTTCTGAACCATTTGTGCTATAGACATGTTGTGCAACTTGTTAAGGAAAAGCTGTGACTGGACTTACAATTTCCGACTGGAAGACAATAAACCAGTTTCCATGCATTTACTTAACAGAAATACCCCTTGCTGTAAGTTCTGCCTAAATACGCCCTGTAATTAAATACATCCTGCTTCTCTCTCTCGTCTCTCCATACACCTTGTATCCCTGACGGGTTAAGCTACATCGTCTACAGTATGCCACTTATTCTCCCACTTACTGACATTTGTTCCTAAAATTAGTTGTTTTTTGGCTCCGTACCCAATATAAAATGATCACTCCACCTTACTCCTCCCTTCCTCTCTCCATCAAGTGCTCTCTCCACCCTTCCTCGTAAACATTGCTCCATTTTCTTCATTTCACCACTTATTTTTCTTTTGGTCACACAGTATGTGTCCATAACTGATGATAACACCACACCCATTAGAAGACATCACACGTACACATCCACTGTAAAAGTGCACGAATACACAAAATAATAATGAAAAAAAAAAAAAAAAAACGCAGTCGTACACGCCCACATACAGATACGTTCCCACCCCATGAGGGTTTGAAGAATACTTGGAGACACACTGTCTGAAGTGCATGCTGGGGGATTTTATCAGACCCACAGCAAGAAATATGAGATATAGAAACACACATACTTTCAGGATTGAAAGAGAATTGCAGGCCAAACCCACTATAAATGAGATCCCATTTTTTAAAAGGTCATGCAGTTTCTTCCTGTATTTTAATGCAGAGAAGAAATGTTTATACTTCTACTGTAGACAGATATATTCTAATATTCATAGATAGATAGATAGATAGATAGATAGATAGATAGATAGATAGATAGATAGATAGATAGATAGATAGATAGAGTAGATAGATAGATAGATAGATAGATAGATAGATAGATAGATAGATAGATAGATAGATAGATAGATAGATAGATAGATAGATAGATAGATAGATAGATAGATAGATCAATCATATAGTGTTTGAGGACTCAGCACTCACTCATAACTTGGCGGGGCAGTAATGACGGATGATGATGTTATTTCCTGGCTGCGGGGATCCTGAGCGTGTTCAGAGTGGGGCTCAGATTTGATTGGCTTGAGGACCTCATGTTTGTTTGGGGGATTCTCTGACTTCATTATATGGACTGAAGACAAGACACAAGAGAGAAATCAATCAAACACACAACAAATATGCAAGGCTATATTAATACAACTGTCACCCATTAAAACTCCTGATTGTTTGCTTAAGAATCAGATGTGATTATGACTGTGTGTGATATTGAATGTCATCCCCTTACACTGTTTGTGGTGAGCAGGATCCTCAGGTGTGATGGGTGAAATCATGATGGAGGGAGGCAGGTGTAGGGAGGGGTAGAGCACAGATAATGACTGCATCATTGGAATTACTGGAATGAAGCCAGAACCCGATACAATGGGTGTCAAGACCTGCGTCACCTGTAAACCAGAAAACCCAGACAGATAGATATATGACTAATATAAATATAAATATATGAGCCTCTAAGTTTTAGACAAGAAGCCACAAATACTATTTCATAGTTGATGATATGCCTTCATTAATTGTTAATACATGGGTCAGTGCATTACAGGGGTCCTCTCTATGATATACAATATTGTTCAAAAGTTTTGCCATCAGGAATGAATGGGCTCTATGCACGGCGGTATTTCCGGTGAAGGTCTAAGGATGCTCGATAACTTCCGCCGATCGTAGAGTCCAATGCAATACCAAGAATTTATATTGAATTTTATACTCCATGGTTATACTAAAGAAACGTTAGTCACAAAAACAGACAAAACAGACACCCCTCATTGTGTTTATGCTTCTTTTTAAAATGATATTAAATAAACATAACTATATATAAAATTACATCTAAACATATGAAAGTTTCGTTTCAAAGACGGGAGGACAGTACATTTTGAAGACTCTGCCATAATCCCGTTTTCCTCCGCTTTCCTCCGCTTTAATCTCCCCAACCGGAAACGGAAGAGCATCCTTGCGTCAAATGCGGAACTTATGCGTGCATATAGCCTATTACATTTTAAAATATATTAAAATAGAAAACCATTGTAAATTAATTGTTCAGCCTCGGTGAGAATAAGAGACAAAAGCATTAAAAAATCATAGGACCTCTATTTTGTTATTTGTATGCGTGTTTTTCTACATAGTCACACCACAAAACCTTTATTTGGTGGATAATAAGCAGTGAAGCAGTTTTGTTAAGATATTAAATAATAATAATAATAACATCTATTTTAAATCAGAAATTAAGAACATGCTTAGAAGATGTGTATTTAAGTAAATGTACACTACCGTTCAAAAGTTTGGGGTCAATACGAATTTTTTTTTAAAGAAAGGAATACTGTTCTAGAGAAAGGACGCAATAAATTGATCATAAGTGACAGTAAAGACATTTATAATAATGCAAAATTATTTTTATAATTTTTTTTTTATAAAAGAATTTTTTATTTAATTTTGTAATTAAATGCATTTCCCTTGAACTTTCAAAGAATCCTGAAAAAAAATTAATCACGGTTTGCACAAAAATATGAAGCAGCACAACTGTTTTCAACTGTGATAATAATCATAAATGTTTCTTGAGCATCAAATAATCATATGAGAATGATTTCTGAAGAATCATGTGACACTGAAGACTGGAGTAATGATGCTGAAAATTCAGCTTTGATCACAGGAATAAATTACACTTTACTATATATTCACTTAGAAAACAGCTGTTTTACATTGAAATAAAATTTCACTATATTACTGGGTTTGTTTTGTATTTTTAATCAAATAAATCCAGCCTTGGAGAGCAGAAGAGACTTCTTTTAAAAACATAAAAAATCTTACCGACCCCAAACTTAGACATTTATAGATTATTTTCATGCATGGTAATACCATGTTTTTTCACACGTTGTATTATCATGTAAATACCATGGCATGTGAATACGGTTTTCATTCAACGTAAAGCATCACCCCTATTCTTACCGCAGGCATGGAAAGGGTCATTGATGGGGACAGCTGGCTTGTCTGAGATGACCCGCAAGTGCTTCCTGTTACCGAGCCGGAGCTGAGGAGAGGATGCGAGACTGGACTGGACCGCTCATAAAAGGATGGAGGAGTGGCTCTAGGTGATGACGATGCCAGAGATGAAGAAGGCGACGAAACGGAGGATCTTTTGCTGACGGTCAAGTCGACAGGTTCGTTCTGGGAGTGATGGACATCCTGGGAATGAGGGTGCGTGTGAGGGGGGCTCCCGTAGGTGTAGTGCTGATAGCTGGGGTAATGGAAGTGATGATGGTACATCTGGGCTGCGGATGATACGACTCCAAATGCCTCAGATGGTGGTTTAATCTGGTATAATGACTGCGAGAGAAAGAGAAAGAGAGACTTTCAACACGATGTGAACTTGCTAGCATATTTACACATTCACATGTACATAATTACACAAGCACTCATAAAAAGCAGCTGTGCTGAGCAGCAGTTGAGTCTGGAGACTATAAACGGACAAAAAGACTAACTTTGAATGACTGAGTATGAGCCAAATTCAACTTCCCACCCCATATAAACTCCTAACCTAATAAGAAAGGAATGCATGTCCATTTGCAGTTAGAGAAAAAGAGAGAGAATGAGAAAGCAAGCAAGTACGAGATGAGTTTTAACGAGATACATTTTGAAAGATATCTTAAAATAATATACTCGTGCGATTCAACAATATCCTTATTAGTCTCTATGAATGAGTCTCGTGCTATTACCCAGAATTCAAAGATTCTGCACTTGAACAAACACTCTGATGTGTTCAGATGGCCTTGTGCCAGGCAGCCCATTGTGCGTTAGTTGGTAAGGCAGGTTTGTTATTGGAAACGGAAAGCATTGTTTTCTTCAAAATCACGTAAACCGGATACAAAGTACTAGACAAGCATTCAGAAGTGAAGAAACGTTTCAGATCAGTAAAAAAAAAAAATCTTTGGCTAATACACACAAAAAAATGTCACTCAGAAATAAGTACATTTTACAAAGAATTACAAAGAATCTGCAATTAACACTGAATTAAACGTGAAATTTTGGAGTAGTTCTCAAGTAGTTTTCTTGTCAACACCAGTATGTTCCTTTTTAACACTGTAGAAGAGACGTCTACAAAACTTTTGAGAAATGATTTGTACGATAACAACCATTTCATTACAACTCATTTATGTATGGATATTTACCTTAACAACTGTACTCACCATGTCTGTATTTATTGAGTCACACATGAGCATGGCTGCTGCCACTGGAATTCTGGGAAATACAGAAAACAAACAGTAGTATATCAGTTAGTGGCAAAAAAATCCTGCATCAGAGACGTGTCGTGAGTCATCAGGAAGTCATTCCAAGCACACGGAAGCAGAGAAGTGCTGAAACACTAATCACAGTACAGGGGAAGTTAAAATGCCCAGGGCAATGAACACTTGTGTGTGGTTGTACGTCAGATTGCAACACTATAAGAAAGCCTTTTCCACCTGACCCACTTACCCAGTATGGTCTTGGGGAACAGAGAGGCCACAATAATAGCATTGCTACTAAATGCTACTAATACATCCTTAGATAATGATCATTCCCTGATCTTACCACATCTTAGGGTGTTTCTTCAACTTCAGGGTCTTTGTTTTGAATGAACTAATTAATAACTTTTTCCCCTTTGTGTGACATAAGGTGTGTTACATAAGGTCTTGGAAGCTTTGTTTACTAAGTATAATCTTTACTAATGTATCAGACCCAGATTTTAAGTCTTGAAATATGATCATTCATCATAAAGGTATTAATAATAAACTGTAAATACACACTACTGTTCAAAGTACTGGGTCAGTAAGATATTCATGTTTTTGGAAGAAATCTCTTATGCTCAACAAAGCTGCTTTTATTTGATCAAAATTACAGTAAAAACAGTAATATGGGGAAATATCATTACAATTTAAAATCACTGTTTTTTATTTAAATATATTTTAAAACGTAATTTATACTTGTGATGGCAAAGCTGAATTTTCAGCAGACATTACATAGTGTCACATGAATGATCCTTCAGACATTTATTTACATTTATTTAAAATAGAAATATTTTAGGACATTATAAATGTCTTTACAGTCACTTTTTAATACAGCCTTTCACTCTCGGAAAAATCGTACTGACCCCAAACATTTGAACGGTATAGTGTATATAAATAAAAAATATAAATATATAAATAAAATATATAAATAAATAAAAATATCAATTAATTAATTGTAAACTACGATAACTTGAATAAAATGTTAAATATTAATATTACTATAATTTGTGAAAATATAAATTTTACAAATGAATCAGATAAAATAAAAAAAATTACACAACATATTACTGTCTCTTAGTTCATCATTTCCACCACATTCTGCAGTTAGTGTATTTAAAGCATGGTTGAAATGAATATGAAGTATGAAAAAAGATAAGGCAATCTCCAATTAATCTTAGCAAGACAAAAGATTTCCATCATAGAATGCTATTAAACAAGATACGTGTTTTGAGATGTGATGGAAAAGATACAAAAATTATATGATGCCTGATTTTACTTTGTAAACTGAAATTAAATGAACTAGTGAGAGTGTGAAAAGTGTATTTTAAGAAAGTTTATTTAGTAAAAGTCAGGTTCAAAAGTGCCCATAGTAAAAGAGAAATATAGCTAACAAGTCTACAATGCACAAAGGAAACATCAGACATCTTATATATGACCATGAGTTCTTGTGAACTCAAAAGAGACAGATATATGTAGCTGAATTTTCTGTGCGTTTTGTCTGAGCGCACAAAGACCGCCACAAAATGCAGGTGCTAAAGTCTACAGGTGTTACTGGCTACCATTTCTATTTCCAAAAGTTAAAGTAAAATGACCCACAGGACTTGTTTTCATTAGAATTCAGTGGAGTTCGTGGACTCAGTAAGGCAGAAACGGGATGTGGGACACTTCATCAGTGAGCCGTGAGACTGACTTAATTATATGTGAGTGCTTTTACAGTCCAAAGTCTGAGAGAGAGAGAGAGAGAGAGAGAGAGAGGGGGGGGGGGGGGTAAATGTAAAGTCTCTTTTTACAATCATTAACCCAGGGTGGTGCTGGTAACACACATGCACATGCACGCACAGTGCACACACACACACAGAACAATTTGTACTAGGTATACTGAGTTCAGATATACACTCCCAGCAAATTCAGTCTTTTCTGAGATTTCAGACACACAAACGCACACAGGCTTGGGAAGCACTCCCACTGGCCCCAGGGTCAGGTGTGGGTTAAAAAAAACAACATACTAGAACATACACACAAATACAGGCATACTCATCCAAACCTCAAACCAACAGTATATAGCTAAAGACATACAAAAGACAAGACACAACAGATGAGTTCAACTTAAACGCTATTCAAGACATCAGTTTGAATACTTAACTAAGAGGACGATTTTGTAACTAGACACTGTAGTGTTTTAAATGAATAGATCAGCCAATAATGAAAGTTCTGCCATAATTGATTCACTCTCATGTTAAGCCTGTATGCGTTTCTTTCTTCCATTAGACACAGTAGAACAATGTGCAGGCTGTTGTTTTCCATACAATGAAGGTGAATGGGGACAGATGCTACCAAGCTGCAAAAATGACAAAAAAGCATTACAGTCCTTTCATATTTCATTTGTAATTCCACATACTGTATGTGACCCCATTGGACGTCACATACGCGACCCTACAAAAGGACAAACGGTTTGAAAAATGGATGGATGGATCGATGGGGGAAAAACTAAAGTTACATAGGTTTCGCCAAAATAATTTGTTGAACTAACCTCACATTTATACAACTGCATGAGCTGAACAATTTTGAGGAATTTGATAAAATTAAGGGTTGGATCTGTTAGTCAAGCTCCTGTAAGAAAGAACTGCTTGAAAGTTTGGGTTTGTTAACGTTTTTGAAAGAAGTCTCTTATGCTCATCAATGGTGCATTTATTTGACCAAAACCATAAAAACAGTAAAATTCTGAAAATATTATTACAATTTAAAATAATTTTAATATTTAAATCTAATATTATGATTTGCTGCTCAAGAAAGATTTCTTATAATTTAATATTTTTTCAGCATTATTTGATTAAAATAACATTAAAAAAGAACAGCATTTATTGGAAATATCATTTTTTGTAATAATGTAAAAGTCTTTACTGTCACTTTTGATTGACTCATGAAAAAACGTATGAAAAAAAGTATTAATTTCCTTTAAAAAAGGCATCTTTTAAACGGTATTGTACACTTATCAAAGCACTGCTTTTCTTTTCAACCTGTCTGCAGAAGCATCAAAGCCGGCTAAGCTCATTCTTAGGAAACCTTAGTCAAACAAACAGTCCTTTTCCAAATAAGAGAGACAGTTTTTATATCACCATCATAGTTGAACTGGGACCGTTTTTATCTATGAGTTTTGCTATATGGATTTTGTTGTGTTTTTCTTAAAGGGGTGAAGAAGTTCTTTATAAGACAATGATAAAGTGAGGTAGAGAGAGGGTTGTTCACAATCACAACTGTCCTCCAGGCTTGGCAGAGTTTAAGTGAACCTGTTACTGCTAACAACAAAACACACACTCACACACACACACAGATAAACTCACGCAACCGGCAATTAAACTTAACAGTCTCATAAAACGCAGAGGTTGATACACGCTCCAATAGATGCAGTTACTACGGTGTGCCAACTTGCGCAAGACTTCATAATACATCAAATACCAATAATTATCATTCTACAACAACCTATTAAATTAAGTTGTTTAAATACTTCATTTTACTATAATTATAGTTTTTGTAAGTTAATTACTCAATCTGTTTCTCTGCTCTGTCATATCACATTATCACTTTAACTTCACATTTCCAGTCTCTTTAGAGTTTAGTGTGAGTTTTAATTCTTTTTCTTGACCTCAGGCGGTGTGAATGAGTTGTTCAGACTGTTCGACTCTCTCTGTCAAATCTACCATGTGTGATACTTTATAAATCACACACGCTCTTCACTCAACATTGCAGACCAGTGAAGTAGGCAAATCCATTAAGGCACACACACACTCAAAACCACAAAAACGGCAGTGTTGCGCTCTAATGCAGTTTCCTAGTGGTGAGGAATGGTCCAGCTTGCTGACATGGAGAAAATACGAAAACCAAAATTACAAAGTGCAGAATCTAATAGCAAGCCCAAGTAAAACCCAAAACCAAACTAAACATCACTGGTTCAATGCACACAACCCGTCAATAGCCGCCGCTCTCAGATAACAGATAGCTTTTTCTCCCAGGTGTCTGAGAAACGCTTGCCCAGCTAACAGGGAATGTTCTCAGAACTTTTAGACGTTCTGGTAAGGTTCTCTCAAAGTTATGAACAAACTTTCCTCCAGTAACATTAACAGAACGCTCTTTCAAAGTTATCTGGTCTTTAAATGGGCTATATGTAAGAATTTTCATGTATTAATAGCAGTGATTAGCTTTTAATGAAACTTAAAAAGCGAGACCTTCCCCAACTTCATAGGTTGTCTATTAAACTGATTTTTATGTGAAGGACTCAGGACGCTTTTGGCGGGAAAATCAAAAGGATGTGATGTTCGCGCGAGCTCCCGAGAGCCTCTCTTTCAGTGTTGCCAAGTCCGCTTGCCAAGTGCCAACACTTGCCAACTAACTCTTGTAAGTTTTCCCGCGTAACTGGGCAACTTTTAAATTGTTGCTGAGGGGTGATTTTTTTCTCCGGGTTAAAGGTTGGCGCTTCAGTCTCTTGTAAGTTGCAGTTCACTTAACAGTCAACGGTGTGGCTAATAACAAGGGTTTCTAAAAAAACCTGAAATTTAAAGAACATTCAAAAATAATGTTTTTATAACTTAATGAAAATGTGAGCAAAACATTCTTAGAACATTTTTGTAAGATGAGATGAGATCTGAGATTGAAAGAGATCCCAATGTGGAAAACTTTATAGGGCAGGCTTCTATCTGACTAAAAGATTAGACCGAAGACCAAATTTAGCAAGAAGGCCACAATGTGTCTGTTATTGTTTCCATAGTGAGATTAACACATAGAGGAGCTCTGCTACATGGATGGAGGCCATATTTTCCTTTCTTTCCTTTTCTCAAACTAAAGAGAAAGAGAAAGAGAGAGAGAGAGAGAGAGAGAGAGAGAGAGAGAGAGAGAGAGAGAGAGAGAGAGAGAGAGAGAGAGAGAGAGAGAGAGAGAGAGAGAGAGAGAGAGAGAGAGAGAGAGAGAGAAAGAGAAAGAGAATTTTAACAATGGAATGCGGCTCTGAAAATGATCCTCTTTTGTAGTGGTTTGTTTGTGTGTGTATTGCGATAGCATCAGAGTATTGATCTAAGGAAAGAGTCGTGTAAGTGGGTGGAGGGTCCAGTCGTGTGTGTGTTAGTGTGTGTGTGTGTGTGTGTGTGTTCACTCCCCCTAGGCAGCCTCCCCTCAAATGCTGAAAACAGGAAAAGAGGCTCCATATGCCAGATGGAATGTCTGACGCAAACCTCAGCCTTGAAACAAAGCTCAGAATACAGCTGACCATGAGACTTGGACTATGAGTTTTATTGTATTTGATTTTTACACCTAAAATGCTGTCAACCATGCACATTACAATGCACCTAATCTTCATACAGTCCAAATTGTGGATGCAGGCTGGCCTTATGAATAGCTGAACATACACACACACTCTAAATATAACCCAAGCTGATCAAAACCCAAATAAATTACTGCATGAGCCAGAATGGGGCTTGAAGCCATGGTAAATAATTTTTTTGACTTGAATAAAAAGTCGGATTGTACCACAGTAAGACATATTTTGCCTGTGAGTGTATATTCAACAAAAATCTTGCCAAATTAATTGAATGCATATTCAAAAATGTATATATATTATGTCTAATAAAAAGGTCTAATAAACATTTCTAACTGAATGTGCATAAACTGAAGACCTGACAAGTATTAATGTAATACCGTTATTGTTAATATTTAAACTTATTATGAGGAGTCGCAGAGAAA
This sequence comes from Chrosomus eos, assembly GCA_036326025.1. Lineage (NCBI taxonomy): Eukaryota > Metazoa > Chordata > Actinopteri > Cypriniformes > Leuciscidae > Chrosomus > Chrosomus eos. The sequence goes on along the minus strand of CM070819.1, from coordinate 37,369,587 downwards.
TTCTCTTTACTTCCTAACACAGAAATGTGACAAAATAAATGTTTAGTTAAAAAATGCAACTGAGCCAAAGTCGCACATCAACATGATCCTGCACACAAGTTGCTATGGTCGTACAGTGCATTTAATTTGCCTGAATATTACATTTGCATATACCGTTCTGGCACTGATCATAAATTGACTGGGAGACTAAATTGTGTCAATTCATTTTGCTGATACAAGATTAAAGTTAAAGTCCAGCCAAGAACACAGTATCAGTACAACTACATCACCGACAGTAGGTACAGCTTGACCTCAGCAATTAAACAATAAGTACCAAAAGAGCAATATTATAACTCACAATAATCAAAACAAACGCATGAGATGCCTACATGTCAATGACATGGCCCTCATTATTTTGATGTTGTTCAAAAATGCAATTCATACAATAAAAATGTAAATTACTTGAATTTTTCTTTGCCGGACTAATTCTCAATTCAGGTAATTTTGACTGTGATATTGCTAAAGTAAAAATGTTTAGGAGGTGTAACTGTCCGAGGAGTGTAAAAAGAAAAGTAGCCTGCTGTAAAATAGAAAGGACTCCTTTCTTGATTGTGTGTCAAAGTCATTAAATGTTTAAATATCACATATTTTAACCATATGTTGTCGGGTCAAATGGAGTAGCCCTAATTAAACTTCTTACTATTAAACATTTAATGTCAGAATGTTTATAAAAACGTTTATTGAATAAATGATAAAGTACACACGTTTTTTCAAGGAAAAAAAACAATGTTTGATAGGACATTTTAGAGTAATTCAATAATTATATTAGTATTATTTTGACAATTTGTGTGTGTGTGTGTGTGTGTGTGTGTGTGTGTGTGTGTGTGTGTGTGTGTGTGTGTGTGTGTGTTGTGTGTGTGTGGTGTGTTGAAAATTATCTAAAATATTCTCCATCCACACATGAAAACAAAGACAAAACAATCATTTCTGAGAGATTGGCACAAAACAAAGATTTCTCGTTGCCATCATCTCGGACATCCTTTGATATTGACCCAATTTTCAGAACTAGTAGAAGTCCACTTTCTAAAAAGTCATTAGGTCTATTTTACTTATACACACGTGTGTTAGTAGCTAAAGTTAGGCTATTTTGTTTTAATTTATTAAATATTAATTTATTTCAAACATAAGAATTTAAGATGGACTTAAATGTAGTTTACAACAGCAGGAGCAGCAGAAGGGTTTGTTTTTACTTATTTGAAGACAGTCGATGGTATTAATAAAGATAGTAACATAGCCTACTTACATGTCAGTAAATATTCCTCAAGTTAGAAGTGCGCCGTTATGAAAGACCACAGCCGACAGACGATCCGAATCACGATAGCATGAAACACATCCAAATGACACACTTGCATTAAGGCAGAGGCCGAAAACTTTCCCGAGTGTTACGCAAAAACTTCTTCTCCAAGTGTTTAAAGTGTCCTGAGTGAATTTTGCGTCTATCACATGATTAAGGCCGGGCGGGAGGGCGCTCGCGGGAGGTGAGGGTGGGGCGCGCTCACGGGCGCGCTCTTGGCTCCAGATTCGCTCAGCCGGAGACAGGAGGGGCAGAAGAGAAGAGAAAGGGCTGGGCGTGTGTGTGTGTGTGTGTGTGTGTGTGTGTGTGTGTGTGTGTGTGTGTGTGTGTGTGTGTGTGTGTTGTGTGTGTGTGTGTGTGTGTGTGTGTGTGTGTGTGTGTGTGTGTGCGTGCCTGCCTCTCCCTCTCCGCCCTTTCCTTCCTTCTCTGTTTGTCTCTCTCTATCTCTCCTCTTTCCCTTCCTGACAAGACACACCTCACAGAGTTTCAAAGATCTAACGAGCATGGATAAAGGTCGTCTGGTTCTGCAACAATGAAAGAAGACAAATGACTTACATAATTTACTAATTATACACTCTTTATTGTTAAATGTTTTATCATGTTGTTAGTAAAAGGTGCATAAAGAATGCAGGGGGTCAGGTTCGAGTTCATCACTCACGTTTTGTTTTCATGTTTTATGGGGATTAAAAAATAAACATATTTTTATACTGTATAAATTGTGTATCATTTCCGCTATCTCTACACCTACCCATCACAGAAAACTTTCTCTTTACATTTTTACAGTTAAAAGCTGTTTTCCTCAAAAAGAACATCATGATTTATAAGCTGTTTTCCTCACAAGGACCAGGACTTGGATATTGTGATTTTTGTGTGATCATAATGTATTACCAGGCCGTACACAGACAGACACACACACACATAATATTTATCAAATACAATGATTTAGTGAAAGTATATTAACACACACACACACATTAAGGTTATTGAACCTGTCAGTCAAAGGTGTTATTAAAGTTAATAATAATGGACTGGAGTTATGCCAAGTCATCAGCAACAATAGCATATTGCATACCTGATGACGTCAGTAGCCTAAACACATAAACCCAACCTATGTCTATTTACCCGTAATAATAAAGCAAACATTTCAGATTACAAGACCTTTGCCAGAAATACTCTCGCCCCCAACACCACATCTCTTTTTCGCAAACACCTGCAATACCAATACTGCACAACTGTGGATCTATTTTCTTTTGACAGTTAGGGGTGTAGAAGTGGAACTGGCAAAACTCCAAGCACACAAGTTTGTGGTGTGTGTGTGTGTGTGTGTGTGTGTGTGTGTTGTGTGTGTGTGTTGTGTGTGGTGTGTGTGTGTGTGTGTGTGTGTGTGTGTGTGTGTGTGTGTGTGTGTGTGTGTGTGTGTGTGTGTGTGTGTGTGTGTGTGTGTGTGTGTGTGTGTGTGTGTGTGTGTGTGTGTGTGTGTACTCGTGTCATGAGGAAACAAGCTTATAAATCATACATAATGAGGTTTATTTGAAAATGTAAAAATGCAGAAAGTTTTCTGTGATGGGTAGGGTTATGGGTAGGGTTATTGTAAGGGGAGAGAATATACAGTTTGTAGAGTAGAAAAACCATTACGTATATGTAGAAGCTACAGCTATGAAGGATTTTCAGAATTCTGATACCTGTGTGACAGCCTGTTTTTCAATTATTAATTAGTGAAACAATATGACATCATTTTGCTTTGTAAACACCTTGCCCAAAATATTTTCAGGCCAATCAAGTTGGGCAAAAATCTGTAATGGAAAAGATGCTCCGGAAACTCATCTAGTTTACACCATCAAATAAATGTTATAAAGTATACAAGTTAAACACTCTTGAAATGAGTTAGCTAATTACTTTACAACTTCTGTGAGCCCAAAATAGAATGCTAAAATATATTAGACTGTTATTTTAAGCATGATCTCATGAAGGACATGATGTCATCACAGACTCATTTCTTCCAGCCAATGATAATTTATCTCATGATGTCATGGAGGATGGAACATTTGCACTTATCTTATCTCATTCAGGGCTTTGTGAACAATAAAACTGGCTTTCTCAATAGCCAATAACAATACATTAAAAATGCCTTCAACAAGAAAGATTCCAATGATTGTCAATTTACAGAGCTGTTTTCTGTAGAAATGAATCCTATGAAATCCTCTATTAGACATATCTGAACACAAGTGCATCCACAAGCACATACATGTTTAGCATATACAGTATGAAACCAAACACCCACATTATTTTCTCTGTAAAACATACACACAGTGGAATGTTCTGTTGAAACTTACAAAACCCCTACGGCTGATGTTGGGGGGAAAAAAAGAAAATGAGATGGTGACAAAAATAAAATGCAAATATTTGAAACGTGACCATGAGCCAGTTAACAGTGGAGTTTTTACTTGTATTATTATGATTGCTGTTTTTTTTTTTTTTTTTATTGTTGATAGTCAAGTCAAATTTATTTGTATAGTGCTTTTCACTAAACATTGCTTGTCCTTGACTGGATTTGTTTAAACATTATATATTTTTAATTAGAAAAGGAAACATAGAAATGGATGAATTGTTGACAATAAAATGAATAGATTCAAAACAACACACTAACAATTAATGGAAAGTTCACAATGTACAGCCAATGAATGTTTTCATGGATTCTTATGTATTTTACAAACACCACAAGTAATTGGAGAAAATAAGTATAACAGCTGAATCAAACAAAAGCTAGTTCTGTCTTACAAAACAATGGGCAAAAAGTATTTGGCAGTGATGCTTGGTTAAGGGAAATGTTTTTCTGCTTTTGGTTCTCTGCTGTGAGACAACGCAATATTCACGTTATGTTTAACAAGTTGCTGCATTCTTCTGCACATTCTACAGTTGCGCTGTTATCACTTACTTTCACAGAGTAAGAAAGTTTGAAGAATAATATCTATGAATATAAATGCATCGTTTTAAATAAATATGGACTCAAATAGATGTCAAATAGTGTTTCCCATAAGAAAACACCTTGTGAATTTTTTTTTTTTTCAAAATGTAAAAATGCAGAAAGTTTTCTGTGATGGTTATAGGGTTAGAGGATAGAATATACAGTTTGTGTAGTATACAAATCATTATGTCTAAGTCCCCATAAAACATGAAACTCAAAATGTGTGTGGTCCAGGTATTCCCTAAAGATAATAAAACCTGAATTTTTTAATTATTTACTTTTTGAGTGAAAATTGTTTTAAAGTAAATCTTTTTTCAGCGTTTAAACTCTTTAGTTTCTGAATGGAAACTTTTAAATAGCATATGCAACCATATGTTTGATTTACAGTAGATAAAACAGATATCACCTGTTCTAATTTAATGAAAGAAATTGATTAGTCTGCACCTCTAGCAACCCGTCTACAGAGACTTGATAGTTATTCCACAGCAACACGTGGTTTATTAAAATGATGAATTGCACACAGTACTGTCACATAAGAGGGTTGGGTGGCAAAGTGATGGCCCCAGGAGAGAACAACTTTGTTTAGAGTTTGTTTATAAACCCTGACATGAAACTTAATCTTACCTCTGCATTTTAGTTTGCCTGCAGTGAGAATTGATTAGAATCATTAAAGATGTGTCATACAATTAGATGAAAGACGCTTTCATTGTCCTCATTTGATTCAGAGATTCAGGTGAGGGTGAGGGAATTAACTCTGGTTGGGTGTGCTGTTTTGTGTAAATATGTAAAAATATATATATATATTATATTTTCTGACAGTTTCCGTGTTCTAGCAAACATTATACAAGTGCTTTACAAACTCTCCTCCTGGTTTAACATGTTCTACAAGTATTCTATAAATTCTGCTGAACTTCTCAACTTTCTGTTCAGTTCTCCTTGGGATAGAGGGTCGCTCTTGGCAAAATGCAGGTGAAAAAGTTAAATACGTCACATGCAAGTACATACACAAAAGGTTAAACAGGCCGTTATGACAAAGTGAGCATTGGGAATGACAGCTGAAATGTATTATGTTGAAATATTTCACAAAGACAGCTCTGATTTCATGTGTATTGCTACGCGTGGCCAAGACCTGACCAAAACCCATCCCTTAAGCAATACTTACCCTTTTAAAGGTTATTGAAGACAGCTATGATAAAGCCTGGACCACACCCAAAACCGTTTCTGAAGAATAAGAACCTCCTGGGAAGAGAAGTGGAGTACTCGGTCTATCTTAAGTCAATTGCCTCTGTAAACATGAGCTCCTGCTTAACATATTTTAGGATTGCCTGACAAACACATTGAAATTGATTTGTCACTCAACATACAGAGATGAAAAGGCATGAGTCATTCCATTAAACCAAATCAACCATCAACACCAAAATATGCTTCGATGGAATTGCATTTATATAAAAACAATTTTAATTCAAACAGGATGCTTTCTCTCTATGACTTCTTATTCATCTCAAAATAGTGAACTTTCACTTTAAATTATATAATCAATAAGTGACATCATTTGACATCAAGTTCTAATACCATTTATCACTTTTTTTTATTATCGCGAATTTTAACAAACATAAGATACAAAGAAAGACAAACTTTCAGACAATAAACACGTTGTAGTTCAATAGTCAACAAGAAAAAAAATATAAAGAAGCCTAATTTACCTATTGAAAATTATTTGCCATGCAATGAAAAGAAAAGAAGAATATAAAATACAAGGGTGCACAAAAATTAATGAAAGCATATTATGAAATAATTTTAAACATGGCACACCATTTATCACTTACTATTTTTTTTGTTTATCTAACTTCATTTATTATTTTTCATATTATTGACTCAGTAGGGTAGACTGAGTACAATAGGCTATATGCACGCATAAGTTCCGCATTTGACGCAAGGATGCTCTTCCGTTTCCGGTTGGGGAGATTAAAGCGGAGGAGAACTGAGGAAAACGGGATTATGGCAGAGTCTTCAAAATGTACTGTCCTCCCGTCTTTGAAACGAAACTTTCATACGTTTAGATGTAATTTTATATATAGTTTATTTCATAATTTTAAAAAGAAGCATAAACACAACGAGGGGTGTCTGTTTTGTCTGTTTTTGTGACTAACATTTCTTTAGTATAGGCCTAACCATGGAGTATAAAATTCAATATAAATTCTTGGTATTGCATTGGACTCTACGATCGGCGGAAGTTATCGAGCATCCTTAGACCTTCACCGGAAATACTGCCGTGCATAGAGCCCATAGAGACACATTTCTTTTTTCATCACTACACAAAAACTAGATGTTGAAACTAAGTGATTTTTCACGTATTTCCTTTGATTGTGTACTTAAATATCACAAATCAATAATATCCATAAGTAGTTTTTATATTCCACAATTAGCTCATAAACATAAGGTGTATTTTTTGTCTCAACTGTTCCCATATAGTGTACACACAGTTACTTGAAATAGTACAATGGTAGCCTACAGTTGACACACCTTAATGCTCTAAAGCTTGGTAACCATTTATTGCAAATGTAAAATGGCAATTGTGCAAAATGTTTTAATTCAAATGCATTAATTCCCTTTGTTTCAGTCAGATACAAATACAACAAAAACAGAAGAAAAACCGACTGTTCAGTGGTCACTCACAGTTGTGGCACGTGTAGCCGTGGCCACATTCCCACGCTGACCTACTCGCACATTTCTCTAAATTATGTAATGACCATGACACAATGTCATATGTCCGTATTTAGAGCATACGTTTGCAATTTATAAGTTAAGGTTAACAGTCATAAAAATGACAATAAGCTATTTATTGTGGAAGGGACATGGTGAAGTGACCCTGCCCTGACCTCTAAAAAAAAAAAACTTCTGATGATATCTTCGGAATAGAGTCGCACGTCTTCCAAATTTCTCCCACTTCATGAGTTTTCTGTGATCGGATAGCAATTCGACAGTGAAAACACCAGGTGTAGGCCAGGATAAATAAACAGATTTAAATCCGATAACTCAAAGCACTTCAGGAGGTGGTATGGGACGAATTCCAGACGAAACTGGACATGTGGTTGTTGAAACCACATGTAAATTTTACTCATCCCAACAATGCTAAAAAAAATAAACGTGAGAGAGCGTAGCCATAAGACAGCGCTACTGCAACACATCATCCCAAATGAGCAGCTGATCATCTCTTCATCAAGTCAATACGCAAAACGATGTTTTATTAACAAAGTTCGGGAGGAGCACGTTCAGATAATTACGTATTTTTATCATTGATTGTAGAGCACTCTACAATCAATGATAAAAATGCATTTATATAGACTCATCAGTCTCACCTCATTTCATTGACAGTTTAGCAGCGTCCCTCCACCACCCCTTCTCCACTCTTCTAGTCCTAAACCACTTTACATACGGGGGGGAGTACTCTGGGTTTGGGCCGAACTCCGAGCTCGGAGCCCTCCCCCCGGACAGCACTCCAAATACACATTAAACTTTACCCCCTCTAATTGTATAAGTGTGAACTCCTGAATAAAACTGAAAGTACACACAACCATCTTTATTGAAAGTATAGAAACTAAATGATCTACCAGTGTTGCCGTGCTCTCTCCTATTGCGGTCTTTGATTTTGAAATTAGCTGGTCAATAAAATGCAGATCACTGTTGCTTTATTCGTTGACGTGAACTCACTTCTTGTATTTAGCCTAAATCTACAGATAGCGCGGGAATACGGATTTATATCCGTTTTGCGAAAACACATTTATGTGACGATGTGTAATCATTTTGATTAAAGCTATCTGAACAGTAGGCTAAAACACATGACGTGGTGTAAACAGGCCCAATGACTGAGAATGCTAATACGCACGTGCAGAGCAAAGATCACTGTTCAGGCTCTCTGTGCATGTCAGTGTGAGGGCTACTTAATGTGTTTTCAACAGTAGGCCTACACGTGTACCAAATGTGCTCAGTCTCCCCCACGGAGCCCTAAGGGATGGTGTAGAAGAAGAAAATGAAAGGATTTGTCAAAGCCTTTTGGTCTATCGCAAATGTTTCACTAAGCGAACGCAAAGTTTCTCGCGGGAACACAAAACATTTGCCAGAGGGCAATTAGCTACATTTTGAATATTATTTAGGTTGGGTGTGTCTTACTTTCAAAGATGATGAACAAGTTAATTCCAAACCTGGGTTTAGCACAACATTAAGGTATTACATTGTTGTGTTGTTGCATTGCATGCACACACCACACACACACACACACACACACACACACACACACACCTTAGGTTTCCATGTTTTATGGGGACTTTCCATAGGCATAATGATTTTTATACAAACTGTATGTTCTATTCCATTTAGATTTAGTTCAAATGTAGACTAAAAACACATCTCTTTGGCTTAACCATACACATAACACATTAAATACTTTTATAATTCAATGTTAGGCTGCATAGATCAGCCGGAACCGGGAACACTTCCTATAAATCCTGATGTACCTATTTGGTACATCATAAGAAGGATGGCGTCTACGCTTATATAAGTCTCTCTGTTTATCCCGAGGCTTACCGCAGTCCGCCGGATCCAGGCCGTATCCAGATCTAATGAAGGACCAGAGCCTAGACACGATGACAACGCATCTCTGAAGTGTCAACTAGCCTGTGAAGACCTCCTTCTCTTTACCTCTGTACAGATAAAACGTTAAGGGTTTTTCTGTTAGAACAGTGTCTTGTTAGCGGCCCCAAAGTTAATAACTAATGATCTTCGCAACGGAAGTGAATCAATCAAAACTAACTTTAGCTGGACAATAACTTTATCCTAGAGCTGTGGTAAAGCCTAAATCTGTTACGGTAATTTCTATTATCACTGTAAAGCTGCTTTGAAACAATCCATACTTTATAAATGAAGGTGACTTGACTATCCCCTAACCTTAATTAAGCATCACATAAATCTTTCAGAATTTTTACATTTTCAAAAATAAAATCACTTATGATTCATAAGCTGTTTTCCTCATGGGGACCAAACAATGTCCCAACAAGGTCAAGGATTTCCGATATTGTCATCTTTTTGGGGACATTTTGTCCCCCTAATGTTCACCAGGACCACACTCACACATACTTGCATATGTGTTTTACGAGGACTTTCCATATATTATATTTTTTATACTGAACTAAGCTAAACTAAACTAACCTTTTGGCATTTTGAATTAAAAAACACTATTTGGCATATTGCCATTTTACGAGAACACGGGAAGTTCCATATAACCAGTTGTGTGTCAGCTTAATTGATAGCCTGAAGGACCAGTCATAACATGCCATTCATGATGTGTCATTATCATGTACAGTGCATAGCCAATGTAATATTTGACTTCATCTTCTCCAAAACATTTTTCCCAACTAACCCTTTTGCAGTAAATTTAGTTTTATGTTTACAATTTCTATATCTATTCTTTACAGAACACACTTTGGCGATATAGAGACGTGCCAAAACAAAGAAACAAAACTGATTAATTAGACCTACGGTAAGGAAGAAAGATGTCAAGTTTTGACAAGAGACTGTCTTGACAGTAATGAGTTATAATCACCATGGTGATTGATGTGATATAAACAGACACTAAAAAAAGGTGTGACTTCCAGAGAAAGTATCAATAGTTCTACCTGTTTTTTTCTTTGTGTGTGTGTGTGTGTGTGTGTGTGTGTGTGTGTGTGTGTGTGTGTGTGTGTCACGGTTGATGCAGGAGACAGACAGGTAATGAGTGAAATCAGTGTTTATTTACAGAACAGGCAGAAGCAGACGGAGTTATGGTGAGTATTCCAACAGATGATAATAGGATGAACTTAGCCAATGGATAATAAGAGTCTCTCTTTCCGATGCAGATGGATAATTGCTGGAGAGGGTTGCAGTAGGACGGCTGGGAACTGAAGACGGCAGACGATGAAGAGGATAATCCAATAGGGACAGGTGAGTAGCAGGTAAGTAGCAGGTAACTCTTTGGTTGAGCATAGAAGAGTCTGTGTGTCATGTATTGACGAGACCAGACCGTGACTGCAGGGAGAGTGAGTGTTATATAGTCCGTGCTGGTGATGAGATGACGTGATGGAGATCAGGTGTGGTGATGAGGGACTCGAGTGCAGGTGAGGATCCTGGGGAATGCTGGGAAATGTAGTGAATACAGATGATGAAGTTAAACGTGAATGTGACATTACACCCCCCTCCGGAAAGCGCGACCTCGCGCTGCAGAGGAGTCAAGGCGGAGCAGATGAGAGAGGACGTGTCCAGGGCGGAGCTGTGGGACCCTCGGGCGTCCAGGGCGGAGCTGTGGGACCCTCGGGCGTCCATGGCGGTGAGACCCCTTCGGGTGGCCATGGCGGTGAGGCCCCTTCGGGTGGCCATGGCGGTGAGACCCCTTCGGGTGGCCATGGCGATGAAGACCCTGTAGAAGTTCCAGAATTCCCCAATTGAGCCGAATGGACCCAGAGCCGAGGTGACACCACAGGTCTGGAGGGCCAAGGCCGATCTGCAGGCTCATGGGACCGAAACGGAGAAGGGGCTCTGGAAGCCCGTGGCGTAACCAGTGCGAGGGAGGACGACTGAGGGAAGATGGAGCCCGGTGGAGCAGAAGGGATGCAGGGCAGAGGCACAGCCGGCAGCACGGAGTCCCGAGGTGGAACCAGGGTGACGGCTGACCAATGTGAGGAAGGAAGGAGGAGTGAGCCTGGTGGAGATATAGGGCTGACAAGACCCGGCGGAGGTGAGGGCACAATGAGCCGCAGAGAGGCTGTAGGGTCGGAGGACCAAGGTGGAGTCAGAGGTTCAGGGGATTGAGGCAAGGACAGGGGATCCACTGACCAGGGCGATGCTGAGGCTTGGAGACCCAGAGGCGGCTCCACAGCGATACTGGGGTTTAGCTGTGGATGGGCAGTAGGGTCGACAGGGCTCAGTAGAGGCGAGACAGTAGAGCATGAAGACATCAATAGCGGTGGTGGGAGAGGGAGGCAGGGTGGGAATACAGTTTCAGGCTGGACGGCGGTCTCAGGCTGGACGGCGGTCTCTGGCTGGACGGCGGTCTCTGGCGGGCAGGCGACGGGCTCAGGCTCTGGCGGGCAGGCGACGGCCTCTGGCTCTGGCGCTGGGTCGACGGGCTCTGGCTCTGGCGCTGGGTCAACGGCCTCTGGCTCTGGCGCTGGGTCAACGGGCTCTGGCTCTGGGGCTGGGTCAACGGGCTCTGGCTCTGGCGCTGGGTCAACGGGCTCTGGCTCTGGCGCTGGGTCAACGGGCTCTGGCTCTGTGAAAAAGTCTATTAGGTCAATGCTGGCAGAGGCCAGCGGTAGGGTCTTTGTGCTGGATGGGACCAGCGGCGAAGGTTCAAATGGGCTGGACGGGACCAGCGGCGAAGGCTCTGTGCTGGATGGGACCAGTGGCGAAGACTCTGTGCTGGATGGGACCAGCGGCGAAGGCTCTGTGCTGGATGGGACCAGCGGCGAAGGCTCTGTGCTGGATGGGACCAGCGGCGAAGGTTCAAATGGGCTGGACGGGACCAGCGGCGAAGGCTCTGTGCTGGATGGGACCAGCGGGGAAGGCTCTGTGCTGGATGGGACCAGCGGCGAAGGCTCTGTGCTGGATGGGACCAGCGGCGAAGGTTCAAATGGGCTGGACGGGACCAGCGGCGAAGGCTCTGTGCTGGATGGGACCAGCGGCGAAGGCTCTGTGCTGGACGGGACCAGCGGCGAAGGCTCTGTGCTGGATGGGACCAGCGGCGAAGTGGGCTTGGTGCTGGTAGGTTGTGTCCCGGGTCGGGAACCGACACTCTCCAGACACCGGATCACGGTCTCCCTCCAGCTGAGTCCGGTGGTGTCTGGAAGGTCGATCCGGTGGTGAAATCTGGCCCCGAGCCAGAATAAGGTACACAACCGCTCGTCAGCCACATTACTGACGAGTGCGATGCAGATAAAGCCTTCAACGAACGAATACCAACTTTGGCTCTCCTGAGCCAGGACGATAATTTTTACCCCATCGTCCATCTTGGGGCGGTCTGGTCTTCTGTCACGGTTGATGCAGGAGACAGACAGGTAATGAGTGAAATCAGTGTTTATTTACAGAACAGGCAGAAGCAGACGGAGTTATGGTGAGTATTCCAACAGATGATAATAGGATGAACTTAGCCAATGGATAATAAGAGTCTCTCTTTCCGATGCAGATGGATAATTGCTGGAGAGGGTTGCAGTAGGACGGCTGGGAACTGAAGACGGCAGACGATGAAGAGGATAATCCAATAGGGACAGGTGAGTAGCAGGTAAGTAGCAGGTAACTCTTTGGTTGAGCATAGAAGAGTCTGTGTGTCATGTATTGACGAGACCAGACCGTGACTGCAGGGAGAGTGAGTGTTATATAGTCCGTGCTGGTGATGAGATGACGTGATGGAGATCAGGTGTGGTGATGAGGGACTCGAGTGCAGGTGAGGATCCTGGGGAATGCTGGGAAATGTAGTGAATACAGATGATGAAGTTAAACGTGAATGTGACAGTGTGTGTGGTGTGTGTGTGTGTGTGTGTGTGGTGTGTGTGTGTGTGTGTGTGTGTGTGTGGTGTGTGTGTGTGTGTGTGTGTGTGTCTCTAAAATTTTTCTTATTTTTTTTATGTTTTAGCGAGTGACATTATCAAAGATTGACCGTATGGTTAAAACATTGTCTTTATTAGTATGTTATTATATTTGCATTCATTTTTACCTCATCAAGTAAAAAATGACTCTTTAAACTTACTTAATTTAATTATGGATAGTGGTTCCACACAAGCAAATTGTGTTTTATTAACATTAATGGGATTTTTTTAAATCTATGTAAGCTACTTGTGTTGTGACAACACAACTGAATGAGTCCAAACAAATCAATGGAATTGCTTCCCTGTAACTTGAACCAGTTAAGTTTAGTGAACATGCTTTAGTTTATTTGAATCCTCACTGACAGATAAAAGTATGTCGGATTTACATAATTTCTCAAATGAAACTCTATACTATAGCTTGCTATTAGCCAACGCATTCTCATCCTTTGGCGTCATATAGGTGACGCCATATGACATTTCGTCGAAATCTTACGCACATGGCACCCTTTAGCGTCAATATAACACGCACTGTTATGGGTAGGTTTAGGTCTGGGGTAGCGTTAGGTTATGACGCCTTGGGATCTGCATCTCATATTGACGCTAAAGGATGCCATGTGCGTCGGATTTAGACGCGCGTCACCTATATGACGCCTTGGGATCTGCGTCTCATATTGACGCTAAAGGATGCCATGTGCGTAAGATTTCGACGAAATGTCAAAAACATCACATGTATGACGCCTTGGGATGAGAACGGGCTGTATTAGCTTATATTAACACTTATTAACATATTAAATGCTAAGATGTATATGCTCTTTTAGCAACAAGAGTTCTATTTTATTAATCAGTCCACATCCTAACCAAATGCTCCACTCTTCTCCACAATGGTAACCCACTGTAATTTAAATGGTTCTAATAATTGCAATGTAATTGAACATTAAACACAATTACACACTATAAAGTCTTCCCCTTTCCTCATTTTCTCAAAAACACATAAAATAACACTTAATTTCAACATTTATTCTCTCTTAATTCAGCTATATGCAAAGCATGCTGGGAACTAACAAGCACCGCCCAGTTTAAGTTAATGCAACACAAAGTATTCATGTAATCCAACACAAACGGATTAAGTAAACTTTAATTTTTACATATTTAAGCAGATTGAACACAATCAAATTAAGTTTGGACAAAATGTAGCAATTGTGTTGCTTAAGCTCATTTGAAGCAAAATTTGAACAAGCAGCCAAAATACTTTTTTTTATTGCAATATATTTAAAGCATTCCAGGACAGACTTTCCGAAATACTCACAGAAATGAAAGACTTTGCCTTTAGATTAACTTTATATTTTCTCTGAGGCCATGCACCTTTACACTTTCTTCACACAGCATCTTCATCCAATACGTTGGAAATAGTCACATCCAGGTTTTTTGAATCGCGAAATTAAACACTTTACATTAGTTTAACGAATGATAATTAAGTATAGTTGAAAATTATACAGGTTAAGTTAATTAAACGCAATACAATAGTGTTTTGGTGGTAAAAGAAATATACAGTATGTGTGTTACTTTAACAAAACATATTTGGGTAAAAAGAACAATGCCACAAAACCATTTTTTTGAGTGTACATCACCGGTTATACTTAGCCTAGTATTTTGAATGCAACAGGGCTGAGTTGTTGCAGAGTTGTTGCATTAAACATGTTTTGAAAGAGATATAGATTGAGTTTTTATCCATTCTAACATGATTTAAATCAAGGCATATTGAAACTGAATGATACCAGAAATAATCTGCTACCTCATTGAATTTATTTAAAGCTATGGAACTCAAAATTGTAATTAATATTATAGGGTCACAATAACATATTGCGATTAGTCATGGAAATAAATGTAAACACAGATTTTTAGGTTCTGACTGAATAATTGATTTTCAGTTCATTTAGTTATATTAAGATTCTGTAACTATGTATAATCATTTGATACAATGCCCTTATACAGTACATGTTTTTATATTGTTTTTTTATATTTGCATGTAATTACATCTGTAATTAATTTCTGTTAACCCTCTGTTTAAACACGCTCCAGTCTCTGACAGAAAGTATATCTTGTGGGAATCATTCCTGAGGTGTGATTGGAAACCAATTAACATTATTGGGAACTGTATCTTCGAACGGTATTCATTCCATTAAAATGAACTCATCACAGTCTGCAGGCTATTAGCACATGCATTTAATTAAGCTATACATGTATACTTAGCAAGACAGACAAGACAGAGTCTTGTATCATCTGGTTGCCATTGCCAATCACAAAAACAGAGCAAAAACAATAGGAAAGGGAAATGGTGACATGGTTGGTTGTTACCCAAAGATTCAAAATGTGGTTCCTGGTAAAAGTGTGGTCACTTTGTCAACTTGGATCAGTCAGAATCTGCTAATTAAAGGGGTGGTTCAGAATTTTGGACATCGGGCCTCATTTCCAAGTGAGCCTTAGTGTTATATATCAGTAGAGACATTTTTTTTAAAATTCATCCAGTCGTCCCAGTTGCGTAGTTGGCCGGTGCTAGGCTAGCGCGAATCAATGGGACCAGCTTTAGCATGTCATAAAACAGTTTTACCCACTCCACAGTACACAAAAAGCAAATCAATTATAACGCCAGACTATCGATGTAAATGTCTGTTGAGAGAATAATGTCAGAAATCAAACTATCCTTTTCATCTTAATGATTGCATTACATTTACAGGAACTAGTTTCTCAGCAGCGGCGGAATTATACTTCGCTCGGGTTAGTAGTAACGTTACTGCGTCAAAAAGTAAACAGAACCGAAGCACACGACAGTCGGGAGGTCTAGCTAGCTTAGTAATAATTGTTGAGGTAAACAAAGGCAACATGGTGATTCGGTGTGCATTTCGCAATTGCAAAATCAAACCTAATAAATGTTCATCGCGAAGTTTTCACAAATTTCATTTTGAAGATCCAGAAAGGATTCAACTTTGGATTATTTCTTCGGGCTTGAACAAGGAGACACCGCCAGAGACTCTAAATTTGGAGTCTAAAAGGGGATTTGCAGTGACCATTTTAGACCAGACGACTTTAAAGAACGGTCACAGGTTTATGACAAGGCATGCAGTTCCAGCCGTCTTTCCAGATGCACCAACAGCTACAGATGTACAGGTAATAACTTTTGTTAGGCTACTCTAGCTAGCTAATGAAGCTAGCCCTTTCATAACTGATAGATCGACACTGACAACTGGTGCTCCGTTATGCACATTGGTCTGTCTCGGGAGGGCCTGTGCCCGGATGCATTTAAATTTTGGAAACTAGTGTCTAGCTCGTCTAGCTCCAGTTCTGTTAGCTATCTGTGTGATAACTAAGTTCCACTACTTGCAGCAAAAACACTCGTCTTCCGTCGGCATTTGTATAGATTTTCTGCACTGGCACCACCAGTCTCCCGATGTTCTGTCCCAGTTCACTACGGCATCTCCACTGGCTGCTGTCTCTACAGACATTCTTTCTCTTTCTGCCCTTTTAGCATCCATCTCGAATAATTCTTCATCTGTCTATATCTGTCTATTCTACATATATGGTTCGTTAAATAACTCACATTCTTCATCTTCATCGTCTTCAAAGTCCGAAACAATGGTATTGCTTTCAAACGTTGCCATAGTCCTCTGTCTTGCTATTACATATATCATAAATTATACTCTGTTTCTGTAGTGATAAGTGTCAGCGGCAGGTAAATACACTTGCGTGATTGTCGTGTGGACCGACTCTCGCGGTTGCCTAGGTAACATATCACTCTGCTGCTGCTGTAGACTGTGCTAATAAATATAGGTAAAACAATAAAACTATTGCAATGCGATGAAAAGGATAGTTTGATTTCTAACATTATTCTCTCAACAGACATTTACATCGATAGTCTGGCGTTATAATTGATTTGCTTTTTGTGTACTGTGGAGTGGGTAAAACTGTTTTAATGGCATGCTAAAGCTGGTCCCATTGATTCGCGCTAGCCTAGCACCGGCCAACTACGCAACTGGGACGACTGGGTGAATTTAAAAAAAAATGTCTCTACTGATAGATAACACTAAGGCTCACTTGGAAATGAGGCCCGATGTCCAAAATTCCGAACCACCCCTTTAAGCTACAGATTATAATTATTTATGTACCATGCTGATTTCCAAAAGTAGATTATGCCAGTTTTACTATAAATACGGGCATATGCCTGCATTCTTGAGAATTTTGAGTAATGTAAGCACCTCATTTTGAATATCCACTGATGGTTTTATTATATTCAACTCATTTCTGGTTGAGTGAATCCTTCAGTTCACTCAAGGCATGAAGGTTACTATGGGCACAAATGTGTACTAAACATAGTGAATCAGTTGATTCAGGGAGGTCTTCATTTATTGCTAATGGGGAAAAAGGTGATCTTTCACTTCCACAATCTTAAAAAGCCAGCAATGAGGAAAAACAAAACAATACGCAGTGAATAGAGTATGTTTCCTAATTGTTGTGTGTGTGTGTGTGTGTGTGTGTGTGTGTGTGTGTGTGTGTGTGTGTGTGTGTGTGTGCGGTACAATGGTGGCTCATCCAAAATTAAATAACATACAATTAATTAAATTAAATTAAATTTCACATTAATTTGTATAGCACTTTTCACAATATTGTTTCAAAGCAGCTTTACAGAAAACTACATTTAAATTACATTATTAATCTGTTATCAGAGTTCATGTGTCAGAAATGTCTAAGATAATACAATTCATGCAGTTAGCTAACGTCATTTATTAATTAAGGCAGAAGCAATGATCTCATTAAAGCAATTATTACAAGTGGTGATCGTAATGATTGCGATTTGGCAGTTGTGTTTGTTGATTCAGAGTTGGCGTCATCTCTTCACAGGTCTTGGGTCATCATGTAAAGTCTTCCTAAGTGGCTGCCTGGAATCAAACTGGAGCTGACGTAATCTTGGATGCCCATCCCGAGGTAGAAACAGAAAGCAAATAGAAAATAATTAGCATAGTTGCTGTTTATAACATTCAAGCAATAGAACATCATTCGCAATTGATTAGATATAATTGGAGTGCAAGGTTATGAGATGCTTGGCTAAAGAGATGTGTCTTTAGTCTAGATTTAAAAGAGAGAGTGTGTCTAAGCCATAAAAACATGATCAGGAAGGCTATTCCAGAGTTTAGGAGCCAACTGTGAAAACACTCTCCCTCCTTTAGAGGACTTAGATGTCCTAGATACAACCAGAGTTTTGAGACCTTAAAGGGATAGTTCACCCAAAAATGAACAACTCACCCTCACGTTCCAAACCTGTATGAGTTTCAAAAACATTCTGTAAAATATCTACTTTTGTGTTCAACAGAATAAAGAAACTCATACAGGTTTGGAACAACGTGAGGGTGAGTAACTGATGACAAAATGTTCGTTTTTGGGTGAACTATCCCTTTAAAGAGCGTGCTGGATTGTAGCTTGATAGAAGATCAAATACACAGGAGCTGAACCTAGGGCTTTATTAGCTATAGCAATACTTTGTAATCAATAACTTAATAGGTAACCAGTTTAGAGATGATAAAATAGGAGTTACGTATATGGTGCTGTATTTTCTTGACCTGGTAAGAACTCTAGCAGCTGCATTATCTATCAATAACATTTGTTTAATATAAATAAATAAGAAATAAATACACTACCATGCATGGAAAGTTTGGGGTCAGTTCGTAATTTTTTTTTTAAGAAATGTATACTTTCAGCAAGGATGCATTAAATTAATGATCAAAACGCGACAGTAAAAAAACAGTAAAATATTTTTTATATATATTTCAAATAAATGCTGTACTTTTGAGCTTTTTCTACATCAAAAAATGCTGGAAAAAAACAACATTGATGATAGTAATAAATGTTTCTTGCTTTCTGAAGTATACTGTAGACTGGAGTAATGATGCTGAAAATGCAGTTTTGCTATCACAGGAATAAATGACATTTTAATATATATGTATATATATATAAAACAGTTGTTTTAAATGTATGATAGTATCATAACATACATGTTTTAGTAAATGTTTGGAGGAAGAACATGCCTTTGTCATGTCTTTACAGGTCCTGTTACTTTCAGCTGCAACTCCACCCCTCTGCTTAATTTGCATATTAGAGAAGAGAATGTATTGTGTCATGCAGAAACCTCGAAAATAGCAGTTACATAAACACATGGCACCTGTCCAGTTAAGACAGGTAATTTGTTCCGTTTGCACTTGCCTGTCATTTATCTTATCTGTGTTATGTGCTTAAAGGCTTATTCAGTACTAGATTAAGAAGTCTTATCAAAACACAATGTAAGTTTTTTTTTATATATTACAAGCCAGTTAAATATAAATCAAAGCCAGTATTGATCTGTTCTAGTTTTAGGATTTTCATGGTTGTAACTTGTGACAAGAAATTCTACATTCCAGTAGCACAAAGATTTAAAAAAAATAATTAAAAAACATGCCAATCTCCTACTAAAGTTGTAGAATTTATTTTCAGTTTGGCTTCAATAGAGTTCTTCTCAGAGACGGTATCAGATTCTGCTTTGCTGAGTGAGTCACATCTTAGTCACTCAGTTTAGCTGGCTCAACCGAGAGCAACAAATGTGTCGATCTTAATTGAGGCATTTATTAGGTCTCTGTTAACCAAATCATCACTCTGGAAATCATAAATCACAAATGACACAAAGCACTAAATTAAAACCAACATAATGGAATGAACTGAACAAAGACTTTCTCAAAACATTTTTTATGAGTTTTTTTCAATCTTTAATTGTTGCAAATGATGTTTTCAAATAGTAAAAAGAAAGAAAGAAAGAAAGAAAGAAAGAAAGAAAGAAGAAAGAAAGAAGAAAAAGCATGGTCTAATTTGTCACAATGGAACCTGCCATTTTATTTATTTTTATTCCATGAGTTGGTAAAACAATTAGGTAATGCAAAAACATTTATTTATGAAGCAGCAAAAAAGGTAGAACTTTCAAAAATATTAAATCATCGTTTTGGCCAACACACAATGTGGGAGTAAGTCACACATGAAAAAACATACCAAACAGAAAAAAGTTGTTTATATTGGCCTTAACCTTATTTTTTTTCCTTAGAAATGATTACCTTTCTTATACATTTATATCGTAACATTAATATTCATATAATGTATTATAGCATGATTATCAAAATTTGGAATTATTATTATTTATAATAACAATTATTCGAAAAATGTTGAAGATAAAACATTTCAAGGTAAATTCACAAGTGTGATGTATTAATTATATTGGTTTTTATAGTAAATGTCATATGTTCAACTTTGCTTATATAATTATTTTATGGAATATCACCGGCAGACATTAACTTTCCCATTAAGAGCCAATATTTACATTTAAACTTTACAACACCATAAATAATGTTATGAGATTAATAATTTAAATATAATCATTTTAATATAGAAAAAATTAGATGCTAAAAAATAATAAATTATATATTTTTAATTATGAAATTAAAACCGCCTATAGGTGGCGCCAAATCACCGTCTTAATGTACGAATCCATTCAACTGATTCGGTCAAAACGGCAGATTCATTCTGGAACTAAGCAACTTGGTCACAGAATCACAAAAACCTCGGATTTGTTCAGATACGCATAACTCTTTTTCTGTGGCGTTTGGAACTATTGGAGAAATAGAGCAAAAACAGAGAATCTATTTACAATAGGCTATTAACTGTCACATCACAATATTCACTCTTTGTTTACTGAACTGTTGAATAAAATCATTATCACATTATTGCAATCGCGCAATTGAAATTGCAATTAATATCATATGATATAAATATAAAAATAACTTATAGCCTACTAGGGCCATTTTACAACAAAATCTTGACGATGCCCAAAAGGGTGGAGCTCGATAAAATAATTTAGAGATTTCAAAACGGGTTTCACATGCTGAATCTTGAGTTCGTAAGCTTTCGAATGATATAGCCTATCATTTGTCAACATTAGATCAGGTGAAGTATGGGATACAATGGTTTTAAACATGCAGTGGCAGTAACAGTTAAAGGTGAGGTATGTGATTCTCTTTTTTTGTCCATTTTTTCAAAAT
Source organism: Chrosomus eos (assembly GCA_036326025.1). Taxonomy (NCBI): domain Eukaryota; kingdom Metazoa; phylum Chordata; class Actinopteri; order Cypriniformes; family Leuciscidae; genus Chrosomus; species Chrosomus eos. Next base: position 37,348,572 of record CM070819.1, on the reverse strand, counting down.
AACTTGAAATCCTATTCCTAACCCACTTACAGCCACTGAGTTGGAAGCACTGAAATGAAAATTAAGCAATTTAATCATCTGTGGAACGGGCAGGACTCGAAAAACTCCAGCCAATCATTTCCAAGACCACCTAGAATCATTGGACAGCAAGTTCATCAATCAAACGGCCGTAACATACCCCCCTCCCCCCAGCGCGCGCGACCCCCTGCGTGCGCATACTCAAAGCTCGTGACGCATGCGCATCTCATCAGTAATGCCGGTTCCATGATTAGAAGTAAATCGTCATTACAATCTCTCGCGCATCTGAGTTTTCGCTCGTGCATGATTGCGTGTCCATGTTCTTCGAATGGGTGGAGTCATGGGGTGGAGTCAGGGCCAGCGTTGGAGGAAAGAAGGTAGGACCATTTTAATTGTGTATTTTCAAAATCTGTCGGTCGTTTTTCAAATCACATACCCCACCTTTAACAGATTAATGACTTGGTCCTTTTTGTATAGCCTACCCTAATCAGGCAACGTGACTCGGGAGACACAACTCATAAAATCCAAAATATATAAAAAAAAAAAAATCTTTTGGACATATTTAAAGCTACACTGTGTGATTTTTACCCCCATCTAGCGGTGAAAAGGTATATGACCATCCAGTGAATATTAGTTTCTGTTCCTCTCAAATCCGATATCGTTTTAACTCCTACGGTGGCCAATAAGATCCAAGATTAAGATGGCTTCCAGTTCGACCTCGTCCACATTCGACACGGTGCCATCGAGTGTTAAAACGCGAAAGGCAAAGCTTGAATTAAGGGGGATGTCCCTCTTTGGCTAATGTACTTTCAAGATGGAGGGGCAACATGGCGACCGACATTAGAACCCCTTACCCGTATGTATTTTCAATGGCATATTATACACTCACGAGAATACTTTATTACTTTAACGAAGTAAATATACATTAATGAGCACATATATTTTTGAAAGAACTAAGTGTTTTTTTAGTAAGAATAAACTAAAAAAGTTACACAGTGTAGCTTTAAGTCCAGATGAAATAAAAACTGACATGAAATTATTTTTTGCTTAGCATTTTCCACTCTTGCCTGTTTAAGGGTTAAATATGCGCCTCAGATTCGAGTCAAGATATGACTCGAGTCCCCCATCTCTGCAATATAGCCTACTACACACACATTATGTATACTATAGACCTACGTATATATAATATGTATGTGAAGCCTATGTATATATATATATATATAAAAATTCTAATAATAATTCTAATTCTAACTTTTGTCTTTGAAATGTGTTTTTACTGAGAAATTTACCTCAGAACTACTTTTGTCAAAAACGTTTATCTTGATCAAAACCCACATGCAAATAAATTTTCTTTTGAATAGAAAGGAATCAAATGAAACTTGATTAACAGTCTCTGTGACACCACACCCTGAGATATTTGCATAAACTAGGTGTGGTGCTTAAAAACATAAGAAATAAAGCAACTCATTTAGGCCAACAAACTTAAGCGATGTACACTAACTAGTTCTGAACACATTCCATACAACTCCCACAATCGAAAGAAGACATTTGCCTGTGCTCGTTTTACAATGTTTACTTGCACTTTCAGTTTTTGTGACAATATAAGCTCTATACAAAAAGATGACCCTTAAAGAAGCTTTTAAGAATAAACAACCTATACATTGAGGGAAAAGATTTATGAGGCATTTCAAGCAGTATGTATAGTAGTGGTGACATATTTGCATTTGTATGACTTTCATCCGTCTTTTCGACCTTTTGTATCAGTGTTGCAGTAGAAACAGCAGATGAAAATGAACATTTATGGGTTGGAACCAATGAACATTGCATTGCATCAGGACACAGAGAATAGAAAAAGAAGGAAAGGAGGGAGAAATAAAGGGAGGGATGGGTCACCAATGGGTCATTTGCACATTTTCGGATGTGACCTCAATGTCCTGAACCGCCATATAATGTTTTTCACTACAGGGCCTTCTCAGGATAGGCTGAAATAAGTGTTTGTGTGTGTGTGTGTGTGTGTGTGTGTGTGTGTGTGTGTGTGTGTGTGTGTGTGTGTGTGTGTGTGTGTGTGTGTGTGTGTGTTGTGTTTGTGTGTGTGTGTGTGTGTGTGTGTGTGTGTGTGTGTGTGTGTGTGTGTGTGTGTTGTGTTTTTCAGATGCTGTCCATGGGCTACATTTCCTCTGTGCACATGAAGCTAATAGCAGATTGTTTCCTGACCATCCCATATGAGTGTGCATGTTTCTCTGCCCTCTCCATATGCTCCTAAAATAAACTTGTCTAGTAGTTTTTACACTTTCAATGCATTTATTTTAAGCAGAAAACAAAATCTAAAAACGTTAGATAATTAGTGGTGCTTGCTAAGGCATGATTTTCTATTACTATCCTCTTTAAACAAGCCTTTTACATTCTTTTTTAAAAGCACCCTAAATAAAGATTAGATTGTTGCTGTATAACACATCATATATACGTCAAATCAACCAAGTATGATAAAATATTAAATGTATAGCAGTAATATATTATGTAAAAAACCCATGTGTAAAAAAAGTCATGTGATATAATTGTAAAGACAAGTTAATTAAATTCAAAATATAGAAGTGTGTACCAGCCCACTTCAAGCACAGCCCATCGCCCAAGTCTTGGTAACACTTTATTTTACAGTGTCATTGTTATTATTGCTAGTAATCACTATAAAGTATGCATAATTACATGCAACCAACCCTAAACCAAACCCTATAGTAGTTACTTAATATTACGTTGTTAAATGTATAATTACAGTGTAACAAATACACCTTATAAAGTGTAACCGAAATCTTACGCACACAGAGTAACTGTTGATAAGCTGTGCCGTTCCAAACTGCTTACAGACGGTGTGGTGTGGCTGAAGCACGACGGGTGTGGCAAAACCACAAGTTGGCAAGAACTACAAATCACTCCAGTGTTGCCAAGTGGAAGAAAAGGTGAGAAAGGTATACGCGAATGAAAGGTGACGAGGAAGCAGAACAACGGAACGGTGGTTTCTATTATTTCGACGCTTTTGTGAAAAGATGTGTAGCCTAGATAAAAAAAAAAAACACATTTCAGCTATTAGGCCTACACAAAACGGAGCTAGATTTAAGTGAAATTAAAGATGGGTGAGAAAATGAGTGGGAGGATGTGTGTGTGCTTGTGTATTTTGTTCTGAATGTATTATAGATGGTTAAACTGAGCTTAATTGGCACTTACCTGGAATATGTGGGCACTTGGCAAGCAAACTCACTCACACAGTTCATTTGACGTACACGGATCACACAGTTTGTGAAACATGACAGCTGAGGAACAGGCTCCACAGCAGTTGATCAGAGAAAGTCTTTGTTCTGGTTAACATGATTGTGAAAAATAAAGTTGTGTTGCTACACTTATTATTACACACAAAAGGTTAGTTTAGTCATAAATCAACGGTCCCTTCCTCACTTTAGGCAGAAGTTTCCTATCTAGACACCCAGCTGTTATTAAGTAATGTGTATGTCTGCTGTCGTTTGACTTTGATCATTCGTTTTGAAAGTTGTGGGCTATTACACATCACACAGAGTCCACTGATTCCAGGGATTAAGTTAAAACACACTGTATTTGCTTGCGGTTTAAGAAATGTTTGATGAATGTTGTGTAGCAGTTAGGCAATCAATAAGACCAACACATGGCGACATCATTCACATCCAAAACAAACACATGATGAAAGCACTTTGTTCAATAGGTTTTAAGTTATTATGGCCTATAACAGGATTCGGAAACTTATTTTGGCTCAGGACTCAAATAAGAGCCAATATACTATATTTGTTAAATCTACTACTTTAAGACATTGGAATTTATATGGTAAATATGTATACATTTATATTATACAGATTTAATTTGAATCCGCTCCTTGCACATAGCAACCTCACGTCATATCCGCAACGAGTAAATACGGCTCGCTCTCTTCCTGTTTGAAGGCGTACAGACACAAGTAGACATTTTCCGCCTAATACTAGAAAACAGTACAACATTATAACACGCATATTCTGTCAGCCCGAGCCCGGGGTTGTTTATTAGCCTAATGTAAGCTAGCAAACTAACATAAGCCATAAAGTTTGATGATATATAGACTTACCTTCATATCCGTGGATATATGAAGACGCATACATTTTAAAGCCCTTCTCTCTAATATGCTGGTTGGTGATTTGAGGAGGACTTACAAAGGCTATGTACGTCCGTTATTGTAAGTTTCGGCAACTCTTGTAAACATCTCATCTCATAGTGTAGAATAGCGCCTGAAAAGACGAGGCCGCATTTCCGGTAAGGAAGTAGTTACGTACAAGGAGCCCATTACAATTAAACATACCGGTATACACAGAAGCAAGCACACTCAATGATATCCAGGGGTTTGAAGGGAACTCATATCACTTCGTTTTCTGCTTATCCTCAATGTTAATATTACATCAATTCCTAAATATTTTCATACAGAAAATTTCACTAAGAATGAGAAACACTCATCTATAGTGATCATGATCACTGATGTAGCAGTTTATTGTTGACAATTCTCATATAATGTATAGTTTATTACTTGTCAACACTCTTGATCAAGAACATAATAATGGCCGACTTGAATATGCTAAAATTCATTTGGATAGACCTGTGGAGTTCAGGAAGAATTTTTAAATGGAGTGATGTGACCAAACTGGAACTTTTTGGACCCATGGATCAGCGGTATGACTGGTGCAAAAAAGGCAAAACTTATGAGCAGAAGAACACCATCTCCATGGTCAAACATTAGTCTTGTTATGGGGGTGCTTTGCTGTTGCAGATGGCAGGAAATCATGAATTATTTGAAGTATCAAGGAATTTGGTTAAAGATGGGATATGTCTTCGGTGCAGAGACTGAAGCTTGATCATCAATGGATGGACAGCCATCCCAAAGTATACATCCAAATCTACTAAAGCTTGGATCAGAGATCAGTCGTACAATGTTCTTGAGTGGCCTTCAGATTTAAATGTCATTGTCAACGATATTAAATGCCAACGATTAGTGATCTGGAAGCTTTTTCAAGTGAGGTTATAAAGAATAAAAGATTCTGCACAAAATTTACTTTTTGGTTGTTGAATAATTTTGTACATGAATTCTTAGAACCAATGAATTTTTTTTTTCATCAACTTTACATTCTCATAATCACTAAAATGTCTATGAATAATGTTTTTAACGATTCCTTTGTTTAATTGCTTTCATAAAGTTTTGTTCTCTGCAGCAAAATGTCTTTCAGGTCGAGGGGGTTGAATAAGTTTGATGTGAATATATATATTCACATACACAAACTCACCTCAAGTGTCTTACAGGCATTAAAAGAAAAGGCAGCTTAGCCGAACTGTAAACGTGACTTCACTTTAACAAGCCGAAGCATGTGGAGAATTTAATTTACAGAAAAGCTTCTACAGGTGCTTTCCTGAAGAAATTTATCTGTGTTCACTGTAAATCGTTAAAACCAGGTGCAATGTTTAATGGAATGATTCAACAGGACATCCATTTCAACAATGTATTACATGGAATTGCTCACTCACACACACACACACACACACACACAACACACACACACACACACACACACACACACACAACCAACACAGAATGAACCAACGTGTATATCAAGTAAATCAATGTGACTCAAATCAAACAATTTAAAATGTATTTAATGCATATAATAAGAATAATACTCTTAATAAAAAACCAATAAAAATAAAGCACTTCATCAAGAATGATGTTTTAACAGTGTCCCTGTCTTTCTAACACTGAGAAAAACAAATGGAATTCTCCAGAAAAGCACAAGAGGTCAAAGGTTAAGGACATATTGTCACGCGAATGAATCAAGATGATCTGTTTTCTTTCCTCATTCATTCACAACTCTTTTTCCAATGTATTTCCAACTGCCAAAATATATCACGCTAAAATACAGAGGTGACAACTCGTTTAAAACAGACACTTGCGTACAGTGTGCTCAGACAAACACACTATCACAAATAAAAGCACCTGAAGGTTTTTTTTTTTGTTGAGAAGGTGTTAAAATATCATTAGGGTCTTTGACTTTGGGCACCATATCAACAGCAGTGCCGCCAAGTAGCTAAAAACGGCATCACTGGAAACCACAAAATCCTAATTATCCAAAAGACACGTAGAAATTGATGGATACTGAGTTTATATGTGAAGTTATAAACACCGTATGTTACTTAAATGGTTTTAATCTTATTTTGGCAAATGTGTCAGTCAGGATTTTCTGTTGAGTGCGAGTGATTTCTGGGTAATCTGAGTAAATCCGCAGCATTCGGTCTGAGCCTCAGATAAAAAAAAAAAGATGAAACAGATATTTCTCTGTTTATGGAAGTGCACTCAGATTTTGAAGATCCTCTTTGGTTTCTGTTAGAACAGAAGATTGTGCAGGTTTAGAGTGTACTGGAGGGTTGTCTTTTTTTAGTTTATATTGCACTGGAATATAATGGTTGATTGCCACATCCATACATGTTCACACACAAACACAAACAATCACACGAAATAAGAACGGTGCAAATATTTACACTGCACAGCAAGAGTGCATTTATCCGTAGCCTTTCAGAGGGCTGTTCAGTGCTTGCTGGGGAACTGTCAATCTAATCTAATGTCTAAATGCCAATCAAATCTACCATGGAGAGGCTTCGTTGGGGTCATTGGCATGTTAAAAACGCAGAAACAACAGCAGGGAGTGTCTGATCCAAAACCTCTCTGTCCATAAAGTAAAAGCCAGTCACGAAAGCTGTAAGAACCAGAAAAAGAGGCATCTCAGCTATTCTTTTGAGCTGTTTAATGCTTTGATCTTTTAGGTTGTTTGTTCAGTTCTGGCGAGAAAGACCAAGATAAGATCTTCAAGATCATCTCAGGTGTAGGAACTTCAGTGCCCTGAAAACCCTCCACTAAGATAACTTGTTTAGAGAACGATATTTACAGGAGGAGCTTGATAGCAGAACTGGTGATGATGACAGTTGAGTGTTTATAAAGACTTGACTCTGTATCCTCGCTGGCACAGTTATTGGTTGTTGCTCGTGTTGGTGAGGTTGTCCTGCTCAGGAGAGGGGCTGTTCATACCCAGACTCCTGAGGAGATCTCTGAGATTGGATACAGTCTGCTGCTGCTCTGTCTGTTCCTGCTGGAGAGTCTTTACCTCCGACTGTAGCTCAGACTCTCGATTCACCAGGCCGTCCACACGACTCTCCAGCCATTTGATCTTAGCGTGGGCAACCTGATGGAAGACGATAATGTCAAAGTCAAATGCAATGTAAAAACAAAGGTACAAAATATTCAGGAAGAATTTTTGCCAGGAAACTATTCACACATTATCTGATGCTGAATTGAAACAGCTGAGTAAATAATACTAATGAAAAAAGATCCATTCCAATTTGAAATCTTGTTGAAAATTCAGATACCATGTGAATAAGCCTTTAATCTATCTAAATGCATATTTACCGTATATAACCGAATATAAGACGAGGTTTTTGTCCTAAAAACAGGCTGAAAAAAATGGGGGGTTGTCTTATATTCGCGGTATAGACAAAATCACGGGGGGAAAGGGAGAAATTACTTGCCAAGCAATTCGGTGAACTACTTATTTGTGTATTAAAGGTTGTGTAGGTAGAAATTTATAAAAAACTTTTTTCCAAATTTGTTTAAACTTTTTATATATATCAATGCATAATTAAAATCTAAGTACTCTGAAAAAAAAGAGTATAAAAATCGATTGACTCTAGACCGTTTAATCTGCATTAAACACAGCTCATTATTTCGAACCGGGACGAAACAACGGATTGGCCTAGGCGACTGTCACTCTCTCGCAACCATGGCAACCACCCCTTCGCCACACAGGACCTGCCCTTTTGCGCGCACTCGTTTGGTTTGTGTAATTCAAGAGCCACGGAACCTAGGATTACCAAAACAATGGCAGAGAAAGACCAATCTAAGTCCACATGTGCAGTTCACGAAGGCAACCCAGTCAAAAAAAGGAAGTCATTTACATTACAAGAAAAGGTAATGAACAAAAAGTTGTTGGATAAACAAAGAAATAAAACTCGGGTGAATATCGGCGTGGCTTTCCAGCGTTGGCGAGAACTGAGGGACCTCAAGGGGCTGAAAAGTGACGCCTTGATGGCTTCATTTCTGCTGGACAGGTAAATCTTTCTTTTTGTATTTAGATCATACAGATTTTTTTGTTTATCTTTTCAAGAAGCATGCGTCATTAGCACACGTAGCTGCCTAATATAGCTAACATAGCATTACTCAGCGAGCCGTAGAAGAGACGGTAAATAATAGACTTAGCTCAAGATGATAGCTGTAGTGTTGAATTGTGCATAATTTTGTTTAGATAACTAAATGTAGGTTTAACAGATAGTAGGTCTAACGTTCCTCCGCATCCTGGTATTTTTCTTAGTATTATATTTACCCTCTGTCTAACTCTTTTAACATGTTTACCATGATTTATCATTTTTTTCATCTTTGTTTTGTTTTTATATTCTAGACCGATGTTTACTGATGTCTTTATTGTGTATCTTTGTGTGTCGTACACACTATGTTGTATGTGTGTGTTAATATTTTGTGTTATAAATCTTACACGAAATTCATCTACATCACAGTGTAAATGATGGCAATGGAACAACGTGTATCACGCAACATGTGTTTAGCTTTGCCTTATAGATAACTAGCTCGTTAGCGAATCAATAAATATATATTGTAAAGTTTACCAATATCAATATGCTAGTTTGATAGTGAGTAATAAAATACAACTTATTTGTTTAACTTCATAATGATAAAGTTAGATTTTTTTATTTACATGTGTGTCTGACATGATGTCACTACATGCACTCGTTCCTCTACTCTTCGCTCGTCTCAGGTAAATAATGCGTCTTCAGCTCAGCTGTCAGAGTTGCTCGTTCATGTGTTTTGGGGGTGTGGCTTTGGAAGGAGACCAGAAGGGAGGGGGTGAAGTGAATGGAAATAATGAGCTGTCTTTAAAACAGTCGTGAGAGGTCTACAGACACTCGATTTTTATACTTTATTTTTCAGAGTACTTAGATTTTAATTATGCATTGATATATATATAGAAAGTCTAAACAAATTTTGAATTTTTTTTAATAAATTTCTTACCTACACAACCTTTAAAGTAAAAAAACAATTGAGAAAAGTTACAAAACACACTTAGAATGGCCAGTTTAAACGTTTAGCATATTTGTATAAGATTATATATCAAAAGTACCTCAGACAAACAGGTGAAGCGGGTCCGCGCGAGGAAACATCATTACTGTAGCGCGCGCTCTTCACGTGCTTCTAAGCGCGCGACAGCCTCCCTCCAGAGCGCGCGCGCCTCTCTATCTATGTGTGTGCGTCCGTGCGTGTTTGCGTGTGTCTCTTTTTCCCCAAAAAATAAGTGTGTGCGTGCGTGCGTGCGTGTTTCTTTTTCCCAAAAAAATAAGTGTGTGCGCGCGTGCGTGCGTCTCTTTTTCCCCAAAAAATAAGTCTGGAAAATGGGGGGTCGTCTTATATTCGGGTATATACAGTATATATAAAGGGATTCTGCTTGTGTTAAAATGAGCCACCTGTAGCTCCTCTAGGAGGTCTAAGTTTTGCTGTCGTAGGCTTCCATTGGTCTTCTCCAATTGGGCCACCCGCTGTGATTGGCTGAGAGTGGAGGGACCATCCAAGAGCTCGTCCTGAAGAACATGATACTCCACCTCATAGGCCTGCAGCTGCTTACTGATATCCATCTCAGACACCTACATGGAGACATGTACAAATATACAAGATGAGCATGTCAATGATGGGCAAGTCAAAGCATGTTTCTTTGTGTGTGTGTGTGTGTGTGTGTGTGTGTGTGTGTGTGTGTACAAACTTCAGTTATATGATGAGGGTGGTCTAAAAAACTCCATCCAACATCCAAAAACAACTAAATGAAAACATAAAAACAGCTAAAAATGAAAACATATAGTGTGTGTGTATGTGTGTGTGCACACACACTCTTCACAACTGCCATTTTAGAGTCTCATAAATTCCTAAAAGTGTAGGGTGCTCATACACACTTCCTTGACATAAAACAGAGACACCTTCAATCAAATTGTTATCCTGGTGATCCTATAATGGAGTCATTTTTATGGCAGTGGAACTACATGCACAAATACTTCTTTTTATATTTAGATAATTTAAAAAGAGTAGACATTTTAAATATGAACCAAATAGATAAATCGTAACATGTTTAAAAAGATTCTCATTCTGGACTGTCTTAAACATTTTGATTAGATAAAATAAAAATTCATCATCAAAAGCATCATTTATAAATATCCTACATTACTGTCTACTTGACAGAAAAAGATATTTAATGGATAAATGAGTAAATTTCAGTCTGTTCCTCACACAGCAATTATATGGCTTTGAAAGACGTACACCGGTCACATTAACTCTTTTACAGATGTTTAATTTATATGTGTCTACTACTCTAAAAATGTTTTTACCAATCCCAAGAAGAACTCCCAAAAATGTAAAACGTGCTTAATTTTCTTGCTGCTATATCTATTCATTGTGCGTGGTTGGGCATCATGTAAAATATTCAAGAGAAAGAAGAGTGCTCCTGGTAAATTGTTTTGCATGAAACACTTTTTCATGCAAGAATCATTTGAGACAAACACACACACACACACACACATGCACAGACACACACTGAGCAACACCCATACTTTACTAACTCCATCTATTATTTGTGCCGAGTTCATGATGAAACTAGTACTTATGCAAAACCACATATGAAGATGAACACGGGACACACCCAAGCACGAGTATGCGTTGATTGTGTAGGGAAAGACACATATATTGATGTCACCACAAAAGCACAAAAAGAATCCACACCCAAATGTGCCACTGCCCTGACACTTAGCGAAAGTAAGTGCGTATGTGTTGATGTGAGGCGTACGTCTACATGGAATGCAGGTATGGTGGAGGCGTGCGCGTTAACTCTGATACATATATTACCTGATTGATTGTTTTTTCCATTTGCACAAGGCCCAGATTGGGTAATGTTGTTTTGATGAACTCGACAATTGACTCTAAATTGTCATGTTGGAGAATCAGAGGCTTGTGGCTACCAAGTAGACTCAAGGCCACCTTGAAGATGACCTCTGATCCTGAAGGAACAGCATGTCTGGAAGATACAAAATCAATAAATACAGTTCAGTTTACATCAAGGAATCCATTTGAAGGCATCTATGTTCGATTGCAATACGCAAAATTACATTGAAATATAATATAATATAAGCTCACAAGTTCAATAGTCTATTAGCAGCATGCCTGGTAATAAATATATTAGGGACGCACCAATACCAAAATTCTTTACCATTTTTGTCAAAAAAATAAATCACTTAATTTTTTTTGGAGAATTGCTAAACAGTTTTATTAAATTATTTGCATTTATAAAAATACTTCAAGTGAGTGTTAAAGGGCAAAGGTAAAATAAAACAGAAAAAAAGAATATACAATTAAATATCTAATATGCAGAGGGCAATTTTTAGCCTCAACATCATTCATATGCACACATTGCTGTGGATTATTCCTTACATATAGGATATTTAATTTACTAACTACTATACTGCCCTGAATAAGCTATGTTTATTAGTCCCTTGTTTGCATCTCATGACTACATAACTACACAAAATATACAATATAGTCATTGATCATCCAGTTAATGACAGTATTAAGAATGCGTATGTAAATTTCATAATTTTTTTGTCATGTGGACTTATGTAAACATCTGTTATGTGAAATAGCTTAAGAAAAAAAACATGCAAATATATGCAAATTTATTACCATAAAGGGTCATATATAATATTATTACAACATATCGTTTTCTTATTACATCTACTTCAATACACTTTTTGCCTAAGAGAAGAAGATAAAATCTGCAACTGAAAATCTCCAATAGATTTGTTGGGAGTTGGGCGTTTGCATTGTATGTGTGTGTGAAGACAAAAGATTGCAAACTGTGTGTAAGTTAGTGTGAGATGACAATAAGATAAGAGGTTCCAAGATGGTTCAACCGATTAACCTTGGAAATAGCCAAGTAAGTTCATGTGCCACAAGGTCAATGACATTCAATCTTATAATCACACCACACACACTGTCACGGAACCATGGTTAGGCAAAACAAAGTTAGCGCCAGTCGCCATGCATCAGCGATTGTGATGATCATGCATAATTAACTTCAGCGTTCCCATAGAAGATAAGATAGATTGCAAAGTAGGATAGAGAGAGGCAATGGATTTTCAGCTCTCTGAAGTGATAAATGGAGAAGGGCAAATTGTCAGTTGATACCTCAGGATAATTTTATACAGCAACAAACGTATAAAAAAAATTCAAACTCTTACTAGTAACATTGGAATACCATTTGTAGACCAGGCATTCTCAACTCTGGCCCTTGCACTTTTCTGACGAGTTTTTAGAAAGTATCTGCAATAGCAGGCACTACTTAAAAGAGACAAATAATAAAGAAAGCGAAAAACCCAGATGCAAAAATTCTTCCCCAACCTGTAAAACCACCCTGGCACCCGGTGCCAGCTTGCAACATTTCGTTAATATCTCTGCGGTCAGGGTGTGTTTGTGTAGTGTACATGCAGATATGTGTGTGTGCCCAGACAACAAAAGTATGCCAAACATGCAGGCCATCTTCATAAACACTTCTATGGAAATTGAGAGAATGGTAATGCATCACTAACTGATCTGCCTGCTCATATTCCTAACATGTTTTCATTTTTACTTCAATAAAATAAGCTTTTTATCTGTGGCTGGTGTGGCTTGGTGGTTAAACATCTGAGGTCGTATGCAATTCATGAACTACAACCATAGTGCCCTTGAACAAGGAACTTGTCCAAAGGGACTGTCCCCATTTTAAATAAATACTTCTGCTAAATATATAATTTTAAAAAGCACTATGGTAATGGGTAATCTCAGGAACTCATTTAGATTGAGTGTGTGTGCGTATGAAAGTGCAAGTGAGGGTGTGTGCATTCACCGAACACGCGCGCCACGAAGCCAAGTGGGAAATGTGAGGCAAAGGCAGTGAGGAACCAAGGAGCGGCGTACAGACTGGGGCCGATCTCGTACTGCTCCAGATGAGTGTACAGCTCTCTGTGATAGTCGTGCAACAGACGAGACAGCTGATACATCTGAATCTAAGAAAGAGAGAATACACAAGACACAAGTCAGTAGAATACAAAGAACATCTGATTATCATGGATAAATAGTTCTGGTATACTGTGGAATAGATTAAACTGTGTATACACACAAAACATATCCATAATCTGATGAACATTAAAAAATGTGATGGTTACTAGTGGTGTTTTTATTGAGCATCTCTTAGTTATCTGATCAAATTCTTCTTACATGCTTAGCTGTTGAAGTTTTTCTTTTGGTGGGGGGGGGGGGGGGGTTGTTCTGGGCTTGACTTGTATCCAGGCTGTCGAAGTTTATATATTATGTGCTTAATTATGTTTATTTGATTTATATGCAACATTACTGAAAAGGAAGTGAACAGAACTATTTAAAAAAAAAATGAGATCACGCTAAAGTAGGCCTGGGCGAAAAATCGATTGAATGAATTAATTCGAATTTTTTGTTGCGGGCGATTTAAAAATAAATAAATCGAGTTTTTGTGTAATGGCGCATATTTGTGGCGCATACGATTAATAAATCGTAAAAAAATCGTAAATCGATTTAAAAAAATAAAATCGGAGATTTTATTTTTAGGCCACATCGCCCAGCCCTACGCTAAAGTTAAGATTTCATAAAGAATCTATCCCATAAACTCTGTAACAAGAGCAATACTTTCGTACAAACGCAGTAAGTACTTTTTTAGGAAAAGTTATGACTGAAATTACGTCAATGGTCTGTCCTCTCATATACGGGTTTGTCTCAAATATGTTCAGATATGAAAAACAAAGTGTGAAAACCCATTTGGCTGAACAATCAATATAAATGTCTTAACTGTCATGTTTGATTAATTTAATACATCATAGCTTAATAAAAGTATTAATTTTAAAAAATCCTACTGACCCCAAACTTTTGAACAGTAGTGTACAAAAACGCATTCACCATTTATCCAATCACAGATCAACTCATTTTAATGCCTACAAGAAAATGTGATTTAAAAAGGCTTTATACTGTCATCATTTATTCGACATGTTGTTCCACATCGTCTTAATTTCTTCAATGGAAAATAAAAAGAGACAGAAAAATAAAGTACTGCTTGCTACTACTTGGCTGGTCATGTGATTAAACACTGCAGCCTCCTTAAAGGAGATAGAGGCCACTGATATGTAGAATAAAGGCCACTGATATGACTGTAGTCTTCAGCTCATGTGAGTGTACATCATTTTAAACATATGTCAAAATCACTATTTAGGTGTAAAAAATAAGTGGAAAAAATACCATTGTGAGCATGTGAATGTTACTGTACCTGCAGTATGATCATATCAGGCCTGTACTGTTTCCGTAGCCCCATGTCATACATGAGGAATCTGAGCATGTGGAACGCGTCCTCCTCACTCATATGGAGCAGCAAAACGCCGGCCACAAAACTCAAGCCCTGGCAGTAACCCACCTCTGGGTCCAGTAGAGAATATGCCTTCAGTAGATTATAGAGGGACAGCTGGCCAGCCCCCAGCTGAGCGCTGAAATACGGATGAGTGGGAAATGTACGTCCTGGGAGAGGAAGAGGAATAATCATTCAAGTATTGTTGATGTTGGCAGAGACATATGACCCCCCACCTCCCCCTTCTCTTCTGTCTGATTTTAAGTGTTCAGACCCATTCAGAGGTTACTCCAATGGGTGTATAGCCAATTGATAGAAGGACAGACCAGGACTCAAATATTTGACGTGTAGCATCATCAGCCAAAGGCAGGCGCTAGTTTTTCAGTAAACATTTGAGGCATTATCTACAGTACTGCATGTGCTTATATTCCAACAGTGCCGTTCCCATGTCATTTTGTTTATACAGAGAGCAAATACAGTATTTTGACACTTAAGTCATATTTCAGTGTTTTGATTTCTTTGCCTTACATAAGTAAATACCAAACTAAGTGGAATCAGACCTTTTCTTATACTAATAATGTTCTTTTTTAATTGTTTCCCCAAGGGAAACGAATGTACACATTTAAATTGAAACAATTAAAAAATTATATGACTCATTAAATGCATGAAATCTGTAGGGATATTTACCCTCAAAGCTGTTCTGTCTTTTTTTTTACCTATTTCACTGTTGATTTAATAAAACATGGTTTGCTCACTTTGAGTGGTTCAAATTCTTTATATATGCAATCTGATAAAAATAAAACTTCATTCTGACTTCATTCGCATGAGTCTTAAAAGACCTAATCACAGAGCTGTGTTGAATAAAATCTATTAGCCACAATGTTGACAATCATACACAGAAATAAATGGGTGAGACTACATAAAAAAAAATCTAAACCTTTCACACTAACAATACTTGGAGTGAAAAAAAGATGGGAATCTTTAAACAAGTGTTGGTAATGTCTAAATAAATATCCAAATATAAAACTAAGCATAAAATCTAGAATTCTTACTCAGCAGGTGTTTGCATAGATCACTTCAGTCATTTACAGGCCATTATTGTCATAACATGATTATGACTTGGCATGATGTTATTTTTCTTTTTTTACCAGATGGCAGTAATCTGGCCCAAATTCATGACAAAAATCTAACTTTATGTTTAAATGTATAAAACTGTAGATTTTACTGTAGTGAAGGTCCTAAAAAGTTTGCTAATTTGCTTTTGGAAATGATGAAATAATAATGGTCTTTGGGCAAATGGTGTCACTCACTTTATTAACACAATAATCTTACTATTCCTTCGAATACTTGGACTACCTCAATGGTTGGAAATGTTTAGAACATGAATTATGCAAGCATCTTGCAATATAGGAATTCGCAGTACTGAGTAGAATAGGAGCTTTTATGTTCCCATCTTTTTAGAAACAATATACATTCCTGTAAGATTAGGTGTCTTCCTGTGTTGTAAAGATATCCATCTCTCTTTCTTCCCGCTGTCACTGTGCTGAGAGCCAGTGACACCTCCCTTTCTTTGTCTGAGCCTCCCCATTAATCTCTCCATCTTCACATCTGTCCATCTCAGCTAGTGTCTCAACCATTCATTCAGCCTGAGGTTCTGCAGAAGTTGTTCTCTATAATAACTGAGGTAATGATCATTTTGCAAAGAAGAGAGACTTTTGTGTATACTCAAATGACAATTTTTGAAAACATTCCAGGGCAAGAATGAACAAGTTAGTGTGTTTTTAAGACATAGAACAGCAGAATAGTTGTTTTTCGGCATGCTAGAGCGTAACATTAAGCAAGCCCAACAATTAACTTTTAAGTTATCTAATCAAGTGGACAAGTTTCTATCTTTCTCAAGACATTTCTGAGAAGCAAAACATCTTGAGCAACAGTGAGACACATCCAGTTGACTAGAATAAATCTGATAGACATTCAACAAAGACCTGGATAACTGACAACCTACAAAGGCAATAAACAACTACAGACTAACAGTCTGTTCCAAAACCTAGTGAACTGCCTACCAATACAGCATTTAAGGGCATTTGACATTATTGAAAACAATAATATCACACATTGTGAAAATAAATGGGGACATTAAGTGGTTAATTGAATCAAATCATTGCAAAAGTTTGGGGTCGGTAAGATCTTGAAAGAAGTCTATTATGCTCACCAAGGCTGCATTTATTTGATCGAAGATAGTCAAATATTTTCTATTATATATATATATATATATATATATATATATATATATATATATATTATATATATATATATATATATATATATAGTAATATTTTATATATATATATATATATATATATATATTATAAAATTTAATTTATTCCTGTGATGGTAAAGCTGATTTTTTAGCATCATTACTCCAGTCTTCAGTGTCACATGATCCTTCAGAAATCATCCTGATTTGCTGATTTGTTGCTCACGAAAGATTTCTTATTATTATCAAAGTTAGAAACAGTTGCTCTGCTTAATATTTGTGTGGAAAGCATGATACCTTAAGGATTCTTTGATGAATAGAAAGCATTTATTTGAAATAATTATTTGTAACATGAAATGTCTTCACTGTCACTTGATCAATTTAATGCATCCTTGATGAATCAAATTATTTCTTTTAAAATTACTGACTAGTGGATACTGGCCACCTGGTTGAGAACCACTGTTTAAAAAAAAAAAATACTGAATTGTTAGCATAGCAACATGCTAATGTATAATTCTATCGGAACCAGTTGTGGGCCAGGTCTCCTGTGTGCTTTACGAGAGGAGATATATGTGTGCATCAAGCACAGTTGTTGCTTCAAGAATGTCCCAAATTGGTCACTTATGAGGTTCCATTTTAGTTAGATGGTGCCTATGTAAGCTGTAGGCAGCAATGCAGTTCACTAGGTTTTGGCACAGACCCATTGTGTTCGTAATACTAACCCAAGTCTATTAGGATGGCATGCTGTTGAGATGTGAGCTGCTTTAGAAGCTCTTTGTAAGGAGCGTTATTGTTAGGAGGTTTGGCGCTGGGCCCCTCCTTCCTCAGCAAATACTGCTCTGAAAGCAACTTCCAGATCTCTCCTCGATGTTGACGAGGAACGCCTGAGAGAGAGAAAAACAGAACGAAGAGGAGAAAGAGTTTAATTGATGGATCTTTGAATGTTTACATGCCTTGAGCAGAACACCACAGTTTGTGAGTGTTTTTATCAGTAATGTGTGATCTCATCTGACATGTAGATGGAAGTCCATTCAATCACCTTAAGAGGACAAAGTTAACATTGGCAAGGACTGACGTAAAACGGTAACACGCATCCCCATTCACACGCATTCGAAAATGACATTTACAAACATCACAAATCCATAAACCAACTACAAGCTTAAAATATGATTCCTCGTGAAAAGTCTGTCACACTAGCGTGACCAAACAGAATTGCAAACACTCATTTTGTCTCCACCGCAGTATATCATCCATAAATCAGTATGATTAATCACTGTGTGAAGAATTACACCATATCTATTGTGATAGCATGGTAAACTATGTGTAACATTTTTTTTATGCGTGGGTGTACGACGTGTACGTGAACATTTCATGAAAATGCCACAGTTCCACTGAACTTGAACATGTGTGTGTGTGCGCGTTAGTGCATGCAAGATCACCATTCACAATAATGTTCAGCAGAACTAACACTAAATAACTGACTGTCAACGAGACAGCTCTTCTATCTATGTATATCAAACACTCACGCACATATTTGGCAAACACCATCAAATATGAAAAACAATGATAAACATTTTTATTCTATAAATGTCAATTAAAGGCTTCAAAATAACAAATGCACACTTATCACAATGTACACTTCTCTAAACTGAAAACTGATACATAAACTGTCTAAAACAATGTATTACATTATTGTGTGTGTGTGTACATTTTAGTTACCTTGTCCCACAGCTGTGTGGATCTCCTCTGTGTCGAATCTGACCTTTGACCTCCCAGTGGTGCTGAGCATTCTCTCCCAGACCAGAGTGACATCTTTCAGACATGGAGTGATCTCTTCATAGTCCAGCTTCAGTCGTCTGCATTGCAGATCACTCTCTGATGCTGTACACACATCGAATGAAAGGTTAAGAAAATTAACAACGGCATTACACCACTGAGCATTTAATTAATTACTATTTGCTATTAATTCATTTAATTACCATTGGCATGAATTTTTCATTAACATTTATGGGCTCTGATGTGATAAATTAAGTCTTAAGCTTAAGTCACATGGCCCAAAACCAACATGAAAAGAAATTTGAAACATTTATATCTAAAAGCAATAGTATTTATTGCTATTATTAAATTATTTATGAGATGCATTACATTTTTATTGCTATAATCAAGCTATTTATTTTTCCATCAAAAATTACTATAATTAAAAATTGGTTTTCCATATTAGTTATTGAACACAAACATATACAATACTGTTTAAAAGTTTGGGGTCTGTAAGATTTTGTAATGTTTTTGAAGTCTCTTATGCTCAGTATTTTTGTGCTTAATATTTCTTGTTTAAACATACTTCAAAAGAATTATAAATATTTTGCAACATTATAAATGTTTTTGATTTAATGAATGATTGATTAAAAAAAACAAATCTTACTAACTCCATACTTTTGAACATTAACGTCCATATTAAAAGTCGCATAATCCATTGTCATGAAATCCTGCTCCTAGTGCTACACAGAATTGGGAAAAAGTATATTGTGTGAAGTCCATATTTGCTATTGTTTACATTTACATTTATTCATTTACCAGACGCTTTTATCCAAAGCGACTTATAAAATAAGGAATACAACGAGCGATTCCTCATATAGAGCCAATAAACACAAGAAGTGCAGGTAATGCAAAGTTTCAGGCATCATTTAGAATAGTACAAGCTAGAACAGGGAGAGATTAAAGAATAGTTAAAGCACAGCGGGATGCAGTCAAGTGCAGCCGGAAGAGATGAGTTTTCTGCGTTCAGGGGGATCATTCCACCAGTGAGGAACCTTAAACGAGAACATCCTGGAAAGTGATCTTGTGCCTCTCAGTGAAGGTACCACGAGGCGTCGTCACTCGCTTACTGACCTCAGGCTCCTGGAGGGGATGTAGACTCATAAGATCGAGTGGAGGTAGGCCAGTCGTGCTGCTGCGTTCAGGATCAATTGTAGAGGTTTGGTTGCACATGATGGAAGTCCAGCCAGAAGAACATTGCAATAGTCCAGTTTAGAAATGACAAGGGCCTGGATGAGAATTTGTGGAGCATGCTCTGTTAGGAAGGGCCTGATCTTCCAGATGTTGTGCAGTGCAAACCTGCATGATCATGCTCTCCTTGCAATGTGGTCTTTCATTTACATCTGCTTTATTGTCATTTGTTATGTTATTAAAAGATAGATGTAGTAAGCCGAGTAAGTGTAATCGCACTTATTGCACCAGTGAGAATTCTCATTCAGACACAAACACAGGAAGAGATATAACAGCAAGAAGGGAAATTTCAGGAACAGGAGAATAATACCTTCCCCTCCCCACCCATCCTTACCCATGGGGAAAAAAGAAACCATAAAAAAAGAACAGAAATAGAAGTCTCCAAAGTGTCAAACATCAAATGTC
This sequence comes from Chrosomus eos, assembly GCA_036326025.1. Lineage (NCBI taxonomy): Eukaryota > Metazoa > Chordata > Actinopteri > Cypriniformes > Leuciscidae > Chrosomus > Chrosomus eos. The sequence continues at coordinate 37,328,301 of CM070819.1, read as the reverse complement.
TTGTGATTGAGAAGAAACGTGGTAATAAAACACAGCTAGGCTAGAGTAGCAGCATCTTCCCAATACACTCCTTCTGACCCACTTTTATATGCACACACCCTATTCAAAAGGTCTGGCTGCTTTCTTTTCAAGCTTCTGTTCTTTTTTTTTTTTCAGGTCATGAGAAGCATGACCGAGCATGGCAGGGCAGGACGTGACAATCTGCCAATCATGAGCACGCCCAAATCAGAACGCATCTGTGCCAGAAAACTTCTTAACCTTTCATGATCATCTCATAACCTGCAGCAGGGACTTCCAGGTAAGGCAAAGCATGGGTGCGCCGGGTTGTGCAGAAGTGTGTGTGCGCTACTGTTTATAGGAGATACTTTTGTGTATATTGGCTGAATGTAAACCAGATAAATCATCCATCTAACAGCAACCTAAAACAGCTCTGAATTCCAAAGGACCACAGAAGGAAAATCATTTTTAATGCTGAATACCATTCATTGAATAAATCTTAAGGGCAAGAACAAACTAAGTTTTATTGTCACATAATACCTAGTAATCTAGATGTTGCGATTTCATAAAAGCAAATTTTATATATTGTAACGGGAGAATAATATTAACATTATGAAAAAGTAATAATAATAAACTTAAACTGACATAATGACTATAATGCAATGGTGAACAAACTAGAGTTAATTGGAAAACAAGTGAGATCATTTTTTTGTCCAAAAAAAAAATAAATACGAAATTAAGTTTCATAACCGATTTCATTTTTGTTAATTGAGTCTGCAAAGGCCATTTGTATGTTAAACGAAAGTGTTCACAATGATAAGAGTCATTGCATTTGTTTTTTACCTTGTAGTTTCTGGTTCTCTTTCTCCATCCGCAGGAGGAGGATCTGTTGAAGAATGGCTTTTCTCCATAACTCTCTTAGCTCTGCCCCACTCGTCTTTCTCCTTTCCTCTGGCACCGCCCCCAGATTGCTGTCCCCACCGCCCAATGCCATTCTGCTGCCAACCTCTAAAGCGGATTCTGAAAAATAAAGAAAAACTATAAATGACTAGCTACTAACATCATATACATAAACTACTAATATCATCATGTCTACTAGTGGTGTCAACAATAATCGATTCGGCAATGCATCGCAATGCGGGAAATGCACGATTCAGCATCGATGCGGCAAAGGGCCATAATCGATTATTTCACTGTTTATTTTCTGGCCTTGGACAATAAAGTTTTGCAGTTTCAATTACTTCCGGGGGCATAATAACAACAATAAAGATGGCTGAGGTGGAGGGAGATGACCGCGTTTAAAAATGCCATATTTAATACCCTGTACCAATCAATTTAATTTAATTTAATGACATTGATGTCAGAGATACAGGAGTTATAATACACACATAGCAACCAATAAAATCTGTTGTTCAATATGCTTGTATTGCCTCATGACTGATGAAAAATGTGCCTTGTTGTGTGCAGTAGAATTTTGATGCATCGCAATGCATCGTAGAATCGAATTGAATCGAATCGTTACCTGGTGAATCGGAATCGAATCGAATTGTGAGGGCAGTGCCAATGCACACCCTAATGTCTACGTTTGTCATTATATCATAATTTCAGCAGTTAATACCAAAAACAATGAAGATTCTGCATTCTGGTATGCAGTAAAAAGCACTGTTTATATGAGTATTGGCCATATTTTATGATCAATTATCAGTATTTTTTGTTACTGTGCATGTCTCCAAGTAAATATTGTTGCAAGGTATTAAATAAACTGTAATGATATAAAGACAGACAGAAATACAATAACAAATAAGACAAATAATATGAGAAAAGCTATACAGAAGGACCAAGTATTCAAGCAAACACTCAAAACATAAGTAATAAAAGGTAAAAAAAATACTACTAAAATTTAAATATCGGTAAATAATAATAAAAATAATAATTTAAGACAAACATGATTGTGTTTACTTTAATGTCTTGCCAAGACAAGCAATTTCACCTAGCGTAGCTACAAATAATAAAAAAGAAAACCTATATCAATTACCAACATCACTGATCACCTATATACATTCTAAAATCATAAAAACATTCATGCATTTTCTCAGATAGGTTAATAAGCCTATGAAATAAATGTTTCAATTCATGTCTATAACTACTAAAACCATGCACAGTTAACAGCTTGGTTAAAAGGTGATACTAAAAGAACCTGAAATGATTTTGTAATTTCACCACATTATAATAAACGGCAGATGTATTGATAACACAGGTTCTCCACAAGATTTTGTAGTTTCCCCTCATGTTTGTAAAAAAATAACACTTAACAAAAGAGCAAACCACAAAACGCACACAGAAAGAAAAACACGCTGAGGTGTTAAAAATAAAACGAACGCCAAAAACGAACGCCACCCAAACTATAGGGTGGATCCGAGACCTCAAAATACCCCTTTTGTTTTCAAAGTGAGAAAATGTGCAAAACTAAAATGTACTGTTATTCAAGGAATAAACAATGTGCGATCACATTATATAGAGGTGCATGTTACAGGGGGAGAGAAAAATCAAAAGCAGTGTTGAAATAAAACGACATTCAGCAACACACTGTACACATGTTTCTTTTATCTCACTCCTGTAATATATGCAACTAAATCTTGCCTAAACCCGCTGTAGTTTAGCCGTCTTACCACCCAGATTTTTTTAAATGTCATATATTGACTGGATTTAAATGTACAGTTCAGACAGCACCAGCAATAAGGCTCATTTGCATAAATACAAATGTTGCAGAAAGGTCCATCACCAATTCTCACTGAAAATGCTTATGTTGTCAGTGTGAACAGCTTTTAAGGCTCATAAGATTACAGGATTTTAAATTTGTCAAGCTATGGGGAAAATGGATAGACTACATTCTCCCACTAAGACCAGACCTAGTATAGAAATTATGAATATTTTTAAGAAAAGTAGGGAATTTTTAAGAATTATTGAATAAATAGAGATACGAAGGATTTAAGGAATGAAAGAAGTAATAAAAATAAAATAAATTCTGAATGAGTGTACTTCTGGGGTAAAATGTATCATCCTCAAGTTTTTTTCTTTTGTATATAATTGATTGTTTTTTAAAACCCACAAGAAGTCAAAACTGATCGGATCTGGTACCCAAACTACCGGCAGAGTAATATATATATATATATAACTATATAGCTTATTGAATTACAAAAAAAGCTGTAATACTGTGTTGGCTGACATTGCCTTGCAACATACTATATTGTTACTACAATTGATGTCTTTTTTGTCCCTTTTTTTCTTTCTCTTATAATTTTGGATACTACTATTATGGATGTAATATCGGTTTCACAAAATTTGTTTTGCTGTTTTTTTTTTCTTCTTTTTTCTTTCAGCCAATATACCCAATTGTTTCATGTCTTTTCTAAGATTTCAGGTACCATCCAAATGTAAGGAAATGTTATAAATGTAATAAAAACTTTAAAAAATAATAATAATAATAATAAAAGATTACAGGATTTTCCTGCGTTTGATTTTCAAAATGCTTTTCTTTATTCCAGTGGTCACAAAACACTTCAGATTCACTGAATTATTGTGACACTTCGTAATTCCACATGTGTACTGTACTCATCATTATTCATTGCAAAATTGGATAGCAAACCTACCATAATGTTAGAAACTAGAAATCTTAACTGAATGAAGAGAACGTTTACAGTTTAGCTAAGTGGATCAAAGTCCACTTGCAAAGAGAACTAGGTTCTTTTTTGTCATTAAAAAGTTCACATGTAAAGAAATAAATAGAACAAAGTAAAAAAAGTTATACTTAAAAAATATGTTACACTGATGATTGTAGACTCCAGTCAAACAGTATTGGTAGAATAAAAGCAGTTTTATTTCTCTGTATGGTGAGGGGGGGGGGGGGGGGGGGGGTGCCATGTTGAGATCACATGACCAGCCAAATACGGCTTAATATTTTTTGGATACATTCACTTAGAATAAATAATAGTGAATAGAGCATTTCTAAAACTAAATTAATTAAAGGTGAAGTATGTAAGTTTTGTATGTTTAAATACATTCTCTTAAAGGGGTCATGACAAGGATTTTTTTTATTATGGATTCTTTGCGAACTCTCCATTACACTGTGCCTCGTTTACAAAACAATCTGTGGTCAAATTCGCTGAATAAACATATAATCCTCTGACGCGATTCAGAGCAACATTAAAAATAAACTATCCAGTCCACTTGTTCCTGAAAAAACCATCCAACTGCCAGCCTGCATGGAGAGGGCTTTGAGACTCCAGAGACACCAGAAGCTTCAAATACCCGTTTGCTGCTCAACAGTGGTTTATTATATATAGCTGCCCTTCTAATACAATTCATTTGTTTGACAGAAACTTGTTTTAAATGACTCACAAATCTTTCGATAATTCGACAATTTCTATTCAGTTTTCACAAAATATTAGTTGTTTCTGTGCCCTTTGCAAGACATTGCTAGCCTGGTTCTACCAGACTCTCGTACATTTCATTTGTACAGAGAGTCTGGCACCGCTCCATTGACAAGCGTTAACTTCCTTGTAGGCGGGTATTTTATTGAAGTCTAAAACTATTGGATCTGCCCAGAGTCACTCTATCTGCCATAACCAATCGCTAACGTTTGGTCGTGACATATGTCTTTTCCCGAACCCCGTGGGAGGATGGCCATAAACACAAAACTAAGCAAAGATTGTTCTTGCTCCGTCTTTAACTTCTTGATATTCGGCAGCGTCGCCACAACGGACCGAATGGCTTCACTCGCATCTTTCTTATTTTGAACTACAACTCAAAACAACGCAGAGTCGACATCAACGTCATCGTTCTCAGCCACTCCCTCTGTTCGCTGATTGGTCCTACAAAAAATTGATTTCTGGAAACAAAAGTCTACAGCACAATCCCAGACGTAGTACTGAAAGAAAATGAAATTGAGCGGAAGTGCTTAGGAGGGCGGAGCCAGGCTAAGACATTGCACCATATGCTTTTCATCTTCAGAAAGATCTTTCTTCCTCCTCATATTGCACGAGAACCGCAAATTGCTTAATAATGTGGAACAACCTCTTTACAGTAAATAGGTTTTCCATTTATCTAAAAAGACCAGGCAAACTACTAAACAAACCTGTCTGAGATTGATACCAGTTATCTAAAAAGATATGAGTAATCAAACAAAAAAACACTATGTTTGAAAAATTTGAATCTGAATGTTTTTGTACTGATATGTCACTCGCATAATGATTTGGAACACTGTTTATGCATTATAAATTCCTGCATACACAGTAATATACTGTATACAAGTCAAGTACGCTATGAACAAACTTCTCAAGACACTGAGAGAGAACTGAAGTGCCTCCATACACACACAATCACATTTGGTCTTGGTCAGTCAATGTCTCTACATATAATACATAGCTTTTAGCAGAAGGGCCATAAAACTTCTGTCAAAACAGCAATTTCTTATGTGAAGAATCATACGCACACATATCTGACCCAGTTCCAGTGGGGTGGAGTAGCACATGTGTTTGAGTGTATGTGTGGAGATTTCTACAGCGGACACTGACGCACTCGGACATTTGGGCGCCGGTCACTCCCTCTGCAAACACACACGCGTGCACACACGCACACTGGCCACACCCTCTGCAAATAAGTGGTGTTTCTGCCCAGACCAACGCCTTGCGAGTGTGCAAACACACATATGTAAGTGGGTCAATAAGGCCGGTGCTTTCCTGTAGATGTCTGTCAATATGACCTCCTGCAAAACACCACACCCAACTCTCACACACACACTACCTCATAAACACGAACATTACTAATTCAGCACAGACACACACTTGTCAAGACACACCCAAATATACTAGAGAAACAAACACACATTCATACAACAACAGCCCTCTTGGCACGCATTTTACTTTAAGGAAGTGTACTCATATTACTGCACTTACATCAATACACACTTTTCTGTAAAGGACAGTATTTAAAATCTGTCCAGTTCCCCAGAATCAGATACTGAAAACCTTTTAATGAGCACACAAACACAGTTGACATGACTATGGATTATGTCGATGTTCGTCTGATGTAGACATGTCGAAGAGGGGTGTGGACCCCAGATTGGGAACCACTGCCATTTTGGGCCCACCAAACCGGTGCCACAATAATGAATCCATTGTTCCAAGTTTGAATATGCAGGAGTGAAAATGAGATTTCAGAGCTTTGGTGAAGGAGAAGGACATTTTTGGACATTGCCAGCATCCAAAGCACCCTCACTCACTTTTATTGCATGGAAAAAAAAGCAGCTTGAAGTGTCATGAGGACCTCTTTAAAGGGATAGTTCATCCAAAAATTCATTCATACATACAATACACCCGTTAAATAGAGAACATTATGGTAAATATGGTAAACGGTAGCTCAAAAGTGTTTGTTGCAAAAACCAATTAGGCTTTTCTGGCACATTAAGTAAGCTCGGTTGAGCTTGTTTACCATATTTGATGCGAGTTGATCAATGCAAATATGTAAATAAAAGCCAAAATATGTTAATCTATCTATAATCTAGATATTTATACTATTTTTACAGTGTATAAAGTGTTTTTGTCTTCTCAGACCTAAATACCTGAATTAAACTGATCGATTCATATGGATTCCTTTTACAATGTTTTAATGTAGCGTGGATATAAAAATTCTACACACTCCTGTTAAAACAGCTGTTTTTGTAATGTAAAAAAAATTAAACAAAGATGAATCATATCAGAACTTTTAAACCTTTAATGTAAACATAACAACCTATGCAATGCCCCTTAAACCTAAAGTGACAACTTTCAGAGATAAAAAAAGAATAATAATAATTTGAAATAACCTAACTGCATAAAGCCTGATTCACACAATGTATGATTTTGACCACGATTTGGCCCTCTACAAAAATGTTTGTGAATCCTAAAAGATTCCTCGGCTCCTAAGTCTTTGATCGTTAGTTTGACATGTTGACCAACAGCCGATTAAATGACCATTGCGACCAAATTTTATTCTGGAAGTGTCAGAAGATTTGACGCACAGTCCTGCAGTGTGGCTTCTCCTACCTATGACAACGTTAAATAAAAAAAAAATAGGAGCGCAGGACCTGATGCCACCACTTTCTCAACACACGTAGTACTCCTTTTTTTCAGATTTCTTTTCAAGAGAAGCCATGATCAAAATTAATGCTAGTCTTCTAGCCACCATTTCTAAACCACATGTAAATGCAGCTCACCTAACTGAACGGGTCACGGATTGAAAAGTCTTTTTGCGTGTTTAACGGCCTTGCCTTGACTGCAGAACAGCCTGACATCAATGACAACCGAGATCGCACAGTGTGACATGGCTTACAGCGGAGATCATTTTCGTATAGTCTGAGAAGCAACAGTCATAAAGGACTATTATAAATTGAACAGTGTGCACGTACCTTCAATGTTCACACCCTTTTATAAATAGTTATGTGTTCAGATTCAGAATTAATAAATCATCAAGCTCATGACATAGTACACAGCCTTCACCTGAAGTGATACTGATCACCAAATAAATCTCAGCAGATTTTTCTGACATGTTCTTGGTTGCATGATACAACAAGTGCCATGGGCGGCCACAAAGAGCTTATTAAGCATATCATTGTTGAAAGGCTACAAGAAAAAAATCCAATGCATTAGATTGTATGGCACAACAGTGACATTTTCAAAAATAGGGCATCCAGGGTGGCAAGACACAAGCCTTTTCTGATTAAAAAACAAAACAAAACATCCAAGCCTGGCTAAATTTTGCAAAAACATATGCAGTCTCCCCAAACCATGGAAAAATGTGTTATGGGTTGATGAGACCAAGATTGAACAAAAGCTGGACAAAAGCTCCATGGTGAAGCATAGTGGTAGCACGCCTCATTTCTTGGGGCTGCTCTTCTTCAGCTGGAAATGGGGCTTTAGTGAAGGTGAAGGGAATCACTTTCAGCATGACAATGATCCAAAACACACATCTAAATCAGCAAAAGAATGGCTTCGGAAAAGAAAGAATAATGTTTTTAATTGGCCCAGCCAGAACCCAGACCTGAATCCTATAGAAAATCTGTGGGGGGACCTGAAGTGGGCCGTGCACAAGAAATGCTCTCGCAATTTAACAGATATGGAACGTTTTTTTTGCAAAGAAGATTGGGAAAATATTCCCAACTCAAGATGTGCCAAGCTAATAGGCTCCTATCCAAACAAACTGAGGGCTGTAATAAAATGAAAGGGTGCTTCAATAAAGGTGGGGTATGTGATTTGGAAAACAACCGGCAGATTTTGAAAATACATGTTGTAGAAATTTTAATAGTCATTTATTCCTAATCTATTCAATGTGTAAAAGTATATGTGTGTACGTGCTTGTGCGTGACGGTTCAGGAATATATGGGACAGGACATCTCGACCTTAGGAATGGTCAAATTTGGCTGGTTTATTCCAGTACCAGTTTGTGTTATTAAGTAGAAACTGAACAGAAGTGGGGGCCTTATCTGGGTGGAAAAGTACAGCGGGTGAGAAGGAACCTTGAAAAGAGTATAAAAGCTGTCTCATGTCTTCCTGGTGCGCGCCACTCACTTCACAGAATGTAACAGCTGTGATGGCGACTGGGCCTTCTTGCAAGAATAAACATTTCTCTTTTTATTAATTTGACTCTGAGTGTCTCTTACGCAGTGATGATGTTTAACAGAAGTTTCTGCCACAACATTTGGTGTCAGAGTGGGATTCCTTGGCAGTGCCTCCTGGACCTGAGAGCGGACGGTGTTTGGCCACCTGGACTGAGCAGTTCCAGCTCTACCTCGTAAGTTTCAGAGAGAGGGGCCGACCGCTATCAGGGCCAGGAGAAGCTCCACTGGAATCAGATGAAAACGAACCCGTGGCAACTCAAGACATCTCTGGTAAGAGACGGCTAAAATATTTTTCTTTTGGGCTAAAATATTTTTCAAAGAGTGAAACTGAACCATACTGGCTGAGGGCTGTTTCTGTGGTACGTAATCTGAGATTAATTGAGATCTATATATAGATCAAGAAATTTCAAACAGATACGAGGGAAAATAATCTGAGATTAATTGAGGTCTGTGACAGATCAAGAAATTTCAAGCAGATAAATAATCTGGGATTAATTGAGAACTGTGACAGATCAAGAGATTTCAAACAGATAGGTAACCTGAAAATGAGTTGTTCCACCACGGAGCAATTTGTTTTTAGGTGCTGAGGCTAATTAGGGGGAACCAGAACAATCGTAACAGATTTTTTGGTAAACCATAGTTAGGAGGGCACTAATAGTGCAACCCGACCGATTTGGGTTAAAAGAAAAGAATCGGGTTTGTTGGGGACGCCTAACAGACTAAAGAAAACGCGCGTTGAAGAGAAATCCACAGAGAACAGAGAAGCAGCAGTATGGGGATGTCTCAAAAGCAAGCTTGCGAAATTTGGTATACCGGTTTTCTGTCAAATGAGATAAAATTAAGGGCAGAAATGTATGATATTGAGCGCCACAAGATTAAAGGTGGTGCGGGGAACAGTTGAACAGGGCAGTGAGAAATAAAAGTGTCTGCGTTCAACATGTGTGTAAAAATGTGAACAGATAAGGAAATGTTGGCTTGAAGATAAAATGTCGAACTGCCAGGAGAAATAATGTTTTTACTTCTTCATCCAGTAAATGGATGCATGACATTAGATGTCTATAGAACTTAAAGTTATACGATAAGGATTGAAGTAGCAAGCAGCAATAAGGCTGTCTGTGTAAAATAGAGTGATAGAGTGATAGAAAAAGAGAGAACTGTAAGTGAGAAACTTGATGGAAGAGGTAAGTGAAAAACAAGAAGGTTGGTGTGTGAGATATGTTTATGTGGGGATTGTGCAAACAATCATGTACTGGTTAGATAATGAAGGAACTGGCATGTCTGAGAAAAGAAAGGAGAGGATACAGAATGAAAATGGCATGTAGGGGAAGATTGAGATGAAATATAGTAGGGAAAAAACTATATGTGATGAAAATAAAATGTCAGACAGAATTTATGGAAGTCAAATTAACTGTTTAATTGGTATGAAAATACAGTTTTAGAATAAAATAAGGCATTGTATGATTGACAGGAATTAACATGACATGAAGAATGTTTTAAGCAGTATGGGGAACAATTCTATATTTTTAATGGTAAAATAAAGATTGAAATTAGGTTTAGTTTTAGTTTGACAAACATTGTTTTTGAACCTAAAGGGTCTAATGGGGGTAGTGAAAGGAATGGATTTACCATCCATCTTCGTTTATTATGAAAGGAATTGGAAATTATAGTTTTATAAAAAAACGAATGCATATCCTGGTGTTTTGATTGCAGACAATGTCTGTATTTAATATCTGAGGAGTGACTGAGGGTTCGATCAAGGTCGAGAGTACAGGAGCAGTCTTCTTATTCAGCCCGGCTTTTGGATGTTAGATATGCACTTGTCTGTAATCAGTGTTGATGATAATAGCAAATTAGTAAAATGTAAAGACAGCTATGTCCAAAGATTCCGGAAATCAATAATGTATGTTGTGCCAGTAATAATGATGATTCGGCTATTGTTGTATCTGCCATTGGTGGACTGTAAAAGAATATGGAGCACTGCTTATCAGTGGCTCTGTTTGCATTCCTCAATGGAACACACTGCTTCAAGGGTGTGCAGTAAGTTAGAGCAGATGGAGAGTGTTTAAATTGTGGTCAGAAGGACCATTTAACATGTAAATGCCCACTAAGAAAGTGTTTGAAAATGTGATAGTGACACATTTCTGGTAATAATGTGGGTTTGAAAGTAGATCAGTGTTTAAGGGAAGACGATATTAACATTTTCGTCTGAGAAAGAATAAGAGAAAAAAAACAAGGTCAAAAGATTGAATTATTATAAGTGAATTGATGAATACAGTTTGATGTAAAATTAATGACTCCAACAAATGGGAGTTGCAGAAAGGTAACTAAAAGTATGATTGTGTTTTAATTAAACATTTTAAAAAGGGTTTAGATTATATAGAACTAGAATAATTAATTAAGATCAAATAAGCAGAGGCAGTAGGCTACTGAATTAACAGTTCCTAAAATGTAAAATGTAAAAGGCATCTGATTAAACAAACAGCTTGAAAAGTGTTGACCATGAGAGAACTAGAAGCAGATGTTTTGCTTTTAAAAGATAAGTTTGTTATTGGCTGTAATGAAACAGCTCGCTTATCTGAATCTGATGTGTGCTGTGGCTGTAAACGGCCAGTACGACAGACACTCAATCTGAGTGGAAATCTGTAATGTCTAAATTCCCTGTATGGGCAAAAGACAACTATAAAATGATGTTTATTTGGAAACAAATGTCATTTCTGGCAAAGATGCCTTAAGCTGGGATAGTTAAAAGATTATAGATAAAAGTTTGATGATTAGAAATATTTGAGAGAACAGTTTACCTGTCCTGAATGCCTCAGAGTCTCTCTCAGTCAATTTCAGCTAACAGGCTGTCATCTGACCCTGTGTCATAAGTAATAATAAGCTATTTATAGTAAAAGCACAGTGTTTCAGTTGAAAAAATCAGACACAGAGATGTAAAAGAAATCATTGCCATTAAGAGGGCAATTTGTATTTGTGAATGTTTTAAATGTAAAACTGAATGACTTTAAAGAAGTCTTTAAAATAATAATGCAGATCTTAAAAGATAGAAATAACATTTTTGATTATTTTATTTTAGGACCAGTAACTTCTTTGTCTTATCTTAAGTCTCCACCATTGAAACAGGCCCGATGGCTACGGCTACAGATGTATAGCTAGGTTGATGATTTTAAGATGATTAATGGATTTAAGTGATTAAATACTGCTGTTATTAACCTGTCTCCCTGTGAACACTATTAGGCAATCAGAATGGCTCTGGTGACTCTTGAACGTGCCTTTCCTAAGCTCCAGAAAGCAGCTGAGTTCTGTTAAAGGAAACTGATTGTGTGATGGGAAAGAGCGGTACCAGTGTGTACGTGGCTACTCAATGACAGGATGATTTTCCTGGCCAGGGGACAGCCTAACGCAGGGGGTCACGGACATTGGGCACCTCAGGACGGGGGTGTGTTACAATGCGAGAAAGGTAGTGAGAGTTGAGCGCTGACTACTGGAGGCCACTGGGGTCAGCAGAGCATTGAGAGGTGAGATGCGCTGTGACGAGTTGCGGCAGTCTGACCCAAGAGAATGTGAGTTCCTCTATACCACTTGCCAGAAGAAACCGCATAATCGTACGCTTGTTTTTCATTGTGACAAGTGTCTGCAATTAAGCCAGGGGGACAACACCCTGAGAAGAGGAAAATTAAAGATAAAGAGCTAACGGGAATGGGCTTTCAAGAGACAGCTGAGAAATGAGGGGATTGCCATTATTTGTTGTGGAGACAGGAACAAAACTTTTTATGTATTGGCTGCCTCATGGGCAAGAATAAGAAAATTTATAGAAGTGTTGATTTTGAACTAATATGTTTTAACTCCTGAAGGTCGTTTGACATGGTGGGTGGCTAAAGATGAAGACAGTTTTTGATTTGAGAAAAGTCTGGATAACAAAATTTAATGGTAAAAGGATAGTGATTAATTTAATGTAATTATTATTTGTTAATAAGAGAGAGAGACTGTTTGAGTGGAGGAAGGGATGGTAAACTGTGTCTGTCTTTCTGTTGTCGGCCTGCTAGAGCAAGCTGAAGCAAAATAATGATAAGGAAAATTAAACAAAGCAACCCAGCTGACTTGTCTGAAAATCTAATGAATAATGAACAGACATGCTTTGGAACTGGTTAAGAGATCATGTAAAATTAGGTAAAAGCTACAGAAAAATGCGAAGTTTAAAATCTTATTTAAAATTTAAATCTTTTTAGCAATAATATATAAAAGAAAGAGTTAATATTGAAAAAAGCGAACATTGAAAATGAGCAGTTAAGATATGTGTGTCTAGTATGAGTGTGTGTGATGGTGACAGCACTTTATGTCTTGTATGTATTAGTTTGGGGTACTAATATTCCGCCTGAAGAGGGAGTATATTGTTTCATCATTACAGATGGGTTAAGGGAATTGACAAATTTTAAAGAAAGCGATAATTGTGAGTGGATCCGATGAAAGATGATACAGAACATAGGACGAGCTTTAAATTGATTGGTCATCAAGCTCTGTCTGGTATTAATTACTTTTGTCTTTTATGATGTTGATTTGAATTACGTTCTGGATCAGTTTAAGTATTTGTGTAAATTGGAATTGTGGAGTTGTAGATCACCATCTGGCATGGGCTGAGATAAATGAAAATGTTATAGATTTGATGGCAACAACAAAGTGACATATTGGCTAAGTCAAACATGAAATTATCAAGAGAGCCCTAAAAATGTAGGATTATTGTGGGCAGAAGGATGAGAATGTTATTTGACTGACAAGTGACCAAGTCTGTACAGCATGACCTGACTTGATAGAAACAATTGATGACTTTGAAAATGTTTGTAGATGACTGAATTAAGAGACCAAACAACAGGCCTGAAAAGCAGGATACGCTGTGAGGCTCAGGGCCTTTGCCCTTCAAATACTTCGTTGAGCAGATGATAATGTGGCTTTAAGTGAAGAATGTAATATTTTTGTTTCAGAGACAGCAAAAGATGTCTGGAGGAAATTTGTCTGAAGGACAACGTTTGGGTTAGTGTTGATGCAAACTTTATCAAAACACTATGTTAAATGTTATGTTAAATTGATGCACGAGTTGAGTCGTGCATCAAAAAGGGGGGACAAAATATGGTTTTATAAAGGGACAATATATGTGGGGAGGACACTGGGTTTAATTGGGTAAAGGCCGTCCCAAACAAAATTTGCTTTCTGTAAATGTATTTGCAGGACTGTTTCAACAGGAAACGCCGGGGCAGATGTGGCAGCGAAGGTCACGGCAGAACAGTAGACAAAAGAAACTACGTGTAGTTTTACTATCTGAAAATAACCTCGACATTTTGTTTTCTTTACAGAGAATGGAGCAGAGCATAACTTAAAATTTTCCTTTCACAGAATGTCAGATTGGATTGCAGCTAACAGAATGATTCTGTTCCAAAATGTATAAATATTGTGTTGTTGACATGAGTAAAGCGGGTTGAATGTTAATGTAATAGTTGAATGAGTTTCAGGTTGTTGGAGTGGCCAGATGTTGAGAATAAATTTGGAACTAATAATGTATATAATCAGTAAACAAATGGTGAAAATTCCACAGGTCACACCAGAAGGACGACCAGCAGCACTAACAAAACACTTAAGATCTCCATTCACAGGTGACAGAGGCTATGGTCCACTCCACAAACAAGGTTGCAAGGATGGAGATTGCAACACCACCGTCCAAACATCTCACCTTAAACAACGCCAACGAGATTTGATTGGTCACTGATTAATTAGAAAGTATTTTAGGAAAATGAATGGATTGTTTGATTACTCTTTGGGGTTTCGGGGGTAGGATTGTCAATATTGTGTGTTTCCAGCTCAGTTAAATTGGTTAAAATGACAGTTTTATCCAAATGATGATGACAATGACAAGAAATGTGATGAAGATGATTCTAGTAGTGGAAGCTACAGTGACATGTGTTAGACATTTGGTGTTTGTTTTTCTTTTCTTTTTCTTCTTCCTATGAATGTTTTTGTTATGAACAGATGGTTAAAAGCTGTGCTTATCCGCTATGTGATAAGGTACAAGGAGAGGGTTTTGAAATGAAGGGTTTTATTATACTTTTCTTATACTTTATATTTTGATGTAACCACTGTGGATTGATGATTTGTTGTTTTTCTAACTAGTCTGTACACTATTTCTTATTTAACTAAGGTGACTGAGGGTCAAGCTATGCTTGGGGTACAACAACAGTGATTGTTTATCTAGCCCGGCTTTAGTTGAATTCTTTATCTGCTTGCTAATACTTAAGGGCCTATCCTTACAAAAAACAGCCTAAGCTTTTTCTTTTCAAATGTTATTTTCACAAATGTTTAAGAAGAGTGATCAGTTATGCGAAAACTAGAGATGAAGAGTAGTGATGATATGACTTAAAATTTGTCTTTTTGTTTATTATTGTGATTATGGGTAATCTGAATGATAAAAAGTGTGGAATTGTTGTAGAAATTTTAATAGTCATTTATTCCTAATCTATTCAATGTGTAAAAGTATATGTGTGTACGTGCTTGTGCGTGACGGTTCAGGAATATATGGGACAGGACATCTCGACCTTAGGAATGGTCAAATTTGGCTGGTTTATTCCAGTACCAGTTTGTGTTATTAAGTAGAAACTGAACAGAAGTGGGGGCCTTATCTGGGTGGAAAAGTACAGCGGGTGAGAAGGAACCTTGAAAAGAGTATAAAAGCTGTCTCATGTCTTCCTGGTGCGCGCCACTCACTTCACAGAATGTAACAGCTGTGATGGCGACTGGGCCTTCTTGCAAGAATAAACATTTCTCTTTTTATTAATTTGACTCTGAGTGTCTCTTACGCAGTGATGATGTTTAACAGAAGTTTTTGCCACAACATACACAATTCAAATGGTCCTACCTTCTTTCCTCCAACGCTGGCCCTGACTGCGTCACGCGTGCTGGGGGGAGGGGGTTATGGTACGACCGTTTGATTGACGAACTTACTGTCCAATGATTGTGGGTGGTTTGGAAATGATTGGCTGGAGTTTTTCGAGTCCTGCCCGTTCCACAGATGATTAAATTGCTTAATTTTCATTTCAGTGCTTTTAACTCAGTGGCTGTAAGTGGGTTAGGAATAGGATTTCAAGTAATTTTGAAAAAATGGACAAAAAAGAGAATCACATACCCCACCTTTAAGTATTAGTTCAGGTGTGTGGATCCTTATGCAGTTACTTATTCCAAGTTTTTTGTTTTGTGTTTTTAAAAACAGCTGTTTTCACAGAGGTGTGTAGATTTTTTTTATATCCACTTTACTTGTTAATTACATAAAGATGGACAAAAAGAATGAGAATATTAAAAATAGCTTTACTTTTGTTCCGAAGATGAACAAAAGTCTTAGCTTTAGAACAATGTGAAGGTGAGTAAATGATGATGACAGAATTCGAATATTTGGATGAGCTATTTCTTTTAAGGGCGTTTTCACACCTATAGATCGTTTGTTTTGTTCCAAAACGGAGACTTAATTTGTTACAATTTTTCACAAAGCATACCAAAATGTGTTTACGCAAGTACAACTTGTCCTCTCATTGGTCAGAGTTTCCTCTGCGTCATCATCAAGATGATTGACAAATTTGCTCTACAAGCTTATTGTGGCTTTATTTGTAACTGTCGAGACATGCAAACACTATACGGATGTAGTTGTCATTCCTGCTGTTAAATGATATACTACATTTATATTAATACTGCAGCAAATTCAAACGCACTCACGCGCTACTCATCTCCAGCGGGTCATATCTCCCAGCGCTGTCTAGAGGTTAACTGTGTCAAGAAGACTACACTGTATATTATTTATATATATTTGATGTGTTCATTTTGTAGTGGTGTGTTTGTTGTTTTGAATAAGGTGATTATTGTTATTGTTTTGTCAAGTTAATAGTTTTGTCTTGTGTTATCTAATTTTTGTGTATTAGGACCTCCTTGAAAACGAGATGATGCATCTCAAGGGTTTATCCTGAAGAATAAATTTGTTACTACTACTACACAAATTTTATAATGCAGCTAGAGCAGGACTCAAGGCTTCATCGGGACAGCATTCTCACACAGAGAAGTGCAATTACACAACATTTTAAGATGAAGTGGTGCACTTTTGTGGTAACTAATGTGCTCACTCACAGAATCAGACACTACTGCTATTTATACAGCACATTTCCCGTTATGAATTATAATATTATTTGGTTCATTGGTCCGTTGGGTTGGATTGTTTTCACACTTCAAGCGAACCGTCCCAGTGTTCATTTGCAATCCGGCCGAGACCACCTCATTCAGCGTTTTTTTGGAGCGATTGATTTCACGCGGATCCGAGCATGATTGCCTTATTCACATACGTCTAAACTAACCGAACCAAGGGAGAAAACGCACCAGCTTCCGAAATAAACGCTCTGGTGTGAAAGCACCCTAAGAAAATCCCTATCAAGTTCTACATTGATAGCCATTCAAACAGATGGGTCATTTTGCACAGAAATAACACACTTGGCCTTTTTTAGCAAAAGCACTGGGTTGTAACAACTGTTAAACCTGTGCTTTACATCACCATAACTTGCAGGCATTTAATGTTTTGGGCCTAAAATGTTCAGCAACATGTTTATAATTAATGATCGTTTCTCTCTTTCACACTCACACATACCTGAGGGGTGTTTTGACATTAGTATCAACATTTACTGTGAAGTACTGCCAAGTGTAACGAGCTACCAACTTTAAAATTGCTGACTTGATTTTTGGCAGTTAAAGAAAGAAAGACAAAACGGGTCAATAAAAAGAAGAAAAGCAAGACACTGACAGTGTCATGTCTGAGTGGGGGGAAATGAAGAGTCATAATCAATGTAATTCTGTTTCTCTGCCAAAAGAAACATCAAGTCCCAAAGGCTGTCAGCTGTCAAACTCACCCAATGAGTTCTTCTTTTGAGTCATTAAGAGCAAGAGCGCCACCTGGAGGACACCAACAGTACCGCAGCACTAGAGGCACTTAATGCACTGTACACTGTTAAGTGTAGTTGATATAGGTGATGTTTTGTATTGATGTAACCTAAATGGTGTACATAAGTAGGGCAAATATTACCTTTGGTGTCTGAGCCCTTCTGTGGTGTGGCGACTCTTAAAAAATCTGTTGTCTCCAGGAGTGCCTCCGGCTACGTAACGGACTGTCATCCCCAACGACACACACCGCACCAGGACTGGACAGGGCTGCCACGTCACTACAACACACACAGAAATACATAAGCATAGGCATCCATTCACAAATATTACACAAACACTGACAGACACAGTAAAAGGGAGTCAGACTTCTGTCAGAGTAGACACCGTATTTAATTTGATACGAATGCCCATTTCACAAAACCAAACACAATTTCAAATCTGTTTAAAAGCAATCCTAGACCAAAGATGGATGGACTGGCAGAATGTGAAAAAGAACAGAATACCTCTTTCTCTGAGAGTCACAGGTATCATCACTCTCCACTACAGGGGCCAGAAATTTGAGGAAATTTGGAACAGAGGAGGAGGAGTGTAATCTCGCTCTAAAGCCACTCAGCCCTGATGGACTGAGAGATAGAGCGTGAGAAAGAGAGAGACAGAGGCCACAGAGTAAAGGAGTGAGACACAGAGAGTCACTGAACCCAGAACAAAAGCGAACTCTAGCTTGCACTTGTTGGAGCAGAATTGAGAACACACTGGGGTGATTTCACATTTGTGCTTAATTGTGTGGCCAAAACCCTGTGGTTTATTCATATAATTAATTAATTAAATTATTATAATATACTTCTGTAATAATGCTGAAATTTTGTATTATTGTTAACTACAACTAAAAACTGTTTGATAATAAAATAAAGTTGAAATAAAATAAAATATTAATATTATATGAGAAACTTAAAAATGAGAAATTCTGCCATGGCAACTAACTGAAATAAGTTTAAATAAATTAAAGCTAAAAAGAAAGGTAATAAAAATGCACATAAAATGACAAATAAAAATAAAGTGAAAAATACAAATAAAAGCAAAATACAAAATAGCAATAAATACTATAAAAGTATATAAATAATGTTGTTTTTGAATTAAAAATTATATTACCAGTACTGATACTTGATTTCATTCATCAGGAATTTTTGTGTTTTTATTTATTTATTTATTTTAGACAAAATATAATCACATTTTTTTAATTTTGGCCATTTATTGGTTATTGGCCATTACATGAATATAATAAATGACTTATTTATCGATATCAGTCAGAATTTGTATATAGATGCAATCTTAATCTTTTGGTGAAAGTTTGTAAAGACAAACATAAAATGATAAAATATTGAAAGTACACTAAAATAAACAGGGTAATTTTTTTCATTATGTTGACTTTGAGCCATTTAAATTGATGTTATTTTTTTGGTCAAACCTTGCTCTATGCGCCAGATTTAGAAACAACAGCATTTTTTTGCCTGACTTAATTAATGCCCACAGGAAACGGACGGTATTTTATTTGTTTTATTTATTTACATTGATCGAGGCCGCAGTACTTATGTACTGTAGAAGAAAGGACTAACAGTGCATTTCATTTTGAGTGAAATTCCCCATTGTGCTTTCACAAACTTTTACACAGAAAGCACAGAGAAAGACAGACATTAAAACAATTTTATGGGGGAAAAAAGTACCCTGACCTGTTTCTGAATGACTAGAACAAACAGATGAAACAGACACACACGCACACACCTCACCTCCGCTTGAGGGGCCGGGTGGAAAGATCACCCAAAAAAGTATGAGGCCTCAACGGCCGTTGACATACGGGAGAGGAAGAAGCCGGAGGGGAGGAAGGACTGATGAAAATACAGAAAGGATGGAAAAGATAAAGGAGGGTGCAAATGAAGCAGAGAAGCACAGAGTGAAAATAGTGGAGCAAAGTGAACTGAATTCACATTTAAGACTAAGAAATGTGATGATGTAAAAATAGGAAACTTCCACACACACACAACCCCCTCCCCCTCCAAAAATACCACCCACAGTAATTTATTGACAAAAGTCTGTCACTGTGATGAACAATCAAACAGACTTTGAAATTAACAAATGTTGTACATATCTGTACATGTAAAAAGTTCAAATATTCAATTTTTAATTCTGTTTGAATTATGTCACAGATTGGATGTACAACTAGTAGTGCTGTAGCGACGCGTCGATGACGTCGACGCTTCGACGTCAAAATTACGTCGACGCCATATTTTTGCGTCGACACTTTCTTCATTTATTTATTTTTTTCACCGTTTCCGGCAGTACAGCTCGCAAACACACGTGGGAGAGCGAAACATTGCAGAATGGAGGACGAAAACCACTAGAAGTGAATGTGCTTTCCATTAATGAATTACACGCAGTAAACAAATCCTTAACAAAAAAAAACCTTTGCAATTTAGACGCGCAAACTGGGTGCCGGTGCGGTGAGACGTGCAGCTCGGGCAGATTCGGGTTGCAGTCGTTCATCTGCGGACGTGGCGCCGCGCGCTGTTACAAAAGAAGCCGTGCACACAGGCAAGCGAAATGGGGTCTTGCCGGTCTTGCGCACCCAACGCGTAATTTTTGCCGCGCGCTCGTGCGGACGCGTCGAGTATCAAGGGTTTGCTCCGTGCCAGCGCGCACTCTGATCGGTAAAGGGAAACAGACTCTCCCGAATCATCTCCAGCAGGAGCAGAAGCACCACTGACTCCGCCTCCGTTTCCCTCGTAAGCTGATATTAGTATTTAAACATTCTCTATGATTAAAAAAATGTTTGTACAAAATATTTTAATAGCACGGTTTTGGCGGTTATAGAGTTCTAATGACGGTGTTTAAATACATAACATTAGACTAACGTTAGCCAGCTTACAGTATCATGATTCAGTACGCTAGTTAATTCGTATTTATTTGAGATGCATTATGGTTTATTATTAATCGAGCAGCAGAATTAATCTTTTATATTAATCGTCCAATTAGCCGTTAGATTAGTCGACTAATCGATAAAATAATCGCCCAACTAATCGTTTTGTTAATAATCGTTTACCCCAGCCCTAACAACTAGTAAACACAACTTAAATAAAGTTGGCTGGGATAAAGTCTATGCTTCATATAGAAAAATATCATAATATAGAGAACACTTTCGGTTTGCAATGTTTTTATTTATTTATTGGGCCTGTTTACACTTGGTCACCATGCATTTTTACTGATCGAATAGCCATCCGTTTTGTTAAATCTCTTACATTTACACTTGACCATAAATGTGTCTCCGCACAACAAACATAAATCCGATCTTCTCAACGAAAGCAACAGATATGGGCTGTAATATATTTATCATCAGCTAATTTCAAGATTAAAGACTGCAATACGAGAGAAAGTTGCATCAGCACTGGTAAGATAATGCAGTCTCACTACTTTTAAAGAAGACGATTGTTTGTTGAGCTCCAGGACACAACGCTGAACTTTCATTTTCATTTGCGGCAGTTTGTGCGTCGGCTTGCTGAAGAGAAAGGGTAACACTTTAGTTTAGGGTCCAATTCTTACTATTAACTAGTTGCTTATTAGCATGCCTACAACTAGGATGTTTATTAGTACTTAAACAGTATTAGTAGTATTAGGATTTTATTGAGGCACAAGTCATAGTTAATAGTAAGAATTGGACCCTAAACTAAAGTGTGAGCGAGATAGGCTACTCATCTGCAGCGGGTCATATTGCTGTAGCGCTGACATATGTGACTACTAAGAGCCAGTAGCCTATAACACGCACTCACATGTTCAATTTTTAAATAATTTTGGGAGGAGTAAAATGTACATATGTGGCTTCAATAATGAAATGCATTTACACTTGTTCAGTTTCGTCTGGAATGCATATCAAACCACCTCCTAAAATGGTTTGAGTGATCAGATTTAAATCAGTCTCAAATGCGCTTTGGGGGGAATTTACACCTGTTTTTTTTACGATCTGATAGCTATCCGATGCATGAAAAGACCAGGTGTACACAGTAGGGCTGGGGTAAACGATTATTAACTAAACGATTAGTTGGGCGATTATTTTATCGATTAATCGACTAATCTAACGACTAATTGGGCGATTAATATAAAGATTATTTTTCTGCTCCTCGATTAATAAAAAAACAATGTATCTCAAATAAATACGAACTAGCGTACTGAATCATGATACTGTAGCTGGCTAACGTTAGTCTAATGTTATGTATTTGAACACTGTCATTAGAACTCTATAACCGCCAAAACCGTGTTATTAAAATATTTTGTACAAACATTTTTTATCATAGAGAATGTTTAAGTAGCTACTAATATCAGCTTACCAGGGAAACGGAGGCGGAGTTAGTGGTGCTTCTGCTCCTGCTGGAGATGATTCAGGAGAGTCTGTTCTGTTCCCCGTTACCGATCAGAGCGCGCGCTGTCACGGAGCAAAGCCTTGTTTATACTCGACGCGTCCGCATGAGCGTGCGGCAAATATGACGCGTTGGGCGCGCAAGACCGGCAAAACCCCATATCGCGTGCACGGCTTCTTTTGTAACAGCGCGCGCGGCGCCGCGTCCGCGGATGAACGACTGCAAGCCGAATCTCCCCGAGCCGTATGTCTCACCGCACCCGCACCCAGTTTGCGCGTCTAAATTGCAAAGGTTTTTTTTTTTGTTAAGGATTTGTTTACTGTGTTTGATTCATTTAATGGAGAGCACGTTCACTTCTAGTGGTCTTCGTCCTCCATTCTGCAATGTTTCGGTCTCCCACGTGTGTTGGCGAGCTGTACTGCCGGAAACGGTGCAAAAAATAAATAAATGAAGAAGCGTCGACGCAAAAATATGGCGTCGACGTAATTTTGACGTCGAAGCGTCGACGTCATCGACGCGTCGCTACAGCACTAGTACACAGGCTTATTGATGCCACTTTTGTCTTTTTTGTCTTTGGTGATTAGATTTACTCTTTGTGCTGCCGCCTTGACCAAAAGAGTACAGAATGACGCATCACCAGTGATTTGTCCTGGCGCTCTGAAGAGAGTAAAATAATAGCAAGTTAAAAAACATGGTATAATAGAAACTTTTTAGTGAAAAAAAAAGCTCACAATAGTGCATTAACACTAGCGAAGAGTTCTTCCACATAAATCACTGCCTATTCCCCTCATTAATTAAAGTTCAATGGGCAATATTGTCAGATTTCACCCCCCAAAAAAAGCAATCCCCCCAACCAACATGGTACTAAATGAAAAGACAAATGTATGTTTAAAATAAATAATTCACGTTTTAAAAGCTAAAGCTTAAAATAAAACACAGACTACATGAAAGCTTTGGCTGTAAAAAACCTGTTTGGAAAACTGTACTACTGTTATATAATTATCTTAAATAATATATCTTATATAAATATGTTTTTATATTAATTTATTTTACTCATGATTATTGTATTGCATATCGAATATTGCATTATTTAACAAGTTATCTCATATCACATTTTTCCTGAATATCATTCCACAGACAGACACAAACTAAACTATTGTGTACTAAACTAAACTATAAACTAACTAAACAATTAACAAAACAATCATCTAGCTCACACACACACTGTCTCACTTGCTCTGGTGTGGGGAGTCTGTGCTGACGGAGTAGTGTCGGACCAGTTTGGGCTTGGTGGCAGCGGTTGGTTGTAGAGGGGGGAGACTTGGCTCAGAAGACGACAGCATGGGAGAGTGACTAATCGTGCTTGCGCGTCTCCTGAAACCCTGAGGCGGGCTCTCAGGATCCTCCTGACCTCTCGCTGAGCCTTCTAGATGCTTCAGATCCCCTGTGGAATTGTGAGAGCGGAGTGGACTGGAGGTTAGGAGAGAGCAGAGGGGCTCCTCCAGTGATGTTTCCTTAAAAAATAAAATAGAAAATGTCAACGACTCTGATGGAATAAATCATTCTTGAAACAAAAAAGCTTGTAAAGATGATTTTTCTAAAGGCAGCAAGTTCACGTAGGTGATTATAACTGTTAGAGGAAAATACATCATATATGACAGATAGTTCTAGCTCTAAAATCTCTGAAATACAAAGTTGTAACCAGTAAATAGCTAACAGTTACGCTAAAAAATAGCAATGCTTAGTGTGATTTAAATCATATTGCTAATGACACCATGATATAAAAGCATTAAGTTCCTTGAGATTACCACGGATAAAGGGATAGTCCACCTAAAAATGTAAATTCTGTCATAATTTACTCACCCTCAAAACTGCATGCATATTTTTTTTGTTCTGCTGGACACAAAAGAAGATATTTTTGTCTATGCAATGGAGGTCAATGGGAAACAAAACTGTTATCAACATACTTCAAAATTTCTTCTCTTGTATTCCACAGAACTAAAGTCGTCATACAGGTATGGAACGACACAAGGGTGAGTAAATGATGACAGAATTTATGTTTTTGGGTTAACTATCCCTTAAAGTATGGACTAATAAGGTGCTGACCATAAAATAATCTGAATAATAGACTAAAATGTCATTTTATCCTACACATTTTGCACTACCATTGACAAATTTGGGGTCAGTTAGTTTTTTTTAATTATTAAGAAATTATTTTATTCAGAAAAGATTCATTAAATTAATCAAAAGTGGAAGTAAAGCCATTTATTATGTTACAAAGGTTTTCTACTTCAAATAATGCAGTTCTTTTGAACTTTCTATTCAGCAAAGAATCCTGATTTTTTTTTTTTTTTTTACAGTTACCACAAAAATATTAAGCAGCACAACATTGACAATAAGAAAGGTTACTTGAGCTCCAAATCAGCATATTAGAATGATTTCTGAAGGATCATGTGACACTGAGCACGTTTACATGCACACCAGTACGCTAATAACTCACAAAAATCACATCCTGTAGTCCGGGTTTACACGCAAACCAATAAGCCGACAACGCAAGTAAACCACTTGTATAAGACTTTATAAATAAATCAGGTAATTTCCCGGCAGTGATGTCAAACCATCAGGGTTCCAGACTGCGACCGAATTGGTCGCATATGCGACCGTTTTTTGAGAATGTGCGAGTTAAAATTGTATGTGGTCGCATAAACTTGATAACGAAAATCTGTATCAGCCTATTATAATAGCTACTCTAATCTTTTAAAATGTAACATATTTGAATGTTTAATGATTTTTAAAAGATAGAAATATGATGCTGATAGAAAGGTGATGATAATAGACAGACAGACAGACAGACAGACAGACAGACAGATAGATAGATAGATAGATAGATAGATAGATAGATAGATAGATAGATAGATAGATAGATAGATAGATAGATAGAATATAATTCAAATGTAAATAGATAGATTGTATACACTCTAAACAATGCTGGGTTGTTTAAACTCAAATTTGGGTCAAAATCAAATATGGACAAACCCAAATGTTGGGTTAAAATGTAATTTAAAATTTTAACCCAACTTCAACTTTCACTTTCAACTGTAAATTTTTTTATTACATTTTTAACCCAACATTTGAGTTTGTCCATATTAGACCCAAATTTGGGTTGAAACAACCCAGCATTTTTTAGAGTGTATAATTCAAATGTAAAATGCTTAAAATTGCAGATTAAAATTACTGTCCAAAATCCATGAAAATCCTGAAATTTGGCAATGATAATTACTATATTACATGTGTTTTTATATAATATATTACAGGTATTTATTCTGCAACCCAGAAATCAGCATGCATTGATTAATCCCATGGCATGTAGCAAAAAAAAAAAAAGGTGCGACCAAATCATATGCTGGTGCGACCAACTGAGAAAGTTGGTAGCACCAGTGCAACCAGTGGAAAAGTTAGTCTGGAGCCCTGACCATCATAATATGCATATCTGACCCTGAGTATTTCATTTGTTATGTCGGTTGTGATGTTAAATAAAGCATTAAAAACTGAAGAAGAGTATTATAACATGTCAGTGGCTCGTATATTACCCTCTCATGCAGTTAAGACGGGCATACACTGTGAAATTTTCATTAGATTTTGAGCCGAATTCTGACTTGTGCGACTCTTTTTCGGGTTGGGCCGATTTTCAGCTTTGTCGTGCTTTGTCGAAACGAGAGGCGCTAAACCTCTCCCGACAGGCAATCGGATGGTCGGATGAATTTCTGGCATGTCCGAAATTTTGGTCGCTCCTCGTGACTATATCGCACAGTTGAAGCAGAGCTACAAACCGATCGCCCTAAACTCAAATAAAGCTGTCATTGATGACTGATTATTACAGTGATCGGACATAGACTGTTAATCATTTTAATTATAGGCCTATGATTCACTGTAATCGACCTAAATGTTTAAGACAATTTTCAATGAGGAGGAGCAAGCTTCTATCTAATCTTCGCAGCATGTCGGTTATGCGGGGATGTGCTATAAAATTATTGCGTGGCAAATTAAATTTAACAATTAAAGTAGGCCTTCCCTAATAATAATACAAATAATAATTTAACATACATTGGAAATGCTAAATACTCTTGATATTGATAGCTGATGCTTGTTTTGACAATATCTCTGGAAACACAATATCATGGTCTATTGGTGCAACCCGGCACGGGTAAATCCACAGTAAGGACGTGTTCCTGTCCTGTCACATATCACACATGTGCACTTCAATACGAAGACAGAAAGCAGGTTAATGTGTTTACACGCTGGGCGAAATCGGGGCAAAAATCGAACTGTGACGGTTAAGGTTTACTCAATCGTTTATGATCTTACACCAATAAAGGAAAAATGTATTAACACATTTACATGATCACGTGCATTGTGGGCTTTTGAAGCATAATGGGTTTAGAATGTGCATGTAAACGCACTCACTAAAGACTGGAGTTATGATGCTGAAAATTCAGCTTTTTCATCACATTAATAAATAACATTTTAAAATCTATTAAAATAGAAAAGTTATTTAAAATTGTAATAATATTTCACAATGTTACTGTTTTACTGTAGTTTTTTCATAGATCCAAGTCATGACACAAGGATTACGCATTTTATCTATTTCTGCTCTTTGCAAAGTAAATGGCCAAATACAAGTATATATTGCTTATTTTACATCCTCAACAAAATCATCCCAAATTTATTGTGAATATATTTAAAATATTGTCCAAGCCTAAATGACAATGTAACAGAAAATATATTGATGATGTGAGTGTTGTGCAAACCTGATATGTGCCGTTCAGTGTGGCGGAGCTGGAGGAGTTGCTCTCTCCTTCACTGTTCTCCCTCTGGGATTTGGACTTACTGCTGCCCTATTACATGAGTCATACAATCTTCCATAAATCATATTTATATAGATAAACAGTATCATAGTTAAGTTGTTTTTGTTCATTTGGACCTATTGACGCTGCAGCACATATCGTGCTACACTTACAAGGCCTGCATTCTTTGAATGTTAGATGCACAAAAAATGTAGAGCAAAATGTTTAAAATGCATAAAATGTCTGCATACCTTCCAGATCCCCTCCAGTGATTCGGTGAGGGACCTTTTGGCTCTAGTTTTGAACTCTTCCAGACGCACACGACTGGAACTCGTGCTGCTTTCAGCATTCACAGCAACCTCCTGAGAAGTCAAACATATTTAAGTTTACAGTATTGTATACGAACAGGCACCCACACCCAATACTCCAAGATCCCAGCTGTAATATTCAAGTTTGTAACAGACTAACAAAATGGAAACATTCATATGTCCATAAGGCTTTTATTGAATTAAATGGTGGTGTACCTTTTTTGTTTGTCCGTTGTGTGTGTGCGTCTTTTGTCTGTCCTCATACAGTCGTCTAAGACATGACACAACCAACTCATTCTCTTCCTGATCTGACTTAGGCCTGGCTTTCTGTTCAAACACACAAACAAAGGTTTTATTTCTCCAAACTTCCACAAGGTGGCATCAGCGATCTTACAAAACACACTCAAGGTTAGTGGGAAATGTGACCAATAGAGAGCAGAAGGAATTTACTCAGCAAAAGGACTCAGTTATTACACTATTTACACAAAAGCACAAATATCAACTAGTCTGAGAATTTTAAGGTGATCAAACCTTTTAAATATATATAAGTTATGTGAAAACGGGGGCATATTTAAATCAATTATACTATAATCAACATTGTAAAGACAACTTTCTGTTTGTTGCACCCTTAAAGCTGATGTTAAATTTTAAATAATTATCAAGTAAAAATAACAAAACAGTTAACGCTCTGAGGATATCTGTCCATTCAACAGGTTGATAAATGTTCAGTCGTTCAGGTTGACAATGGTTTCAGGATGCTAGACTAGTGGACAAACTGGTTTAATTTATAGCAGTCACACCCTCTGAAAAGAAAAGCACACATTCCTTGAATGCCACACTTAAAGGATTTGGCACACACTAGTAATCCAGGGAACCAAGGAGCTAAAGCGTATTTGTGTAATGTGTTATGGCGGTTTTAAAATTGAAATAACTCACCATGGTGCTCTCAAACACAGCTGCCTGCTCCTGATTATCCAGACCTGCCAAATGCTTCTGCAGTTCCAGCTTAGCTTTGGATGGATGTAGACCTGCACATAAATACAGTGTCATGCCAAGCACAAAGTATGCACTGTTGCAGCCCGCAGAACTCGGTAATAAAATCTGGGAACTAAAAATCTGTTGTAACCTCTTAAATCATGTTCTGAATAAACAATTTATCAATTCTGCCATCATTATGGTTACGTTGGGGTGTTTATAATGAATAATTCACATAAACGTAAACATTCTTCCAAACCGGTATGATTTTCTTCCTTTAATGGAGCACAAAAGGGAATACTGTATTTAAAAAAAATAATTATTTTTTCATAAAATGAAAGCATATAGTAGTGACCAAGCACCAAAAAGCTTCATAAGTAGTACTATAAAGATACTACTGTATATACAGATTTTTAGAATTTTTTTTAATTGAAAGAAATTCAGCAAGGACACAATCAATTGATTAAAAGTGACCTACAAATGGTTGCAAAAAATAAATCTAGTATAAATCAATGCTGTTCTTCTGAACTTTCTTCTGATTATAAAATAAATCCCCATTTCCACAATGAACACTGATAATCAGCATATTAAAATGATTTCTTCAGGATCATGTGACACTGAAGACTGGAATAATAATGCTGACAATTCAGCTTTTCATCACAGGAATAAATTACATTTAAACATATATTCAATAGAAACCAGTTAATTTTAAGTCATAATTTAAATAAATACAGTTTTTTGATCACATCGATGCAGCCTTGGTGAGCATAAAAGAATTCTTTCAAAAACATTTTTAAAATCTTATCAACCGCCAAACCTTTGAACAATAGTGTGTTTTCAATGTATGGGAAAAAGAAATATGGACATTCTTTCAAAATATCTCTTTTTATGATCCAAGGGAAAAAAAGAAGTGCTGGTAGAATTTTACTGTTTGGATGAAGTATCCCTTTAGAATACAGGGAACCAATAATTCCGCCCCAAATAAATATGAGAGTGTGCAGTAGAACTTTTGTTACTCTGGACAAAAGGTGCAAAACATGAAGAGATACAAAAAGAAAGAAATGGCCTGATACAGAGATAAAACATGATAGACTTGAGTAATATGACAAACAGTAGACATCTCACCCTCTATTCTGTCACACAGTTTGTGCAGCTGCTGCAGGGGACAGCTGTCACACTGCTGACTCTGGGTCCTACTGTTCTGCTGAAGGGCGGCCACGGAGAACGCCTGCTTCAAAGTTAACATGATCTCATCCACCTGAACATGAAAGAGTGATAATCACACAGAGCAACGCTGAGCATCTAACTTGACAGTTTGGGAACAGTTTAAAAAACAATAACTGCATTCTGTGGAAATATTCTGACTATTTATAGTTATAAATCTCATGAAGGGATTGAAATAATTCATTGACATTTGCAACATGTCAGTTCCATTTGGCTAGACCACCAGTTATTGATTCATTGTATTTTTGTACATAAACTGAAAATTAGCATTGTTCTCAGTGCTATAACACTAACATAATAATACATTTCATTTGTAACTCACTTTATATTAAAGCAAATCTCAAAATGCTACAATTTAAAAACAACTAACCAAAATTAAAAATCAACCAAAAGATCGTCTAAAAAGGTTAGTTTTAAGGCCGCATTTAAAATGGTAAATGGACTGCATTTATTTAGCGCTTTCACAGACCCAATGGCCACCAAAGCGCTTTACAATTTGCCTCACATTCACCCATTCACTCTCTCATTCATACACCGACGGGCGACTGCAGCCATGCAAGGCGCCATCAAGCTCGTCGGAGCATCTGGGGTTAGGTGTCTTGCTCATGGACAACTCGACACTTGGTCAGGTGGAACCGGGGATTGAACCACCAACCTTCCGGTTTGTAGACAACCTACATGAACCACAGAGCCACTGCCGCAAAAGCATCCACAGCGGCTGAGCAGAAAGCCCAATCTCCCATAGTACGGAACTTGGTCCTGAGGGGTTTCGGGAGATATCCTGAAACAGAACGGAGGGCACATGTAGATGTTTGTGAGATGAGGAGTTCCTTGAGGTAAGGGGGGCCTGGTGTGTGAGGAGGAAGACCTTGTACTCAATCCTGAGTGAGACAGGAAGTCAGTGAAGTGATTTGAGGATAGGGGTGATATGGTCGAATTTGCGCACCCTCATCAGGATCCTAGCAGTGCTATTCTAAATGTACTGCAGCTTCTTAAGAGTTTTCCAGAATCCCGATGAGGAGAGCATTGCAGTAGTCCAGTCTGGAGGAGACAAAGGCATGGACAAGCTTTTCCGTATCCGCAAGAGTAAGTGTAGAATGGAGTTTGGTGGAATAAGGAGGTCTTATTCAGATGTACATCAAAGTTCAGATGAGAATCCATTTTAACACCCAGGTTGGTGACTGATGTTAAAAGTGGGATATCCTGGCCAGAGAAATAAATGTTGGTAATGTCAGATGTCCGGACCTGATGTGGGGTACCGACTAGAATAGCTTCTGTCTTTGAGCAGGACATTTTGCTTCATCCACGCCTTTATCTCCTCCAGGCAGGTGGCCATAGTGGATGATGCAGCAGAGGGAATTTGTCCTGAGATAAAGTTGAGTGTAATCAGCATAACAGTGAAATTAAATACCATGCCGGCGGAAGCATATAGATGATGAACAGGGTGGGGCCAAACACAGAGCCTTGAGGGACACCACAGGTGACGTTGTGTGTCAAGGATTTAGCCTCTCCCAAGGCAACATGCTCAGTTCTCCCAATGAGGTAATACGAAAACGATAGTGGAGTGTAGACGATGGAGGAGAATGTTATGATCCACAGTGTCAAACGCTGCAGTCAAGTCCAGAAGGATGGGAAGAGATGGGGAGCCAGCATCTGTTGTCATCAGCAGGTCATTTCTGACCCTGACCAGAGCTGTTTCTGTGCTGTGGTCAAAGCGGAAACCAGACTGGGATTTCTCAAACAAATTGTTTTGTTTTAAATGGACCTGAAGCTGTCCAGCAACTAATTTTTCCAGCACTTTGGAAATGAAAGGAAAGTTGAAGATGGGCCTGTAGTTGGCAAAAATAATTTCTGGGTCGAAGGTGGTTTTTTAAAAAGTGGTCTGATGACAGCAGTTTTCAGTGTAGCTGGAACATGGACAGTCTGGAGGCAGTGGTTGATGACCTTAGTAATCATGGGACTTATGACACAGAGGTTAGATTTTACCAAGGCTGTGGGAAAAGGGTCCAGGGCAGAGGTGGACGGTTTCATCTTTCTGATGATGTCCTCAGCCTCTCGTTCTGAGATGTCAGAAAAACAACAGAACGGTTGGAATGTCCCAGGATGTGGATCAACAGTCGAGACAGGTAAGGCAGAGGAGCTAGAAAGGAGAGAGCGGATGGTGTCTACTTTTTGTCTGAAAAAAGTGATTCAATTATTGCACTCTCTTCTGTGGGCTTCTGAATAAAAGGTTTGCTGTTTAAGGATGTGATTTATAGTGGAGAAAAGTTGTTTGGAATTTCAAGTTATTGTCGATTGATATTAGAGTAGAACTGTGATCGTGCATCTCTCAATGACTTTGGATAGGCCTTCTGATGTTCTCTATAAGCTTGTTCTCAGACGCCGCTCAAGGAAACGCCCAGCTGTCGCCCATCTTCTGCAGTTCACAGGTGTAAGGGACTGAGCGCGAGGTGACAGTTCTAGTTTTGAAAGGGGTGTGCAGCTCTAGGAGACTGCTCAGAGATCAATTGTAGAAGTCAACCGACTTGAAGAGAAGAGTGACTGAAAAGAAATCAGCAGTGACTGAAAAGAAATCAGCAGAGGAGAGATGCTGGATGTTTTTCAGGTCCCTTTAGCAGATTTGACGATTGTTTTTGGTGTGAGCAAAGGGGGAGTGGCAGCTCCATTGAGTTGGCGTTGTGGTCAGACACACCCAGATCATACACCAGAAAGTTGCAAATGGGGATGGAGTTTGAAATTACCAGGACAATAGTATGTCCCCAGGAGTGTGTGGGGACATCAACATGTTGTTGGAGGTTAAGATAGTCCAATAGTTGCAGAAACTCAGCTGCAAAATGACAAGAGGGGGTGTCTACATAAATATTATAATCTCAAAGTATTATAATGTTAGCAGACGTAGTGCACAGTGTTGTAAGAAAATCACGCATCTCTGAAATAAAAGTTTGTTTTGGGGGGGCGGTAGATAAGAAGTATTGTCATGCGAAAAGGGGGGTTACATTTAAATGCAAGGCATTGAAATGAGGACAGTGTAGGAAGAGAGAGGTGGAACAGCTCCAATATATTGCAAGTCCACGTTCTTTAATGGCTGCAACGCACGTTGGAATGGTACGGTTGTTAAGATTCAGCTGCTGTGAGATGGAACACTTGATGCCGGTCGCCGAAAGCTTTAGCCTGGAGCTAGCCGTTGGCCAAACATAGATGGAAAGTTATCAGGCACAGCAAGAAAATGGTCCATAACATAGCAGTGAGGTGCATGAGTCATGGAGGACTAGCTGGAAGCAGCTGACAGAGGAAGTGTTCCTAGTCTCAAGGCCAAACTGCATCAGGACAGCTGAGTGGCTGCCCCAGGAATATGCCTCGCAGTAGCAGCACTGAACGACTGGGAAGTCCAGGTAAAGTCCAACGGAAGATAACCAACAATCAGCCGATGTTAGAAAAGATAGTGATAGGTGAGTAGACAGCCTTCAATTTAAAAACAATCCGTGCAAAATAATCTCCAACATACTTATAGTTTCCTTCTGATGTTTCATAGCACTTTGTATTTTCAACCTCACTTGACTGAAAAAGACCATTATCAAATATCCAAATTTTTCTGTCCTCTCTAAAGGAACTATTCTGAATAGGTTCATCAGCTGGAAACAATGTTTTCATCCCGCCATCTATTTATCCATGGTTCTCACCAGAGCTTCGTTAGCACACTGGAAAACATAGCAAACAAACTGGCAGCCTCCGCATTCCACCGACTCCCTGCATATGAAGCCAAAGTGGTCCACGTGACGAATACCCTAAAGAAAGAAAAAGAAATACATGAGGGGAAAAAAGAGCCAAGTAGCCCCTTGTAAAGGGTCAACTAGACAACTACATTACGGTTCAAAATGTGGGGTCAGTAAGATTGTTTTAATGATTTTGAAAAAACTGCATTTATTTGATTAAAAATACAATAAAAGTAATATTGTGAAATATTATTACAATTGAAATGTACTGTTTCCTCATCAATTTTCAAATGTAATCTATTCCTGTGATGGCAAATCTGAATTTTCAGCCATTACTTGTCTTCAGTGCCACATTATCCTTTAGAAATCATTCTAATATGCTGATTTGCTGCTCAATAAACATTTCTTATTTAAGATCAATTACTGACCCCAAACTATGGAATAAGTTTATAAATACTTTTAACATTGTACAACTTGTCATATTGTTTACCACCCACTACCAGGCAACAATACCAGATTTAGAAAATGTTTAGATACTATGATGCAGCATATGGATAATAATATTTAGAAAACAGGTTTAGACAAGTGCAATGACAAAGGGGTGATATCTTTACAGATATGTTCATTACACTAGGAATTCAGCTAGCTTGAGGTCTTGCTCAATCATGCCCGATTGTTGATCAGATCTCTATTTAACTAAAAGTCATTATGTAGGCATAAGATAATTAACTGGCCACAACAACAGCTTAGCATCAACATGATGAAACAGACCTGAGAACAGAAGGAAATCTCTTTGAAGCTCTTCTCTATGGCCACTTTCTTAGTGTCGGGACTTACAAGAAAGATCTGAGAGCGCCCAATCTGCAACAGACAGACATAACTTAATAAATTAATGTGCGTGTGTAGATAAAAATGATGGAGAGAGTGAAAATCTCCTTTCAGAGAGTAAATATATGCATGTGCGCTCAATAAAGCCATTAATGATAGCTCTTCCTGGGATGCTGACCAAATGATGTCAGAGCTGAGGCTGTTTAACAGTGTAAACAACATGTCAGAAATTCAAATCAGTGTGTGTTGTGTGTTTGGGGTTTCACAAGATGACCATGCACATATTTGCTCTGTGAGACAAGACCTCTGTACAACCACTATATTATTTGACCCGCCTACAGTTTTCCTCTGTAGTATAACAGATGAGATCATAACTTCATAGTTTTAGATACAGCAAGCATTTATTCATCCAGGATATTCATTGAAGAGCTGGATGAGAGAGAGAGAACTTAAAATAAAACGTTGTGTTGTTGCTTATTTTCTCTGTTCACCCTTTTAAGTTTATTTTGCTATAATGAAAGGCTGGAGTGGCAAGTACACATTAAAAAACAATACTACTTTAGGTACTGTTCTAATTAAAAGATCTGAGAGCGCCCAATCTGCAACAGACAGACATAACTTAATAAATTAATGTGCGTGTGTAGATAAAAATGATGGAGAGAGTGAAAATCTCCTTTCAGAGAGTAAATATATGCATGTGCGCTCAATAAAGCCATTAATGATAGCTCTTCCTGGGATGCTGACCAAATGATGTCAGAGCTGAGGCTGTTTTACAGTGTAAACAACATGTCAGAAATTCAAATCAGTGTGTGTTGTGTGTTTGGGGTTTCACAAGATGACCATGCACATATTTGCTCTGTGAGACA
The DNA here is from genome assembly GCA_036326025.1 of Chrosomus eos. NCBI lineage: Eukaryota > Metazoa > Chordata > Actinopteri > Cypriniformes > Leuciscidae > Chrosomus > Chrosomus eos. Next base: position 37,293,535 of record CM070819.1, on the reverse strand, counting down.
AGACCTCTGTACAACCACTATATTATTTGACCCGCCTACAGTTTTCCTCTGTAGTATAACAGATGAGATCATAACTTCATAGTTTTAGATACAGCAAGCATTTATTCATCCAGGATATTCATTGAAGAGCTGGATGAGAGAGAGAGAACTTAAAATAAAACGTTGTGTTGTTGCTTATTTTCTCTGTTCACCCTTTTAAGTTTATTTTGCTATAATGAAAGGCTGGAGTGGCAAGTACACATTAAAAAACAATACTACTTTAGGTACTGTTCTAATTAAAATACAATTTACTGAATCAAAATTCATTGCCATATGAATATCAAGTCAGCAAGGTTGTTCATTCAGAAACAACTTGATTTAGAACTGAAATCATTTGTTCATAAAACACTTGTCACGCTATATGTTTGTTTTCTGCGTGCAGCCAGGAAATTTGTGTTGTCTTTGTGATGAGAGAGTCCTTTATAATAATACATCCAATTCAGACTCACAACTCGGCTAAAATATAATTTATTTTGCAGCACAGCCACTGAATAAAGTACAGGAAACACTGCTTTGATTTATGGGCAAATGCTTTCCTGTTACCATAGATAGGATCACTGACTTCACAACTTGAGTGCGTTAAAAACATACAGTAAGTGCACACTGTGACCATTGCTTCACCTGTGGATAATAACTCATAGTTTCTAAAAAACAAAATTACACAATAGCAAACACATCACCACACAATAGATGTGACTTCCTTATCAAGAAAAGAACAAACAAATAAAACTGGAACAGATTGACCACAAATACTGGCACTGCAGCTGCAGGCAATTCAGTATTTTTTTTAAATTGCTAACTTTGACGCTCGTTGTTGTTGCCATGTAATTTCCTGCGGAGGAGCTGACAGCTTCCTGTCAGTCAGAGAAACAGGAAGTGCTGATCGGATCTTGCAGTGTGCATCTTTTAACAATATACTGTATTACTCAGCACAATCCCCATTTTAACTCTTGTGTGCCTTTGAAACAATCGACAACAATATAAAAGTTTCCAACCCCTATGAATCGCCATATAAGTATAAACCTGTTCATGTCATGAATTAATTGGTCTAACTAGCTAATTAGAAACATCATGGAATGGGTTCCATTTTGGGACCCATTTTGTGTTCTATTATATAAATGATTTGGGTAAGAACATTCAAGCAAAAAACTTTTATGCTGGCGAATACTATTATTTATACACTTGCTCTATGCATAACACAGGTGGTACAAGAGCTTCAGACTGCATTTCAGTCATTGCAAAGTGCTCTGGTGAGCTTAAAATTGGTTTTATATTTACAGAAAAAAGTTCACACAAAAAAAAATCACATTCACAAGTACTTGATAACCTTGGCATTTCTACATCTGATGGTAAAACTATTGAAAGGGAACCATCATTACAATACTTGGACATTTGGATAGATGATAAACTTTTTGCTAATTGTCTATATTATATGTCTATAATATGTCTATATACATACCATTAATTGCTAATGGGGTGGGGTGAGCAGTTGCTCATTATCATTTAAAGAGACATGTACCGAAATGGGTCCCTGTGAACAGAGCTGTTTTTGAGGAGGTATTTGGTGTTGTTTTACACAACCATTGAGGAATTTTAACCAAAATATGTTACAAACTTTACATAAGACACTAAAGAATCATACGAACTGTGGAAATGCATCCAATGAACCCTTTAAGGAAAACCATGAGCAAACTCATAAGTCAACACCATTGCTGAGTATTTTCTAATCAGAACTGCAGTGAACCAAAGACAATCTCAAAAACACGGTTTGAAATCACTGGTGTTTTATATGTCACTAAACGACCTTAAACCAATCATGTCAACGTGCAGATGGGCATTAGCATATTATTGAGTCCACCGTTGTAAAGAGCAATACCATTGTGCAGCATTTACTACGGTAACTTGTGTAAAGTTGAGCGAGTGGATCTCTGAGACGGTGTGAGGGAGAGGAGGCGGGGATAATTTGCATATTCATGCATCTGCTTATACTAAATGAAGCAAGGGTGTAGAGTTAAATTCAAGCTATTTTAAGGCACGAAGAAAACATTATCACAGAAAAAAATTAAATTTAATGTTTAAGGGAAAGTTAAAGTTAAAGTTTTAAGGGATATAATTATTGACTATATTGAAATAAACTATGAACATATGCCAATTGGTTTGATATTTTGTGATGTAATGCAATGACAACCATACGTTTTTAAGTGTGATTATGTGTCCACAAACTTTTAGGACACTACAGGAGTACAGATTTGTGTGAATCGAAGCAGTGATGATTTTAGCAGAGACTTGTTTAATGAGAATCTATATGTGCTTCAGGCTACAACATGTGCTTCAGGCTACAACACTGACATACCATCTCACACTCCACTTGGGGGAGAGGAACATGGAATTCAAATTAGAGACAGAAACAGACAGAGAGGGAAAATAAGAGTGAGAGAGGAAGAGACAGAGAAATTGCCTCATAGTGTGACTCAAAAATAACCATAAAAGAGCCACATACAGATACACACCTGCACAATTGTCCATGCATGCACATACATGCATGCACACAGGCGTGAGGCATGCTGACCTCTCACACACTTACAAGCATCACAATTATCACGAGCCATGTCAAAAACCCCACCGAACCCACACTTCAAAATTTTTATTGTGTGCCGTATCTCTATAGAGAAATAGAAAAAGAGAAGAGAGCCTCTTTGAAAGCTTTAGCAGATGTCCAAGCCGGTTTCTGCATGGCTTTAGAGATAATGTTGTGTTTATGTGTTATGTGTTCCTGTAAGATATCAATGACATTTTTGGGAGAATCATCATCTTGGATTGCAAGTTTCTCATGAACAAAGAGAGCATTTCAAAGCAGATTTTATGTGAAATGGTCAATGTGAAATGGATCTAGATTCACATAAGAACAGACAAAAGGGCCTGGGCTAAACAAAGCCGTAAGAGCTGTTGTTCTTTGTGACCCTGTGAATGTGCCTCAGTGAAGGACTGTGTATTAGTGGTCGACACATTAAGAGAGTAGGGTGGCCGATATAAAGCCGATATATATATATATATATATATACACTATATATTTATTGGAATTAATATTTAATAAATTGGAAATAAATCAGAACAGACTTAAATGGTCTATGTGTAGGTTTTTACTTAAAAAAATCGTTAAGATAGAATTTTCATTTGTACATTTATGAGCCAACCATAATGTAATAGAAAGAATGACACCTTGACTGTCCACCACGGTTGCCTCTATCAGCCTGTAGGCTCAATTGTGTCTGGAGTCGGGTCCGAATTGGAGCGAAAATTCACAAAATCTGACGTCATGCGCGTTCTCGTCTACTTGGGCTTACACGCGTACGGCAGCCATTAGTAAGCAGCGGCAATCGCTAGCAGTAGTGTTTCAAATGGACTCTGTGGTAGTCTGCTACCCGACCCGAGCCCGACGGGTCCCGAAAAATGTTCGGGTTTCGGGTCGGGTTCGGGTTAATGTTTAATGAACAGCCTCGGGTTCGGGTCGGGTTCGGGTTTAACTAAGAAAAACTAAAAAGGCTATATATAGTTTGCGTGCGGCGTGCCGTGTGCTTTGCCTGCTTGCTGTGTTGTGGTGACCGGCACGCGAGAGGGAGAAAGTAGCCTACATGCGCAGATGTGCAATATGTGCATACACGCACACACACAGGCTCTCTCTCTCAAAAATATTAAATAATATATATATATATATATATATATATATAATATATATATATATATATATAAATTTTTTTTTAATTAGGCTACTTGTTTTATTTTATCATATCATTTATATCACAAAACTGTTTTGCGCATGTACCGCTCTCGCGCGCTATTTCAGTCACAATACAGACAGACAGCAGATGACAACAAGCAAACCATGAGTCTGATAAAGCAAAAAAAAAATTGAGGGAAAACTTATGACAGTTCCAAATGATGCAGGAAAAGCTGGACTAACTTTCAATCAGAGGAGGACGCCGCTGAAACCATCAACTGTCGATGCCGTTCTCTTCCTTCATAACTCATACTGAGGATGTTTGTGTAAATAGTTTTGCAACAGTGCGTGAACTTTTTTGTGACTGTTACACCTGTTCGACCACAGCAAAGTTACATAATTGGTAAGTTTTTTCTCTTACTGCTGTGCTGCTGATAGAGCCGCTGCGCATACATGTATTTGTTTAATATGTCAAGCAATCAGTATAGCATATTGCAAAAATGGTATTTGCTGTGAGAAACAGAATGGACCTCGGGTTCGGGTCGGGTTCGGGCTTAATATGTAAATGTAATTGTCGGTCGGGTCGGGTTAAATGATCGCGGGTACGGGCCGGGTTCGGCTTCAGTTTAAAGCCCGTGCAGACCTCTACTCTGTGGACGGAAAGAAGCGACCAGCCTCCAGCACAATCCAGACACCCATGGAAACTCCTTGTAAGAAAAAAAATAAAAATAAAGCCTTATCTAGTGCGGCCAACGAGCTGCGCACCGAGAACGAGCATGAGACTGGCTGCAGTTTCTCTAACGGCCACTGGTGTCAGTAAAGGTTAGAAATTTCAGAACTTCCGCAATGCTCCTTTAAACTGTTCTTAAAGGTGCTCTAAGCGATGTCACGCATTTTTTAGGCCAAAACATTTTGTGTCACATACAGCAAATATCTACTCACTATCCGCTAGCTGTCTGTCCCCTGAACACACTGTAAAAAGACGCGGTCTCTGCAGACACCTCAGGCTCCACAAACGGCTACAAAAACATACTGTAGCGACCCGCTCTACGAAACACAACAAACTGTTCCAGCCAATGACCGACAAGAATGATTTGGGGTGGGTTTAGGGGGTAATGTGCGGATGAGGAGGTGGGAGGGTCTAGCTAGCCTCCGTTTTGTTTGACAATACTTTAAACGTCAACAAGAAGTGATGTCACCCGACATCGCTTAGAGGACCTTTAATTAAACACTTACTTTAGATGCCAACTTCTTGATTCTGTAATCGTATCACAGTATTTTTCACAAATAGAGAAATGGTTTGAAAAATATGAATAAAAAGGAAGTAAGCACTGTAACCAACAGGGCACTCAGTAATCTGGTACTGGGCAGTGTTGTGCCTGAATGTGTTCATGAATTCGTTCAATTTTGGGCGAAAGTGAACTGAACGTACTGTATTACTGCCTGATGAACGTTACTGTGAACTCAATCATTCTGATGTCTGTGAACGACACACTCTCTCAGTTTAACTTCGTTCAATAGGGTGCCAGATTTCTATAGAGCCTTCCAGGCGAAAACCCGGCTAAAAACACACCATAAACAGGGCTAAATATGTAGTGGCAAAATCTGTCAACACCACCCGCCAGTGTCGCACCGCTGCATCAAAACAAAAAACAGCATGGAGGCGCGACAGCAAGCATGTAGGCGTCGTATGATCATTTAAACGAGTTTTATGACAAGGTCAAAAATCGTACAAAACTTTGCTATTTTACTATTCATGTAACTTGTTTGTTGAACCTGCCTGGTATATTTTTCCAGGATTCCTGTATTCCTTTTTAGTATGTACTGAAATGGAATTTGAAATGGAAAATTATTAAAATTGAAAAACATTTGCACCCTAAGGACTACTGTCCTGTTTTTCTTTTAATAATTCCTCATTAAAAAAGCATTAAAACCCATACAAGCGGCACGTTTTTGAGAATATACTGTAGAGGTGAAAGCTGCAGCTACTTCTAGTGTGGACTGAATGGACAGCAACAAAGCAACAATGGGGAAATGCTGTCCCCTCCATGCTAATGTAAACCCTGGTTGGATAAGGATTCAAAATTGGATATGAAGCTGAAATCTGACGCATAGCTTCAGTGTTAAAACTGATAAAAATAATTGTCTGTGGTTCCATATGGGCTGTGCCAATAATTTTGAAAAATAATAGCTCGCAGCAACATGAACTAGTTCATTTTTGGAACTGTGAAAGTAGTTCAAAATGTTGAAAAATGAACTGAACTAGGTCATTTTAAAATTTGTGAACTGAACTGTTTGGACCCTGAAATATTTTGTGTGTTTATCAACTGTCCTTGTGTATATTCATTATTCGAATAGTTCATATAGAAAGTGAACTTTCCCAACACGCTAATTTTACATACAACACACAGTGAAAATGACATGGATATGAAAGTGGGCAATTGAATTTGAAATCAAGGGTTTAAAGTTTATCGATCGAGCTGTCTCCAGTGAGGCTGAAGTCTTCTACTATCGGCATTCAATTCATTCGGACCAACTGTCACGCACAGATAACACGTTCATGCAGGCTACAAATGCACACTTCAGAATATCTGACAGCTGGAAATCGACTACATCTACAAGGTTCGTGAAATTAAATGTTTATTAGATATTCAAAGATTTGTTTAAATTATATAAATGCGTATTTGCTGAATGCTGACGGTAAACTACTAATGTGCATTGCCAACTAACTCATAAGCAACACATCCCAATATATGTCGAGACAACACGAAGCTTTTTCATTAAATTAATTCAAAAACAAAAAATTATATGAATGCACATATACATGGATCTAAACCAGAAGTCAGCAACTTATGGCAGGGGCAAGGAGAGAGGGGCATGTATTTCATTCAGATACCTCGCACCTGGACGTCGACCCCTGATCTAAACTAAAGTATCAATACAAAAAGAATCATTTTATTATAGAGGTACAACGGTACACAGAAGTCACGGTTTGGTACATACCTCGGTTTTGGAGTCACGGTTCGATACGAGTTTGGTACAACAGGAAAAAGCAACAAATCCCCAATGCTAGGTTTCTTTTCATTTATGTTGAGCAGACAGTATTGCAAATTACAGTTTGTTCCACCTAGCGGCATTTAGTCCCCCCTTAAATAGTTGTACTTTGTAATTTTGACTGAATTGTTTGCATGTCTTTATTTATTTTTTTGTATAGCTTCTTATACTTATATTTTTATAATGGATATTCATTTGATTGTAAATATACGTACATAAAGATAACCGGAGTAGCCAAAGCGAGGTGAGTGACGTTATCAAAAACACTGCTATTTGCAGAATCAAATCAAAATACTCAAATAAAAAAAAATCAAATCAAATACTCCATTTGCAGAATCACAGAATTTGCATACTCCCGTCCTCGTTACAGACTGATCTCATGAAATAGCGTATGTATGACACGCCAATTCGTATTTCCATTTTTGGCGTGCTATCAACATGCATAATCGCTTTTCAGTGTGTTTATGAACGCCGTTGACTTAACGTTACATTACTGTATATATAAATAAATATATGACCTACCCCAACTGACATTTAATGGCGTGTACATACACGCGGAATCACTAGGACATTTAATGGCGTAGACATACACGCGGATAGCTCAAAATGCGTATAGATAACACGCCACTTGACTTGAAAGTGGCGTGTATGTTTACACAAAAGTCATGATGTCATGTTGCTCGTCAGTTAGTACTCCTAAGTGAACTTGGCAAGTCAGAACTACCAAGGACGCAAGTCCAAACTTTGCCTACTTGGTATGAGAAACACCCTTGTTTTGGGGTTGGTGCAAGTATCATCTCTTCTTCTGCTGCTCTTTTTCCTGCTTGTGGCGGTTAGCAAACATCGACACAGTCCTACCTCTGGTTCTGATGTTTATATTTGCATGTGTGAGGGAGTGTGTGTGTGGCACTCACTGTGAACAGCATGGTTCTGTTCTCCTGTAGGCTGGTGGGTTGGACCCCGGTGGCTCCATCTGCTGCTCGTCGCTGGAGCTCCGGTGACAGGCCATTCTCATCCAATCCTTGCAGTAACGGAAAACTCTGATCTCTTTTGAAAAATAGAGGTCGTTTTCCACCTCCATCTGCTCCCTCGTTTGTTCCATTGGCCATCTGGAAGTAAAACACAATTATCAGTTAAGGACTAAAAAATATTTTAAAAAATTAAGATGGTCACGAGAATGGTGCTATGAAAATAGATATATTAAAAAGACGTTTAATATAATATAATAAAAATATTATATTGAATTTAATAGTATAATTTAATAACTAGAAAAGTCCATAAAGTGTTGGGAAGGATGTTTTATTTAATTATTGACAACTAGGGGTGTAACTATACCCTCATGTCACGATTCGATACATATCACGATACTGAACTCACGATACGATATTATTGCGTACATTTTTTTGGGGGGGGGGGGGGGGGGGACTATCCACGATACATATTGTCACTATCCACGATACGTATTGTTGCATTTTTCTATTGCGATATATTGTGGCACGATATATTGTTACACCCCTGATTCTAACAGATGGAAAGCCATAATATTCACAAAAAAGAAGAGAACATTTTTATGAGCTTATGCTAAATCACATTCACATAACAAAAGGATTTTCTACATCAGTAAAAAACCCTGGTGCAGAAAGTTTAATCTAGTATTATAACCTCAATCTAGTATTGTGTTTAGAATAAAGAAACAAAATAAAAATAAAAATTTGAGTGTAACCTGATTGAGCGAGAACGCCCGCCTGATCCCTGCTGCAAGTGAGCCTGTGACGCTGACACGTCCAAACTTCTCAATACACTCATCTATCAGTGCGGGTGGTGCTTTCTTGTGGGCCACCACCACTCGCCCACAGAACAACACCTCAAACTTCTTAGCAAAGGCTGTTGCTGCATCGACCGTCATTGCTGTGGAGCAGGAGGCATCTGGCTGATCGTTGCTGGGTAGAGGTGAGGTAGTGTCTTCTTGTCGGGCAGAACTTTTGCCGGCCTGCCTGAGAGTGCTGATGATCTCTGGAACCTGGAGGACAGACGTGAAAGAGAAAAAGAATGAGGTCAAGTAAACAGTGTAAACTAGTCACTCTGACCAATATGCATCACAAAAGTTTTCAGTTACCAGTGCAACTCTATTCTCAGTCAGCAAAACTCACAAAAAAAAGGCTGGCATTGGCATCAATGGTTCCATGAATCATCCATTACATCTTTCCATTGCACATCATTACAATCGTGGAGGGGATATGATTTTATTAGCTTTCAGTTACATTACAATAATACAATTTTGAGTCTAAACGTCACTCCAGAAGCAGAGGGTTTGAAACTACTGTATGAACCTCAATATCTGTGATAATGTGACAGACACTTAAGCAAGCCTGCCCGAAACCACGTCTTGCAAAACATTACCACTTTTAGTTTAAAAACAAAAACATGCTGAGAAACATGACAGATAGACTCGCACTTAATTTCCTCACAATATTCATTGTAGCTAGGACTATTATAAAGATAATACTTTGTTATATTACAAGAACTGTGCTATCTCTTAGAAGTCTTACATGGTGCATTTTTGCATTGTGAATTAGAATAGGTTTCTCTGTTATGAATATGAGATTATCTAGAGAATAATTAAAATGATCATCTAAACGGTCAAAGAATACGGTGGTCAAAAAAAATTAATAATGTACAATAATTAACTACATTATGATGATATGGCTTGGGTCCATGATCCATCAATTTTTTTTTCCTGTTTTATCAGATTGAAAATTATAGAATATAATACATCTTCACCACAAAAAGGCACACAATTTCATGTATCATTCCTGTCCACAAGACAAATTGTGGAAATTGTTTAAGAATGCATAAAAAGTAACAAAGCTTCAAATTTGAATTCCTTTGCAGAAAGGTTATTCCGCACTAACAAAGCAATACTAGCCTACTCTATAACCTTTTCCTGTGATACTAAAAAGAGTTAAACTACTGGAGAATTTACCACTAACCTAGATAATTCTCCACAGTGGGCAATTTCAAATGATTTTGTCCAAAATTCCTTTTTTAATAGGGCGGAAAAACAGAGGGATCTATTCAATTGCAAAGGCAGAGCATTCTGTTATCCTCAGTAAGCAGAGGTTGAGTTAATGTAAATCAGGTGTACTTATGTAGTATGTTAATTTGATAACATGTTTACACTGTATCCCATCACACCCATGCATTATATTTATCAAGACAAATCATGGTATTAAAAACATGCCATTTCAGATCTAATTCACTGAATGACTACAGCAAAAATGGTCACCTCTCTGTAAAGGGCAAAAGAGTTTGTCTACTGCCTCAGACAGCTGCAAAAGTTAGATAGTTTATTTTTCTGCTAATCAAATCTTCATTCACTGGAATGCAGAACTAAGTCAAAGTCTATTTCAGCAACATCCATAGAAAAAAAAACAGACTGGCCCAGGAGAAAACAGCGAACATTGGGAAAATACCTCAGGCTATAGTACAAGCTCAATTTGGAGTTGTTTCATAAGCACTGAATGGGACAGGCATGTGACCAGAAATTCAATGTAGTTCCAACATAATCTTGATTCTTGTATTGTCATTCAATAACTATGAAAATATAATATTGCCACCACTTTGGATAGTCTTTCATGGGCAATAATTTATAATAATTCTGGAAGGCTGACTGTATGTGCAGTGGCACCAAAACTTGGACAAGTCCCAGATAAAGATGCTGTAACCGATTTTGTTGATTTTTTTTGCAAAAAAGAACACACGAATGACACAGCAAAGATATCAAAGCAAGATGCATGGGATCAGCAAAATGACATATTTTCAAAACTGACTAGTCTATGGGTTATCTGAACAACTAGCTGACTAATCAAAGCAATAAGAACGTCTGAAGACAATATCTAGCTAGTTGAGTCATTCCGTGTCAATCAAATCAACCAAATTTCAGAAACTTCCATAACTAAAATTTTTGATTTGATACTTATTCTCACCATTGGCATAATGAAACAAAGATTGCTTAAGTCAACAGATTTTACTAATATACCTACAAATCGTTGTGTAAAAATAAAATAATGATGCTGCCATTTTTCTAAAGTCATTTTTTACACCACCCTCTACAAAATAGTGGATTACTCTTGATTACTACAGAAAAAAATAACAAAATCAAAAATGTGAGCCTTGGACCTCTGGTTGAGTTGAAACGGAATGACCCAGTTGCATTTTCAAGCAAACCATTTGTTACATTTTGAATCACAAAACAATAGTTATTCTGTTCAAAATGAAGACACAAATTGGATACTTTTTGCTTCGCAAATGTTACAACAAATGACCTTGGGTGAAATTGGTTAAAAGTTCATTTAGTTCTGAGAAAAGCTCGCAACATTTGTTTGCAGATGCAACTTAGTTTGATATTTTAATAATGGCTTAAAGTGTGCAAATATGTTTTGTGGCCACAGTGTGTGTATATACATACATATACAAGGAAAGAGGGTGACTAATCAATTTAGAAAAGAGAGCGTAGTTAACTGGTATGATATGTGCTGGTTTAAAAACTCTTTTATTAAACTCTTCCCTTTCTGATGTAGATGTGGAGATGTTGGCCAGTCATGCGATCAGCTCTTCAAAAGGCTGCTATGTGGGCAGTCCAGTACAAACCCTTTGGCTAATCAAAGCAATCGCAAAGCTGAATGTTTCTAAATGAGTGCTTTTCATTAGAGCACTGGTCAGAAACCAATCCAGTGTATGTGGTGAGCGTAGACATTAATACTTTTTCTTTGTGCCTGGGTCTGATTCAGCATGTTCTAATGTGTGAGTCAAAGTGTTTGCATGTTTATGTAAAGACGGTTGGGCCTGATCATCAGAATTTCAGGATACGAGAACAGGATACTGTGATGGATACTGACTCATCATGATCAACATATTTCTCTTCACCAGATAAGGGTGTTAAAAGTCTTAAAGTGAACCAAAAGTACAATCAACCATCAGATCCAAAATATAAGATCTTTTTACCAATTTAACTTTCATACTTTTACATATTCATATAATATTGAAATAAAACATTCAATATCAATTCATGATAATAATTGTAATATTTTTTTTCTTGGGGGGGTTCATGCACTGAAGAACTGTACACAATAAGACAGGAACATACATTAAAGGGATAGTTCACCCAGAAATGAAAACTCTGTCATCATTTCCTCACCCTCAAGTCGTTGATGAAAGAATTTTCATTTTTGGGTGAACTATCCTTTTAAGTAGGTAAAAATGACCAAGGTTTGACTTCATGTTGACTTCATCCAGATCAGTCTGAAACCAGAGCAGGGCTACAGTTTAACACGTAGATCTGTCATTCATTGCCCATTGAGAAAATCGGAACATGGATTCGTAAGCTTTTACCAATTTTAACCAGTCAAAATAGCCTTTATTTGTATAATTGCACTTCATAAAGCTACAGTAATGCCTCGTCTAATTTTAAGGTCTGCTTTTACCTTGCTTAACCCCCTGGGGACGGATTGGGCGGTACCGCCCAAAATGGCATACTTTTACAAATGTGTAATTATCTCGAAAACTATTAATGATAGAGAGGTGCGGTCTTTTTTGACGTCTTCCTCAGATTCCGCTGAAAACAGCGGTATCCGATCTGTATAGATACACACTTCCTTGTAGCGTAGTATCACAGCGAAAAAAGGCCAATGAAATCAAATGAAATCAATGTTGTTAGGCGGATTTCACTCGCAACGACCAATGAAAAAATTACCACTGCGAGGAATATTTTTCTTACCCAATCAGAGGAAGGTTACCATGACGTTTTCTAGCTAATCAGAGGACTCTGTAACCTTGCAAGGGGAGGTACAATAGTAAGTGACAGCTGACAGCGTCGAGTGGAGAAGGAGACAGAGAGTGAACGAAGTATTACAGAGCGCGCAGATATTATATGAGAGAGAGAAAGAGAGACAGAATAAATAGCATTGTTATTGTATTGTTTTATTATTATTGTATTGTTTTAGCACTGTTATGATGGCAAGCAGTAGATTTGGGGCAGAACAAGCTCTGGAACAGTTATTATTCCTGGAGAGGCCATGCTTTGCTAACTGGCATGCCTAAGAAAAAACGCCTGGGACTGTTTTTATAAAAAGTTAATTATTTCATTGTTATTTGCACATTTCATTGAAAAATTACAAATGTCTGTCAACCAAAGGGTTCCAAAAATATATTTTTTGTTCAAAAACTGTTATTTTTTGTTTGATTTGTGTTTTTTTGTAATAAATGACAAAAATCTAATTTTCGTTTTTGAAATTCTCTTGTTTATTGTAATTTTTTCACTCATACTTCCTTTATAAACACATTACATGCAAGCTTATGTTAGCTTAGGGTCTTCTGAATCCATAGATACCAAAAACATGGTGTTCCATCTCCATTACATATGGTTTATAAGCCCAAATGTAAAAATAGAGAAAACGGACCAAAAAGGGCTTAGTCCCCAGAGGGTTAAAGGGTTAGTTCACCCAAAAATTGGTTTATTCTATTTAGTGCAGCGTTAAGGAAATAATTGAATTGGCTACCACAGTGTGAGAGTAATTTCATTGGCCATCTTTTATGAGAAGAGGATGACAAGAAGAAAACAAATGAAAGAGAATAAATTTGACCAACAACTTAATTCTCACAGATCAGTCTGGCAGCAATGCTGGATTAATGGTGAAAATGACAAAAAGTTAATGATGTTCTGCAATGGAAAAAGCAGAAGACCATTAATGGTCTAATGATATTTAATGGACCAGAAAAAGGCTAGACTTTCAATCCGCTTGAAACAAGAAACAAGAACTTCTTTTTGTTAATAATATAAAGGTTGCAAGCGTTTGTGCCAAAGATGATGAACTTGTATATTCAAGTATCAACAAGACTTGTCTTGCATAACAGCCTGTTGCAAACAGGAATATCAGAAAATAATTGGCTGCTAGCTAAAACTATGCATAAGCGGACTATAATGTCTGTTTAAAAGGCAAAAATAAGATAGCTAACTAACCACACAACACAGTTCAGAACTTCAGATGCTTCAAGGGTCAAAGTTTTGCTCTCAGCCTAATCGTTGAAGAAGACACCAATGGGAACCACGCTTTCAAGCATATGACCAGCAAACAGCAAAGCTTTAAAGACTCTTAATAACAAAAAAAATGATACGTATATTTACTTCATTGGAAATGTTGTGATCATAAGTGACAACAATGGACAAAATGACCTTGACACACTCACAATCATACAACTCACCTGACTCAGCCATCTACGCAGGGAAGGCATGTCCAAACCTGATCAGCACCTTCCTGTGTTCTCCCTCATCCCGCAATCTCAGCTATATCCATTTTCTTCACTTTCCTACGTCCTCGCCTTCACTTTTCTGTACCTTCAAATGCTAAGAGTAAGTCCCTCAAAGCTTTCTCTGTTCTCTTCTGTTACTCCCTCTCTTACTGCTCCTCTGTTTTGGGACCTAGGGCTGACTCTGGCTCCGCCTCCCATGCTGATTCAGAACAATGTGGTTCAGTCAGAGCGCCGCACCATGACATCTTTCTAGGAATATCACCTTCAGAAACACAGCAAAGTTACAATCTCTCATCCCCTCCCTCCTTCTTTCTCTTCTCTCTCTGGGATGGCTTTATCTCGGGTAACAGTGTTTGATTGTGTGGAGGTTTGCTTACAGCTTAAAGATACAAGCCTGCCAAAGACTGGAAATACTGGCATGTGTCCCATGGGTGAATCTCACGAAAACATGTCTAGGGCATATAAACCAAATAAAATGGGAAGACAATAACAAACCAATTAAAAAATGACAATTAGGATTATTTTTTGCATTGTGACATACTAAGATATTTTCAAGACAGTAAAGCACATTTTCCCGCAGAATTCTCATTACTGTAATGCTGTAATATTACTGGAATAAAATCTGGATATTTGAGCATTTGGTATTTTTTGTAATGCCCATTATTTTACAGTAATAAGCAGCATGTCTAGAGAAATTCAATCAAAATATAATTTCTCTAGACATGTTCATGACGTGAAACGCACTTTTTCAAAGTTAGTCACCTTTCATATATCTTGTGCTATATGCATCCCTCTCTGTCGTGAACAACCAGCCATGGTTTTCTGTGCCCAAGAACACTTAAGACAGACAAACACATGGTCTGTTCTTACTTAGTAACACACACACACTCACTCACATAGAGGAAGTCAGGAGGGCTGGAACAGTGAGTAATCCAAAAATAAAGAGAAGTCAGTACCCTTTCAGCTTGGCATGAACACAGAAGAGCAGAAAACACACTAACAAACAGCGGACTGTCCGACATGAAGAGTGAAAGTGGCGAGCAGCTTTGGTGAAGCTCAGGTCATTATCAGCACAGAGATCTGGACTCATACAACAACTTAAACCAGTCAACAAACAGTCAACCTTTTTAATTAAATATACCTCGACAGTCAAGTTGATGAAAAACTTGGGTGAATCACAAACAGCTTAAACGTCTTGGCATAATCATTAAAAAATAGCTTGTCTCAGCACTTTGATGACACGCCAAACCCATTGAATCTAAACAAGTGAGGGGGAGAGAGATAGACAGAACACAAGGGAGTCTGGGACATGCCACACAGCTCCAACCTGGAGAAAAAACTGCTTTGACTTTGTCCAGACACACACACTATACACACACAATGCTGGAAAACTTTGGGAAAAGAGGGACAAACAAATGTCAAGATAATTTACTTTAACATTCTTTAAATCTGTGACATTTTCCAAATATTTACATGAATGTGTCTGTCATATTTACTTTGTTATAGACTTTTAAAACAACTGTGTGATAAAACAAAAGGATTTTCAGCATGTTTGCCCATTACTCCACAGCACACACCCACTCACAAGACCACAATCTCAAAGTTCAGGTTTTTGAGGTCAAGTCACAGGAAAAGAAGGGAAATTCTAGACAATGATGTAATCTAATCGTCACAACCACCACTCAACTAAAACAGCATAATTAGTCATATGATAATGAGATAAACTGCAAGGAGCAGACTATACCTGGATAGTTGTGCTAAATGCTATATTTATTTATAGAAAATGTTTCAACATCATTACTGTATAATTACTAGTATACATGTATTTTTATGTACAAATATTTTTGTTGTTTAAAAGTGAATAATAGGCATTAAATAATAAACAATTTAAACAAAATAAAGACAGACTAATAGTTTTAATAGTTTAACAGTTTGATTATTTTATGTGAAATAATTTAGTCTAATAAAATGTTAATAAAATGAAATATTAGAATAATTTGAATAGTGTCGTTAAAACTATAGGCCTACTGAAAGTTTGTGCAAAAGTTTGATTATTTTATGTGAATAATCAAGGCCTAATAAAATTATAAATTAAAACAATTAGAATAGTTCCAACAACCCTAGAGAGGATAAGTAGGGAAATGGATGGATGGAGCTTCATTAAAACTCTCCTGTAGCTCAAATAGAGCGTTGGCACTTGCAACGCCAATGTCATGGGTTCGAAAGAATTGACAAGAATGTAAAGTGTAGCTACCTTGAAATGCAATGCAAGTAAGTCGCTTGGGATAAAAGTGTCTGTCAAATGCCTAAATGTAAACCCTGGATTAGACTATTGATTCATTTATGAATTGATAAATGATTCCGATTCAACCATTAATATTACTGCTTTCTTATATTGCTGCATATAAATGAAAATGACTATTTTATAGAATACTGGCTGTATTTACTCACATTTTGAAATATATATTGTCACAAAACTGAAAAATATAATATCTGTTGCTACTGTACTGTATATCACCCAGCTCTTCAACACAGCAAGAACAACACACATGCACAACATTATAGGGTTTCAAGTTCAGTCAGTGTAAAAAATTAAAAGCTCAAAAAGTATGCACAGACTCTTTGAAAGAAGGAGGGAACACCGGTCACATGAGGTGGAACTGAGTGTGGGACATGTGACTGTGACACACACCTAAAAATGAGGTGGTTCCATCTAGGCTACTTCTGAAGAACTACTGAAGAACAAAAACACAAAGGAAAACCTAATGAAACTACACTGAGCAACACACATCTAAAAAGGTAAAAGAGCTGGACAATCAAATGAACTCTACAAAAGTAAACACACAACATATTATGGCAGGCTGGGAGACAAAATACCAATTATATTAATTGCCCTTTTTCGTTCATGAACAAAAGCAGTTTTAAAATCTATGTAAATGATTGACATTTCTCATGCACACTTCCCAATTTTATTTCTTGATGTTCCTTTTGACACACCATCAATCTTACTCCACAATGCCTTGAGTGTCATTAGTCTATGAACAGACTGCAGCTTGAATGAGAACACTGAACTGAACAAACTGTACCACCCAGGGTGGGAAATTAGCACCGGCCACCAGCCAATGGCTGGTACTTTTTCAAAGTGGCGGGTGACTTTGCCTTGTATACCAGCCACAGTGGCGGGTAGATTGTAAAACATTTTTATTGGTTACTACTTAAAACATTCCTTGTAACGAATTGGACAGCTTTTGTCAAAGAATGCTGTTGCTAAGTAACAACAAAGCACTTTTGACGAGTAACTAATTTGATTGGTTTTCAGCGGACCGTGACACATATAGCTGAGGTACAGATGAAAGGAAATTTTTTAAAATGTGGCGACATATACCAGGTGTTAAGAAGCCCGCCGCGGAGTCAGCAGTAGCTATGAATGTACAAACTGTTGAGGGCGAAGTAAATAAAAAGAGTAGGTACTTTTCGAACAAGTGCCGCATTAATGACGAAGGGAAAACAAGGGAATGGTTAGCCTACCTTCCCCGTTGAACTGTCCATGAACTGTACTTACTGTGTATAATAATACTTTATAAATTTGAATTCTGGGAAAAGTGGCTGGTAAAAAATATAAGTGGCTGGTAAAATTGGGCATAGACCAGCCACTGTGGCTGGTGGGCAAAAAAAGTTAATTTCCCACCCTGGTACCACCCTTTTATTCTCAACAGTAACTTTATCTCAGTTTGAGTCATTTTTCACCATTTTTGATACAATACAGTATGTTGAATTTAGTACATTGCAAAACTGCAATGTACTAAATTATTTTTATCTTTAAACCATCTCAACAAATCCCGTTCTACATAGCCTAGAAATAATGGATATTAAGCTACTGTTAACCTATCAAATAACCGCCATTTACGGTCGGCTAACGTTTAAGTTACCTAGATTTAGACCAATAACTTAGCCTATTTAGACCATTCAATCGTACAAATAAACTTTTGGAATATAGGCTAATATTTGAATATTGTTTTATTAAAACTGCCTGTCTCAAAACATAGTGCCCTACCTACCCTGACAGCATTGTGGGCATCACGAATCAATGCCCAAAAATGCTCTCTTGATAGGCAGCTCGGTAGGTTTTGAAACACAGCCATTAAGACAACTTTACAAAGAAAAAGTTAATTATCTAGATGTACTTTAATGCTTTACATAAACAACTCGTTATTCACTTTTCACGAGAGAGAAAACTATATAATTTAATTAAATAAAAAGGGAGTCAATTATGCAATGGGCTAACGTTCACTAAAATCTCTCATTAGTGGCTAACCGACTAACGTTAGCTAAGCATGCTAACACACATACACTTCCCAACTAAACAAATTCCAAAGAAACTTTATAAAGGTACTCACTGTCTCCTGCTCGCTTTTCACATCCCTCCGCAGTAAATGAAAGATGTGAAAGCGCGCTTTCATCGCTTCAGCCATCCAGATCTCATGGAGAAAGCGAAACTAGTGGGAGTTTGTAGTGTGTGTGACCGTTTGAGCGGCGCTCACTGCGCTCAGTGGGATGTGACGGTAACATTCACATGAAGTTGAGAGAAAACTACACTGAGGTAGCAGATCATATCACATACATTCATGGGAATACAAACGGCTTGTCAGTAGACTATCTTGTGTTTAGTGGTAAATCTTAATTTGTAAGCTTGAAAAATAATTTTCGTTTAGATCCTATGGGAAGGGAGATGGAATTACTAGTTGCAATATAAATAAAACATAGTTTAGTTTAGACTAGGTTTAAAATTATTTATAAATATTAAAAAGTGTTGACTGAAATAATCATTTACTCCATGCATAAGAGATTTCCCATGTTCAGGATTTGACCACCGCCTAGTGGCAGATAGGATTTTACAGTCACAACATACACCGACAGTAATAGTTCTAAATAGCCTAATAAAATACATTTCATCACAAATGATAACACCGTATAATCTGACAAACTGTAGAAACATATAGCATTTTTCTCCTATTTATTAAATATTTTTCACCACAAAGATATTATGTTATAAGCTTAACACTTTAAGTGAAAAGTTTAGTTTAATATTAAATTATTTTTTTAATATCTTAGAATTTAACATATCATTTGCTTTAATGACAGAAGCTAAAAATCATGTTATCCAGCAAATGCTTCAATTTAAAAAAATAATACTTTAGAGGATTTCGCATGCTTATTTTTTAATTAGTGACCTAGAAATAGTGACCCATTCTAAATATTTCTTCATTTTACAACATAACTTTGGTTTAAATTAAATTATTTATAGGTTTAAAAAAAATATTCCCCACTAAACAAACTATATTCAGTGAGACATGGTGTTTTATAACATTCAATATAAATTTAGATTAAATCTGAATCTGATTAAAAAATTAAATATGATAAAATTGTTTTGTAGCAAATTTTATTCAACATTCTGTCCCACACACACACAAATCTCTCTGTCCTACTTAAATTGATCCGGTCCCTTGACACTGTAACGGAAATCTATCTAATATTTTTCCATTACAAGAAACAGTAAACACATCTCCCTCATTATTTATACTTAAAGTATTATAAATATGATACATGAGCCATATAGGCTGCTGAAAATAGTTATTGTATTATCTGGAATCATGTTAAATAATGAAATGTTAAAATACAGTTTTGAAATAGCCACAAGACTTAAACATTATACATGATGGCATGCAACTAGTTTGACAAAATCACAAACTAGCTTTTTTTGTATAAAGTTATATCCAATTTTCCAATTATAACCCAGAATGATTAAGACAACTTTACAGCTCAAATAATGAAGAAATTAATTTAAGTGCTTTAACAAAAATACAAGCTTAAAAAAATTCTCAAATGTAAGTGCATTACTAACGGTATTTCTGTTTTTGAATATCAAAAAGATTTCCTATAGTAAAAGTTTATATGAAATAAAAATTGACAATTGGCGATTCATCTATGAGTATGATTCTATTTTTAAAAACCTCATCATTTTTAATCAAAATGTTATGACCTGATTTTCTACAGACCTCTCTCTGGTAACGCATTCTCCAATCATTTAATCTGCTCAAACCCTCCACAATCAACTGCAAGCTCCAACCCAATCTCATGGGAAAACATACATTTTTATCAAGGTGGCAATTACTACTGTATTAAACTAATAATACATTTTATTTCATAGAGAGCCTTTAAAAGCAGCTTCAAATCGCTGTGCACAAAATGAGCAGTACATAGCACAATAAAAAAAAAGTAAACATCAACAAGCAAAATGCTAGTTTTAAAAAAATATATGTTTTTTACATAAGCTCTTGAGTTGAGCTTTAAAGATGTCATAGGTCTGAGCTTCCTGAGTTCAAAAGGAAGAGAGTCACAGGGTAGGAGCTTAGACAGAAAAAGCCCTGTCACCCATAGATCTTAAGCGGGTTTGTGAAACAGTCAACAAATTAGACTGTGGGGAGTGCAGTCTGCGATTTGGGGTGTGAGGGATTTACAATGCAAATAATGAGGAGCCAAGCCATGTAATGCTTTCTATATCAGCTCAGCGTCATAATTTTAAAGGGGTGGTTTACTGCCTTTTTTCTTTGCATGATTGTGTTTATGGGGTGCAATATAACATGTATTCGTGGTTTTTCTATTTTTAAAAGTCTTATTTCTCATAAATTTCACCTTTATTGTAAGCCTCTTTCTCCTCTGTCATTTGAACGACCGGTTGACTTCCTGATTCTATGAAACCACTCCCTCAGAAACAGGCAGTGGGCTCAGATTGGTTAGTTTGGGCCGGTGTGCTGTAATTGGCTAAACTGCGTAGCGCACGTTGTCCGGAACCGCCACGCCCCTTGCCTTTACGGTCTCATGTGCTCCGGACCGGCTAATGTAAATAATACTGCCGTATCAGTTTGAGCCAGAATCAGACCCAGAAAGCGGCGATGAAGAGAGTCAAGCAGAACCCCCCCACGGCTGTTACAAAACGTTTCTGAATGGTACGTTTTTTAATTATTATTATTCTATTATTACATAAGAAGTTTGATACCCTGTTATACTTGAAAATGCTACTGCTGCTTGTTAGCTTTTTGAGATACGTTTTTATCTTGATTAAACATTTAATACAAATGATTACATGAGTAATACAGTTTTTTAAAGTTATTGTTTTATCGATATAATGAACAACCGTTTAGCTATTAACAAAACTTAGTTTACTCTGTGTATCGTTTTCTTAGCATCGATATAACTGGCTACTATAAACAAACACTGTTGACATTGATCACGTTCATGATCAAATAGAAAAATTACGTCATAAAGTAGCTATACGTGGCAAATACATTTACAAAATCTATATGATTACAAATTCAGGTCCAAAATGTTTGCACGCGTTTGCCATAGAAACACGAAATAGCATAACCAAGTGACTATAAAGCCAGCGCTGGCATTTGTTTACGTCCTTGATAAAACGAAACCATTACGTCTAAAATTATACAAATACATTTAAAATTATTAAGTCTTACTTACAGGTTGTGACCCAACAACTGCTGGATCTGGTTTTAACGTTGGAACAGCTTCAGGTTTTAGCATTTGTTTCTTGTTGAATCCGGCATTGAATTGTTGGAGATTCAGGAAGCTGTCTTCAGTGAAATGTGCCGCACAAAGAGCTAAATTACGATTGTAATTGTCAGAAACATTATCAAACATAAATTGTAGCCATTGTTGGCAAACTACAGCGTCCATATGAAGCCCGAACACAGAAGAGCTAACAGCTGGATGAAAATAACACACTTTCGACGGCATGGCTAGCTCTCCCTGTAACTCTTCCTCTTCGGCAAAGCCGCAGAAATATGGCCATGCCCTTTTTTGCGCATTCCGGTGGGAGGGTTGATGGGTTAGTGACGTCTAAAACCCAGCTGTAGTCCCAATCGAGTCGTTTTTGTAGGCATTTACACTTCCTGGTTTTTAAAAGACGATATCTCTGCTTACATTGAACTTTCAGCGCTGCAACTTTGCAGATAATGTTCATGCACCAACAGCAACATCACACACTATTTAAAATGAAAAAAGTGAAATCGCAATCAACCACCCCTTTAAAAACGACACAGACCCAACCGGGAGCCAGCGCAAGGACTCCGAAACACGAGTGATATGATTACATGCATGTCCTCTTGGTCCCAGTCGGGATCCTGGCTGCAGTTATGTACATATTGGAGTTTATTAAATGTGGATTTAGAGACTCTGGCTACTGTTACATTACAGTTATCTATCCGAGAGACAACAAATGAGTTTATCAGCTTTTCAGCTACAGAGAAATTTAGCATAGGGCACAATCTTGCAATATTTCTGAGGTGAATAAAGGATCCTTTTTACGTATAATTACGTATAAATTCATACAATGTGAATCATACGGAAATGTAAGATTTTTAGAAAAAAGCATGATGGTCCTCCCCAAACCCCACCCCTAAAACTAACAGTGACTGGGGCGTATCGTATAAAAACGTACCAATGAGATCAGATTAACTCATACGTTAAAGTCTCCTTGTAAACTCCAATAACGCGAATTTGTGAAAACGGAGACAGTCTATGTCAATCTATAGATGCGTAGTGTTTCTTTACAAAGTGATATCGCCAACTACTGGTCAGGCATGAATAATACAACGTTTTTTGTCATTTTCGTGGATCCATGTGAATGGGGAACATTTGTTGTGTACACAAAATAACGCAACGGAAAACCGTTGCCATTTTTAGTACATCGTTGTCATGTACCATTAGCCATCAATTGGCCAAAATGTAAAATAGTAACGAATTGCCATGCGATTGTGTTGGCAAGCTAGCATTCTTATTTTTAACGTAACAACCACATATCAAAATCCAATCAACTACTGATGGATAGAACTAAGTGACCACCCTGTAATCCATTACACTCGAATGTACGTCACAATACAGAAGAATATATCTGTCACTTCTTCTGTTTCATCGTGACTTTGTTACCCATGACTACAATGTAACTTTCACAAACTTTCACAGCTTAAAGTAACACTAAGTAACAATTTTCAACCTTCATAATATATTTCCAAGACCCTTGTGATGGTACATCGACTTAAAATAAGTTAAATGACTCGTCTACCATAGCCTGACGTGGTCTGTATCGCTTTTACTGGCACTATGTAACTTCGGGTTTCGGGTAGGAACCCGTGCACAAAAAGAACTACACAATTCGACTGCTTTACGTCAAGCGCTACAATAGTCATTATTTAGTTTTTCTTCGTTTCTAATGTCACAATACATCATCCTTTCATGAAATCATGTAACATACTTTACCTTGTCTGTGGACATCGTTCATTCTAAAGCCGGTGCTGGGTAAACAGCGAGCGTGCGTGCGACGGTAGGCTAAATTATTTACGACAGCGGCAATGGACAATTTTGTTTCCAACCAGTAGGGCGACCGAAGAGGAAAAATCCTTAGTGTTACTTTAAATGTGAATTTTCCCAGCTGTCACCATATTACAAAGACATAATGAACAACAAGAAACGATACAAAGGTTTTTGCTATACAGTATGCTAAGCTGTTGAGCTTAAAGGAGTAGTTCACTTTTAAAAAAACTTTTGCTGATAATTTACTCACCCCCATTTCATCCAAGATGTCCACGTCTTTCTTTCTTCAGTCGAAAAGAAATTAAGGTTTTTGATGAAAACATTCCAGGATTTTCTCCTTATAATGGACTTCATTGAGAACCAAACGGTTCAAGGTCCAAATGAGTTTCAGTGCAGCTTCAAAGGGTTTTAAACAACTCCAGACGATGAATAAGGGTCTTATCTAGGACCCTTCGAGTCATGACTCGAAAAAAGATTTGTTAATTTTGATGAACGAGTTCGAAAAGGACAGTCACGAACGCTCATCACAGAACAGAGCAAGGCGAGCATTTGTGCTTAAAAAACTTAAACTTTTTTATTTATTTTTTAAATGAGCGATGGTTTCGCTAGATAAGACCCTTATTCATCGTCTGGTGTCGTTTAAAGCCATTTGAA
Organism: Chrosomus eos; assembly: GCA_036326025.1. Classification (NCBI taxonomy): domain Eukaryota; kingdom Metazoa; phylum Chordata; class Actinopteri; order Cypriniformes; family Leuciscidae; genus Chrosomus; species Chrosomus eos. The sequence goes on along the minus strand of CM070819.1, from coordinate 37,269,378 downwards.
GCTGCACTGAAACTGTCATTTGGACCTTGAACCATTTGGCTCCCAATGAAGTTCATTATATGGAGAAAATCCTGGAATGTTTTCATCAAAAACCTTAATTTCTTTTCGACTGAAGAAAGAAAGACGTGGACATCTTGGATGACATGGGGGTGAGTAAATTATCAGCAAAGGGTTTTTTAAAAGTGAACTAATCCTTTAAGCACAGCTGTAGGGACTCACATGAAAGACAGAGTAAATGGAATTAAGTTATCTTAAATTGGCTGGTGACATGAAAGCTGATATGAAACATGTCTTAATAATTTATGGTTGAAGAGGTCATTTAGTTGTTGTTTTTCAGTTTAAAAAAAGAACATGGAGCATGTGAAGTTGAGGGAACATCACTATGATCTGAATCTCAGTTATTCAGACATGCACGCACACACTAATTTTGGTGAGTGGAAGCACATGAGTGACAGGTGGTCGGAAGACAGGGACATGAACACCTGTCTATCTCTCTTTCTATCTCGTTGTCTTGTTTATCAAGTCAATAGACAGTCGCAGAGAGTCCGTAGCTACATTGCGGTTGGCTCACTGACACAGGAAATGGTTACTATGACAACTTAGATTTACATCCTGCCTAAATGCAGGTTTATGAAGGAAGCTTCACAATCTATCTCAGACAATCCATCATTACATTGTAATAAAGCACCATTGTTTATCACTACAATAAAGACACCTTATAGGCTACTGTTATTTCACAAACCTGTTTTGATTTGTAGCCTACTGGGTTTTAGCTTTATTACAGACAGCTGAATGAATCTGTGCTACTGGGCATCATGTTACCTATGATACGACATTTGGAACAAGTTGTGTGAATCTGCCATAGGTGTGATGTCAAAAGATGAAAGAAAAAGATGCCAAATCAGTCTCTCTCGTAAACCCACATACTTAAAGCACTTTGTATAACCTTTATGGCAGTGGCTAGTCACATGTGCTAACCTTTATGTGAAGAATACAGTACTTCCTCTGTCTTCCATTTCCTTATAACCTATGAAATTTGTACTTTTTCATTTACCTTTATGATTAAGGTTGCTTGTTAAGGCAAGAATCTTTGAGTTAATGTTAAACCTCAGTTTTAAACTTTGGTGACTGATCCAGTTGAGAAGATATGAGCCATTACATTTTTTAAAAAGGATGTTCAATCAGCGTTTGACAGTGTCTTATGGGGCAGTGTGAACATTTTTCATATAATTCTAAATGCAACAACCAACTTTTTTTGTTGGTGTTTGTCTGTGCGGTGTGAATTGTCCTTAAGACTTAAAAGGACATAAAAGTCTGTTGAACAAAATTCTGTTTGTCCAAAAAATGGAGTTCAATAGATCAAAATGTTCTTCAAGATATCTTTCTTTTGTGTTCCACAGAAGATAGTAAGTCATTCAGGTCTGAAACCACATTAGGGTGAGTAAATGATGGAAAAGTTTTCAATTTTGGGTGGATTATCCCTTTAAGATTGGGGTGGGCCAATAATAAGTCACCTAGCAACCACTAAAACACCTTAGCAACCAAATATTAATAGCATGGCATTGACCCGCAATGTGACGGAATGTTATTCATGGGCACCACTCTGGTAAAAACAAAAAACTGGTTGTTGTCTCTGATTGTCATTGTGTTGTTATGGTACTATATCTTATATACGCAAAACGACTTGCACAAATGCACACACCCATTAGGAGGGAGGACTGACATTTAAACCTCTGAGCTTTCCCTCATCAAAAGAGATTCACTTCAAAGTTATGTGTGAGAATAACACCTACGACAAACCCTCTAACAGTTCTAAGAGCCACAAACTCAAAACTACTAAATGTATTGTCATGGTCCACACAGAATTGTGTGACACTGTTTGGAGTCCCTTACGTTTTGATTTAGAAGTACATTTAAAGTTCATATTAATCAGTCCATATTAATGAATCAATCCAGAGTTCAAATGCAGCTTATCCAAAAATGCCCCCTTACCTTCAGCTGGTCCTGGCAGCGGAATACATAGCAGGCTGCGTTTTTCTCCTCTCTGAGCAGACAGCCAAAATAGTTGGGCTCCTGGCTGTTGTGAATGAGTTTGGTGATACGATGTGGCCTGTGATCAAACAGAACCATATGTTGCAATGGGTCCCATGGCTTCCCCTGTCCTGCCGTGTCCACAATGCAGCTCACTGAATTGGCTGAAATCTGCAATACCACAGGCTGATCTCGAACCTTGGACCATCAGAGGGAAGAAGAAAAAAGAAAAATAGTGCTATGGTGCTACTTATGTACGTACATGAATACTGTTATATACAGCATGAATACTGTGCCATAGTATTCATAATAAAAAAACACTTTTGTGTCCCTGATTGAACACACCAGCTTCAATAATTATACTCTGTTCAAGATGTTTCTACAGAACTTTGAACAATAGAGTCTAAGTATTGAAGACGGTGTGTACAATCAGGGACACAAAAGTGTTTTTTGGGGTCAGTAAGATTTTTTTGAAAGAAATTAATAATTTTATTTAGCAAGGGTGTATTCAATTGTGACAGTTAATGTTATATAAAAATATTTCAATTAAATTCATTCCATTCATCATATAATCCTGAAGATTATATATGTTATAATCCTGAAGAACATATGGTTTACATGAAAATATTAACATACAACTATTTTCAACACTGATAATAAAAAAATTTCTTTAGCACCAAATCAGCATATTAAAATGATTTCTGAAGGATCATGTGAAACTGAAGACATTTTAAATTACATTTTAAAACATTAAAATAGAAACTGTGTTTTTATAGTGAGCATAAAAACTACAGACACCAACTTTTGAACAGTAGTGTATATAATTACAATACATTTACAATTAGGCTGTGTTTTTCTGTAACATGTATTTTTTCCAACATGTATAAACAAACTGACCTCTGGAGAGTAAGTGCCATTAAATTCATGGTTTCCGTTCTTCTCCCCCGGCCGGGGCCTCCGTATCTCAGCCACCACCCAGGGGAGCATGGTCATGGTGGTCTGTGGATGGATGGCCAAAGATCCAACCAGAGTTAGCCTGTACTTAATCTCCTCTTCCCCTTCCTCTTTCTTCCTCTTATCCACTGATCCAGGATGTGTTTGTGTAAAGGCAGAGAGAGGATGATCTTTGATTGGGTCATCTCTGGGTTTGACCTCGAAACAAATTCCCTCCATGCTCCTAATGAAAAAAAGAGGAACTAGGTATAACCTCGTCAAGAACATAAAAAACACCAACATAAATGAAGCAGGTGGTTGTGTGAAAAGATACATTGAAGGTGTTTGATATAACTTCTACAACATTTACAACCTCAACTCTGCCATTTGCAGGGGAATAAAACAGCTTACTCTGAAAAAGGCCTGGGGAGGAAACACAGGCAAAGAATTCCTGCTCCCTTTCAGCTTAAAGCAAAGGTGTCTAAAAATGATAAAATTATATAATGTTAATAAAATTTCATAATAATACTTTTTTTTGCTCTTTAAATTTGCATTAGATAAGGTACCAAATGATACTCCACCCATTTGGCTCCACCTCCATAATAAAAAATTACAAAAGCACATATAAATGACTAAAACTTAAAGGGATACTCCACCCAAAAATAAAAATTTCATCATCATTTACTCACCCTCAAGTTGTTGCAAACCTGTATGAGTTTTTTTCTTCTGTTGAACACAAAGGAAGATATTTTTGTTGTTTGATAGTTGTTTGGCACCATTGACTTCCATAGTAGAAAAAAAATACTATGGAATTCAATGGTGCCAAATAACTGTTCCAATCGTTCTTCAAAATATCTTCCTATGTGTTTTTTGGTGGAGTATCCCTTTAAGTTTTAGTCATTTGTATGTGCTTTTGTAATTTTTTATTATTTTAAAATGATAACTTATTTATCTTAGTTGCAGAAGCAACATTCACAATTTCCTTTTCAGATTTTTTAAGTTTAAGTTTTTCATATAATATTTAATTTGAGTTAATTTCAGCTTTATTTTATTTTTTTGTAGTTGGTGACAACACTGGCTAAAACCTGAAATGTGCTTTAATTAAATTAACTTTAATTAAGTCTAGAATATTATTTAATATACCCTAGAATCATCTGAAATTATGCATTATGTTACACTGACAAAAGTAATTGTTGCATTAATGTTACAACAAAATTCACTGCAAATTCGTACAAGGGATGCGTCATTCAGAATTGAGTTTGATAATGCAGGAAATAAAAAAAGAACCTCATCCTCTACAAATAGAATTAAGCTTTATAAAATAAGATTATGTAAAGGTCATATTGTATATGTGAACAAAAGTGTTTGAGGTATTGGAATAGAGTGTCCTCCTGCACGGTTCTAAGACGGGGTCCTCATGTGGTAGCTTACATACAAGCCCAACAGCGATATAAATAGCCAAGCATGTCTAATGAGACACAACTGCTATTTACAGAGAGGTCAACAGAAAGTTACTTTGATGATAACAAACAAGAGATAGCAAAATGTCACACACACACAAAAAAAATACAGGACAGGTAATGGACTCAAATAGGATAGCCTAGCCTAAATCGACGGAGAAGCCACCTCAAAAAAAAAAAAAAGATTGATGGCATTTGGCAAGGTCAAAGGTTTGTCGCAGAGCAATGTTACTATAAGTTACTTTGACTTATTATTAATTATATTTATATACAAAATAATGAACAACAAACGTGTTAAATTTCACTTACCTTTACGCACGATGCACCGCCTATTCGAGGAAGTTCTTAAATAACGGTCCCGTTAGTTTTTGACAACTACAGACTATATAATGTCCCATCGGCAACTGATTTTCAGGTTGAACTTTCTCCAAAGTTGTCGATTCATCACTGTATGTCTCTCGCCATAGTAATAAGGCGGTAGTGTCCGTGATTGAGGAAGTCTTCTTTTCTGACGTTTGAATGAACTTCTGACTGCGCAGCTCACTGTGAGAGAAGGTCATGTCAGCACTAAAATAAAACACAAATAAATCTTTTTCAATCCGGCTGTGCTTTGAAATCCATGTTGGTTTTAATAAAACTGCGGAGTTTGTGTTTAGTTTTTGCTTTTCCGTAGGTTAAAAAATAAATCTGTCATTATTACTCATCCTCGTGATGTTTTCCGTATGACTTTCTTTCTTCTGACTGCAGCAAAATCGCCAGTGTTAAATGAACTCTCCTGGTGTACATATGGAAACACGGATTTGTCCATGTTTCCATATGTTACACCAGGAGAGTTCATTTAACACTGGCGAGAGGAACTCAAAAGGAGACGTTAGATTTTGTGACTGACAGCCTTGACCACCATTCTATTTCGGTACATTTTTCCCTTATACCACAATAAAAGTGAATGGTGACCTTTTGATGTCCAAAGAAGCCAGTGCAGTCCGTATGCACTGTCAAAGTAGCCTACTGAACAACTTAAAATGTAGGCATAATTGTGTTAGAATATTCTTGATAAGTATTATTGTTCCTAATATTATCAACATGCGACATTTGTAATATAATTATGTAGGCTGTAAAGCAAGGGTTACCAAAAATGTGACTTTATCCAGCGCCGCGCCTGCCGCGTCCACTGCCCGGATTGATATGTGCGCGCGCTCTGTGTTTTTGCGCGTGCTCACAGACCGCTCTTGCTCTTCTTTTAAGACACAACTACTGTCTTCATGTTTGTGTTACACAAACCGAAAGTAAAGACCACTAGCTACATAGGTACACACACGCGTTTCACACACACGCGTACACACACGCACTCTGTCAACTGTGCAAGACTATAAATAAAGAGGTGTAGAGTGACCAAGACTATCGATGACTGAAAAGTTTAAAATAAAAAACATTACACAATTATAAACTAATAAAACTTAGCCAAATACAGACTTCCCATGAACAAAATAAATATTACGTCAAATATGGCCTTTTCTAACCATAATTCCAAATACAAGAGATCAGAAATCAAGAAAACAACTGAAGTTGCTGAAAGGCTGTAAAAGGCAATACAAATAATAAACAACAACAAATATAGGAATATAATATAAAAATGTCAAAAAACAAATCTATCAAATGTTAAAAAATAAAATATGTTTTGAGACAAACAATACCCTCTGCTGGCCTTAAACAGAAAATACATGCAATTTCCTCTTTTTGCAGTTTATTTTACACACACCCCACAGAAAAAGTATAATTTTGACTGACTTTCAAAATAAGGACAATGATGGTTGGATAAACATGTTCAATCACAGCATAAATGTTTTATTATTTGTGTTATTTTATATAATAGATTCATTCCTACATTAACACACTCATGCACAGATAAAAGACAACTCTGTGGTTACCACTTGCTGTTTATTGATTCAAAACAGAGGGGAAAAAAACAGCATTTTGAGTTTAAGTATCAAACTGATAAGCACCTGAAATGTATGAAATCACTGTACATGACAAAGAAACTGATAAGCACCTGAAATGTATGAAATCACTGTACATGACAAAGAAATCAACAGGTATTTTATGTGGTGGTTTGACTAGTCAGCCTTACATTAGATGGCATTGGATGACAGATGGATAGTCAACAATTAAGTTAGTATTAAGGCATTTTCTGTTAAATCTCAGTAATAACCATTGCAAAAATTAGATTGGATTTGCTTTAACACAAGAAATGTTGGAAAGTAAAACTTTCCAAACATGTTCCCAATCTCAACCTTACAGTTACCAGTTCTGAATGTACTATCAAACTGGTTGAGTTTGACATTTAAAATGGTAATAAACATTTACAACAAAAAAAAGAAAAAGAAAAAAACATTTAATAAATCAAACAATTACAGGCCACTTATGTAGATGATGGAATGAGAATGGAATGGAATCATGTAAAAGTGGCAAACTCTGCTCTTTCAAAGTAAGGTTTTTAGGTCCCTCATTTCTTTTAAGTGTTTTTTGGTAAAAACTATTCTAGATTTGAGTAATGCTGGTATTAAATGACATCAGCTGTCATTTTGATTTCTGAGGTTTTTTGGATGGCTAAATTTAACAGTAACTACATATTGTCCACTTCTCCAGCAATATGGAATCATTTCTGTCAATCAACCCAACTAATACATCTGCTGAGATAAATCATCTTTATATTAATTCAAGCACACTTTATTTGCATTAGTGCATTCATAGTTCACTACTGTAGGTCAAAAAAGGCAAATGAAAAATAATTCCATATATTATTTTATCCCATAACATTGTAGATTATAAAACTGAGAGGTAAATGTAAATGAAAAAGGCAATTGTTGTGTTCATGTGGCACCCGCTTTAATCTACATAATAAGAAAACCTCCTTAGATTAAGACTCGATTAAGACTAAAAGATTAATATGTAGTTTTAATAATAGTGGTTATATGTGGTAGGTTAAGACTAACAGCAGAATTAGATAAGATATTAATATCTTTGTAATCCTGTGTGATTGTGTCTCTCACTGTGGTCGAGGAGTCAGGCTGTTTTTCTCAGGTTGGTAGAAGTGTTCCACAATGGCATCAACCAACTTATCCAATTCAGTTTTTAACTGGTCAAGATCACTAGAGAAAAGAAACATAGAAAACCTGTTTATACATAATTATGAGTTATTCAAGTGGCACGTGCCACTAAATTATTTAGCAAGTGCCGAGACTATGATTATGTCTACCATACTGCGCTTACTATTCTTGCAGAGTACAGTGCGTATAATGTGCAAATATGCCGAATTTTCTGGATTCCTAAAATACAATGATGACCAACTATTACCTTACAACATACCTTAATAAAATATGCTGCATGTGGCAACATAGAAAACTACTGTTGGAAACATTGATCACATTGTAATGTTAAAAAATATTAGCATATTTGAATACATTATAATATGTAATAAATAATATTAATAATTATTAATATTATGTAGTAGTAGTAGTGATTTTGAATAATAATAACTGTATAGTATATTAATCATTGTAACAATTGATTTTATACAATACATAATAATTGTACTATTATTACTAAATGAATAGATAATTATTAATAGATAATTATATGTATAATTATTATTGTTGTATTATAAAATGTTTTTGTTAATTTATTAAAAATTAACAATGAATATTACTATTGCTATTGTATTGTAAAATTAAAACTGTATTCAAATAATAAATATTTAATCATACTTATTTTTATAACTGAAGTAATATATAATTATATGTAATATATTACTGTTATTATTTTTATTATTATTATTATTGATTAGTCATTGCATAATAGTAGTGTTATATACACTGTACAGAATAATAATTATTCTAATATATTATTTATAAATAATACATAATAGTAATAATATATAACTAAAGTAAAAAAATGTAAATATATATATATATATATAAAAAATAGTATGATTTATAATTTTCTAAAAATTAAATCAAAGAAATATATTACAATTGCAATAATGATATTATACTATACCATACTTTTTTTTAATTAATAATAATAAAAATGTGGCCTATATAGTGTGAAATGGTAACACTAAACCTGTTTCCTGGTGCAGCACAGAGCTCGGTGTAATATTTGATTTTAGGCTCCGTGCCGCTGGTCCTCATTGTAGCCACGCCCCCGTTAGCAAAAGTGAAGGTAATCATCTGACTGCTTTTACTGGTGGGCAGAACCTGTGAGTAATAGTAAGAGACACACAAATAGAAGATATAAGATAAAAAAACATTTAAATAAGATCAGCTATCAAAATAATTCTAATCATTATGGGCTACGCACAGCCTTGTTGTCGGGCTGGTGGCTGTCATAGCCGGTCGTAAGGTCTCTCACTGCTGTGATGGCAAAGCCCCCGCACTCTTTAGGGTACGAATTCTCCACGTCGTAGTTCCGAAGACGCTCAAACAACCGCTTTATGGTGTCTTGGTTGTGGCAGATAAAGTAGGAATTCTTGGTAATGTGGTAACCATACCTGAAATCAGTGAGAGACATTGTGACAATAAGGATTAACAAGAAGATACAAGAAAATGTATTAGAGATGTCAGTGCTAAAGTTTTTGTTACATACTCCTCATAAATGGATCTGAGTTGATGGGACAGAGTTATATTTTTAGAAGCCAGGTAAGAGACAAACTCGCCAGCAATGGCAGCCGCGCTCACACCATCTTTGTCCAAAACTGCAGTAGAACACATGTAACCTACAACAACAATGCAACCAAAGAAAAATGTTAAAGGCTTTTAAATTAATGCACCTCTGTGTATTTAAAAAAATATTCCAACTAAGAGTGACGGAGAACCATCTCATTTAGAGGATAGTTCTTTTATGTTTGTTTAAAACATAAGGAGTTATTTTACGGTCTCTGGTTTGGCGCAGTTTGAATTGCAATAATATTATGATATTGTGATGCATAAAAATTAATTGAATCATAACAATACATATTGTGATATGTATCTTATTATGATACACAGCACTAGCTAGGACAAGGTGAAACTGATAAAGATTTAGGTTATGTGTTATATAGCAGAACATTTTTCTTCCAAAATGAACAGTACAAATTGACAGTACACATACAAAAGGATCAATCTAAGGTTAGGTGTCTTACGCAAGGGATTTCTGTTATTAAAGCTGCGGTCCGAACTTTTGGTCATTGGGTTACTGAGCCAGAATGTTACCAGAACTTCACAAAAATGCAAATAAATTTGTGTGTGGATTTGAGTGTACCAATAGCTTCTTCAAAGGCAAACAGAACAGTTTTCCCCTGGTCCATGAGATCTTTGGCTCTGTTTCCCATCCATTTAAAGCCTGTTAGAGTCTCCTGCATAAGAGACATGTAGAGATTCAGCAAACAAACAAAAAAACCTAAAAGATAAACATTTTTTTCAAACATGATATTGTGCAATGCAGAATTATATAAAACTATTTCTGATGACTGGATAAGGATTTTTAAAAACCATTTTATGTGAGATCACATTCACAAAGAAGAGCCAAATAAATACTTTAGAAGTGAGCATTACAAGAAAGATTTATGGCAGCAGCTATTTTCAATAAGTGCAAATAACTACTAGATTCTGTTTGCACTAAGTGAAAATAGCAGCATTTTCTTAGCAATATGCCATTTACACTAAGTGACAATAGTGATAGATTATATTTACACTGTAAAAATAGCAGTATTTTCTTTGCAATAAGTGTAAATAGTTGTTGGATGCCATTTATAAATAGTGGCAGATACTATTTGTGCCTCAGTGTTGTTGTACATTAAACGGTATGCAATAATAACAGAATAAATTATTACTGTACATGTACATTAATATTATTAAATGGATCCCACCTTATTGGGAAAATAAAGCCCTTCCTACACCTACCCCTAACCTTAACAGATAAGCACTTTATTATTAAACACACGTTAGACACTTTATTTACACTTTTCGAATATTTTATTAATTTTTATTGAAAATAAATGCTTTTCCAGTCTGATATATAACGGAAAAAGGGAGTAGAGCGATTTCGGCAAAAGGCGGATTACAGAATATGGTCGATTTGCATCAAAACTTTCTGCCATGTGCCTTACCCCACACTATTGCTACTGTTGACAAGTCAGCATCTTCCATAGTTTTGTTTGGCCCAACCAGACATCAGTGGGTGGAGATAGTGTAAACAGCCTCTCCTAATAAGGCGAGCTATTTGCACTTAGTGTAAATATACACACTCTGAACATGTATATTGATTATAGAAATGACTATGTTTTCCAGGCCTGAAAATCACACTTTTGAAATTAACTGATATTTCCAAGGTTCCCAGGGCTGTGGCAAAGCACACTTATTGACCCATAGAACAATCATAGAATTTGTCAATTTGCAACTAAATTCAGTTTATAATTTAGCAACATAACTAATATTCGCTGCTATCAGAAAATAACATTTTCCATGGGATAGAGCAGTGGTTCTCAACCGAGGGTCCGGGGCCCACTAGGGGGCCTCTGTATACTTCCATGGCGGGCCCCAAAAAGGCTTACAATTCTTTCAATGTAGTTAGTTATATACACATAACCTTAATTAAAATGTAAAAAAAAAAAAAATTAAACTGCTATCACATTTTTAAGTATATTTATTTTTATTACAATAGAAGTAGCAGAGGTATACATCAGCTTAATTGGGATTAAAAATTGGTTTTAAAAAGTTGAGAACCACTGTGATTGAGGCACCACAAAATTAAGGAATCACACATTACATTACACATTATATGGGTAAAAAGCAGAGGTACCTCAAAGTGGAAGCCCTCTTTCACTGCAATGGCACGGAGGATTTTTGAGGAAACAGTGCTGGATAGCATGTATACATCCTTAATGGAGGCTTTTGCCTCTCCTTTCTCCTGCTTCCAGCATTGGAAAATCCACCAGCCGAGCAAAGCTCCCAACTCATTACCAGAGAATACCCTCCACTGGCCACTACAAAAAGAATGATTGCGGTTCATAAAATGACACACTAAATGAAAATCAATGTGAAATGCCAAATAACACGGACCTCTTCTGTTTCTCTGCAATAGCTAGTCGGTCAGCATCAGGGTCATTTGCCAGAATAACAGTTGCTCCCTCTTTATCAGCAAGTGCGAAGGACAGCGTCTACATACACAAACACATACAGATTACTGCTCATCTGGAATTGCATGTTAAGAGCACATTTTCCACAGCACAAGTGTGTGTGTGTGTGTGTGTGTGTGTGTGTGTGTGTGTGTGTGTGTGTGTGTGTGTGTGTGTGTGTGTGTGTGTGTGTGTGTGTGTGTGTGTGTGTGTGTGTGTGTGTGTGTGTGTGTGTGTGTGTGTGTGTGTGTGTGTGTGTGTGTGTTAAGCCCCTTTCACACAGAGATTCCGGAAAATACACGGATAATGTGACCCGGCATTTGTCCCGGGATTGTTTGATTTCGGTTCATTCACACTGCCAGTGATTTGCCGGGATCTGTGAGTGTGTTCACACACAACCCGTTAATGTCCCGGAAAGCCGCGTGACGTCAGGATGAGTCGAAAACATGTGCACGCGCGCACCTTTCCACAGAGCTGGCGAACGATCGCAGCTTCAGCGCGGATAGTGAGGAGCTTCATTCCAGTCTGCAGACATTTTTTCGTTCTTTCTTTGTTGATGACAAACACAAACTTTCTTCTAAGAGCAACAGCGTCGCGCAATGGCACATGCGTCATCACTATGACACACCCCTTACGGCATTGGTTCTGGCTTTTGTTCACACAGCGCGCGTTCCGGGTCTGAACACGGCAATGTTACTAGGTCCCCAACCCGGGATCGATCCCGGCATCAATCCCGGGTCGTGTTTGCGTTCACACAGAAGGCACTCTGGCAATTTGCCGGCAATTTGCCGGGTTCAAAGTGCTGTGTGAAAGGGGCTTTAGTTACCAGGACTCCCTCCCCCTCCTCGGGGTTGGGGTATTTGACAGTGGGGAACTCCGGGTCAGGATCTTTCTGCTCTTCCACAGCATATGGAGGTTGAAGGTCAAAAGCCTTAAAAGCAGCCTGGACAAAAAAATGGCCCACTCCATGAACTGATGTATGGACAATCTTCACTTCTGTATTCTTATTCAGCTCCCTGTGAGGACAAGAGAGGTGTAAATACCAGACTGATTAATTATTAGGGCTGTCATTACCACATGACACAAGCTGATTGGCCTCTGCTGATCCTGCAGCCAATGAGATTGCTTGCTCAACATTTAAATAGCCTGGTTCATTGTTTGCTGTATGCTAGTCCTGCAGCACTATCAGAGATAATCAGAAACCCTCCACCTTCTCCTGCCTAGATCTGCTACAGGATTTATGTATGACTACTTATTAACTTTATCACAACCTCAAATTTAAGTTAGATTGCCAATTGGTTATTGGTCAATTGTATAATAGTTTAGCGATACATTTACAATACTATTTAACTCTTCACTTATATTTTACCCGTTCATATTAATTAGGAAGCTATGTCGCTCAGAGGTCCTCACGCCTTGTTTAACATGGATCTCACGATCACAATCTCGCCAGCTTCGGTCACTAAACAGAGGTAATTGCTATATACCTGAGATTGGTCGCACTCACGCTTACACACGCTTACACAATCAAAGATACTTTGGTAAGCCCCCGTGATTGCATGCACTTGAAATTAAAATAACGTTTACTTCAGTAGAGGTATGGCTACTCCTACAGATATAAGTCAACCAACTTTATTTGTCTTATAATAGCTTTGGATTGGCCATGCCGTGGTTTCTAAAGTAACATTAAATTAAAACAGAGGTAAGACACATCCAGATTTGGGTTGGTCAAGCAGTACTTTTGCTTGAATTAGTGAAATATTAGTCGTCACTAATCTGACGCGAAACTTTCGGTAAGATATGAATCCGTTTAATCTACTTGGGAAAACAATTTCAAAAAGTCTGTCGTAAATAAAAAAAATCAAATGTAACAATTTATTATGTCAGGTAAATATCATGCCAATTTCATAATCAGTTCAAAGATAATAAATACAACACATCAAATGCTCTGGAATAAAGAGAGAAGATGAGAACCTGACATTATAGAATACACGCGAAGTGCCTGCATACACTCCACGTCTACAAATCGCCAAGAGCCTTCTTCAGCATCTCCCTAAATACTCAGACCAAGGCAGAAACTTCTTTTCAAATGTAAACATTTGCACAAAATGGGAATTTGCATTCAGAGTTTACACCTTTTTGGGAGCAGAATGCTATTTGCCTGGAGAACTCACCCTTCATCTATGTGCAAGTTCTCTATATCCTTAAGAACTGTATTACCTTTTGGTTTACTTATTTGAGAATGAGACATTTGTACCAGTCGCACTGAGACATTTCAAATTATACCAAACATGTATAATACTGTATGATAATTATTAACACTAAACCATATAGATTTTTGGGTGAATATCTGGTGATCTCAGCTTGAGAGAGACCGCATTGGGGAGGTGATCGACTCGGGGATGCTAGTTTCTCAAGAGAGAGTCAAATGTTAATTTACAGAAAGGTCCTTTGTCTTCTCGGGAGTGGTCGTTCCTCAACCAGACTGCCCACCATTTCTCAATTCTTACATATTAATCTTGGAATTTATGAAAATTAAAATCAGATCAAATCAAATCAACTTTTTGACCCAGTCCTAATTCTTCAGACATGTCTTTGTGAGTGTACCTGTGATAGCAGTGCTGCTGTATGGTTTGGCAGTATTCTCTGTGTATGTCCTGGTATGGGTCATTGAGAAGGGGACTCTGAAGAGCTCCATCTGTGTCCCATGATTTAGGCCACGGCTCAAGGTTTTGTTCAATAGCAGCAGCAATGCCCTTATCATGGGGAGGAATGATCTGAGCTCCATTTGCCCAGTACACCTTAAACACACACACACACACACATATTGAAAAATGGATCATACAAACATGCTCAAAATATATTCTTCTAAATCAAACATCTAGTATATTTAGCTGGAGGGATATATAATACCTTGTATCCATTATCTTGTTTGGGATTGTGGGAGGCTGTTACCATGACACCAGCACACAGTTTTAGATGTGACACAGTAAAAGGCTGAGAAGGAAAAGGAAAAAAATGTGTTAATTTTTTTAAATTTACACTTCTTTCAAAGACATTAATACATATTTTGAACGGTAGTCTCTTATGCTCACCAAGCCTGCATTTATTTGATAAAAAAAATACAGTAAAATCGGTAATGTTGTGAAATTGTATTACAATTTAAATTAGCTGTTTTCTATTTTAATATTTTGGAATAAAATTAAATTTATCATAATTTCTTATTATCATCAAAGTTGTGCTGCTTGATTAAAGCAATAAGCCCCCAAGAAGCTGTGGATTACAATGATTTAAGAACAGTTCAATTCCCCTTGTAGTCAATAATTGTATCCCTTAAAACTCACTTTTGAACACCAAAATGCCTTAAAATGGCTTGAATATAACTACACCCTTTCTTCATGTAATATACACAGATCCATGAACATGCAAATTATCCCCGCCTCCACTCACTCGCACCAGCTCAGAGATCCACTCGGTAAACTCGTTTACAAGTCGTTGTATCAGAATGGTAATGCATCGCTCTCTAAAACTCTCTCGGACACAAAGGTAATTAACATGATTCACGTTTGGCTTGACTACTTTATCAAATAGGAGTCAGACAGCTGCCTTCTGAAAATCAATATCCTTAGAAACGCTTTAAATAACTCAGAACATCAATGGAGAAAAGCATATAGTACATCATAGCGTTGAAATCTACATCATGTACATAATTCACCCACTATATTGCTAAATATACCTGATTTTTCATATCAACAGAAAAATATACCAGGATAACCTGGCTTCTTTCAAGACCCGTTTAACGGCATGCTAAAGGCTGCCGCACGTTGACGTGATTGGTTACAAGGTAGTCTGTGATGTCAGAAACGCCGGCGATTTTAAATCGTGTTTTTAAGGAGTTTTAAGGAGAAAATACTCAGCAATGGTGTTGACTTAAGAATTTGCATGTGGTTTGTCTTAAAGCACATTAAAAACACCACATAGACATAAACATTAGAAACTTGATTTTCACCACAGGGGCTTAATTTCTTATTTCTATAGTAACTCAACTATGTATCATGTAACTTTTAAAAGTAACACTACCTTAAAAAGTAGTTACCTAAAATTGTAGAACAAACATGTGCTCGGATCATGCATGGCTCACATGATCATGGTGTGGCAGATCTTTGACTGTGCCAAATTTGTACATGGACCCACGCTAGGCTGATAATTGAGAATGACAACTAGATTCCCCGTGGCTACCAAAAGATGAAGAATGTCAAACTACAGTGGATGACATAACCGTTTCCCTCTTGAGTTTAAGAAATATGACATATTTGATTTTTTAAATCAGTGTTTTGTGGACTAATACTCCATTTTACATAACTGGGACCGAAATGTTTTTGTGCTAGAGGACACAGAGTGAAAGAAAGCTGTTTGAGGGCTCAAAGTGAAAGGTTTAGAGAGTGATAAGAGAATGAGTGAGAGTGTGTCCTTGTGCTCATGGGAACAGAAAAGTTGATGATTGGTGAAGAATCTTCATGAACCCTTCCAGTCTCTTGTGCAACAATCTCACAGCATTTTCACGTGCAATTGTGTATATCTGTCTTCTTTCTCATGCGTTTGGATTTTGATTTGTAATTAGTTGTTTGTAGCTGGAAGTAGCACATTTTTTTAAAGATATTTGAGCATAAACACAAACTACAATTGACAACACTTCTAAATAATGGAAAAAATTTTTTGAAAAAAGTTAGTTTTACTACTTCATATTTTTGAATATGTTCCATTGAAGCATCTTGTAATACAAAGCAAATTAGTATGGCAATCATTCAGTACCATGGCACATGTACCATTTCACCAGCAAGTAAAGTAGTAGATTTTTTTATATACAAATTTTATATTTTTTTCTGCCTTTTTTACTGTGGTAATTGGTAGTGGAACATGTCACAGTCAGTATGCTATTATGCTGATTTGGTCCTGAAGAAACATTTCTTCTTATTACCAATGTTAAAAATAGTTGTGATGCTTGATTAAAGCAATAAAACACAAGAAGCTGTGGTTTACAGTGATTTTAGAACAGCTAAGGGGTTTTGTTCACTCTCAGAAATAAAATTGCAAAAGAAATTATCTTTAAGGGTACAACAGCTTGTCATTGGGGCAGTACACTTAAAAGGACAACTTTATACCTTATTATCCCTATAAAGGTTCATAGTAGTACCTTAAGGTAAGTATTAATGGTAATAATGTGCTACTTTTAAGGGGGAAAAAAGGGTACAAAGATGTCCTTTTAAGGGTACTGCCCCAATGACAAGCCGTTGCACCTCTAAAAGACACATTGCAGAGCGCCGTATTAATCAAAAGGAATTAATTTCTTTGAAAGTGAGTGGATGCTAAGGCTCATAGGTGCTAATGTGTTATGCTATACCACAGTGCAAGTCAGTGTAGCAGGTTAATACGTACCACGTATGGAGTGGGTGTGATGTCACTGAAGAGGTAGACTGGGACCCCTCGACTGATGAAGACAGAAGCAGCAAGGCAGGAGAATCTTTTACTGCTGCCGCCACTAGGTGGGTGAGCACGAGCATCGAACCCAATCACCACCCCCCTCTGCTTCAGATCTGTAAAACACTGCTCCAGGTACGCACAGAAACCCTACCAGAAGCAAAAGAGAGGAATTCATATTAATATTTGTCCATTACCTTGACTATGCTTTGCAGAACATTTACCAGCGTTCTGAAAGCGTTTACATTTAAGAGATTAAGAAAAACTTCTAAAGGTGCTCTAAGCGATGTCATGCGTTTTTTAAGCCAAATATCTCCTCACTATCCGCTAGCTGCCTGTCCCCTGAACACACTGTAAAAAAAACACGGTCTCTGCAGACAACCCAGGCTCCAAAAATGGCAACGAAAACAAACTGGGCTAACCCGCACCATGAAACATAACAAACTGTTCCAGCCAATAACCGACAAGAAGGATTTAGAGGGTTAGTGCGTGGATGAGGAGGAGGGAGGGTCTAGCCAGCCTGCGTTTTGTTTGACAATACTTCGAACGTCAACAAGAAGTGACATCACCCAACATCACTTAGAGCACCTTTAATAAATTGGACCGTATACTCCACAAGTGCTTTGTTCCACTGATCAAAATAGACGTTTAAATCCTGTTCAGACCAAGATGAGAGATCGGTGCAAAAAATCGGTTTTAATTCGCATACCGACAATGTGACATCTTTTTGTATGGAATGGCAGAAGAGATTCTCTAATCTATTTTCCATTATACTGCAAAGAAAACTGCCTAACCAATGAAATTCACAATCTTGGTCACATTCCCCAGAGCCAATACATAAAACTGCAACTTGGTTGCACTACCAAACAGACTATTTTGCTATGCGACAGAATAGCAAAGTGCATACATAAATCTGAATGAATTTCTTCTTCATGTTTGTGATGTCAGAAACTGAAGGTAATAATTGAGGGCCTTGTGCACTGCTGTACTTCTGTTTTTTTTTATAAGCCATCTTCTGTCAGACTTTATAACTCGCAATTGCGACTAAAATTTTTTATATAAAAAAGTCTGAATTCTGAGATTTAAACTTGTAATTAGTTTTAAAATGTTTTATTCCGTGGCGGAAACAAGCTTCCATAGTTATTTGCCAAATTTTCATGGGTAAAATTCAGCCATTTCAATAGGAATTAACGTGATCAGGAATTTCGTAATTTTCACACAGCTTTCGCAATGGGTCAATTGAATTCGTCTCATTGACCAACAGAAAGCTACTTGGTTTGAAAGTGACTTCGGTGTCAGATGTGCTTCATACAAAATCTCACACCTTAAGGTCATAATGAAACTGAAGTAATGACCATATTGTGACGTACATCAGAGTTTACGGTTTATTGAAAAAATGTAGGGTAGGGACTTGGTTCTATGCATAGGCTGTGGATTAGATCTTGAGATGTGGCTGTTGCTCTGAAAAGTCGAGGCAGAAGGGCAGTCGGGGTTTAAGTGGAGTAAATGATTGGAGAAGTCTTTGCATACATCACCAGAAAGAAGTCTGTCGTTCTGCAGTGGAACCAAGAGCACTTCAATCTTTTTGATGTGATGTCATAGCTTAGGATCTCCTGTATAGTTTTAATGATTCCGAGTGACAAGATAATCGGTGGGAAGATGACATGGAAAGCTACGTCACCTGAGTGGTCTGTATGATGGTGAGGTCATTCATGCAGGACACTCCGGGTCCCATGGCGGCTCTCAGTCCCGCTGTGCCAAACTCCATTCGGGCCCCGAAACACCTCTGCAGCTCTGACATGGCTTTATCTTTAACCATAGACCGCACGGCAGCAGCCGTCTTTGGATTCTGTAAACACACAAAAAATATAATTATCAATTTTTCTAAAAATTCTTTCAAATAATGTGCACTCATAAAATCGTTCCAATAGGACGAAAATTACTTTCATCATCTTCTGTATGGAGAAAGTAAACGAGGTTAATTTTGATGTCGACTTTGCGTATTATCTAGAAGTGACAATAAAAAAAAGGAACAGGGGGGAAGAAAGGAGCGTCTTTGTCTCTAGGCACTTTGTCCTTATGATTTTGATTAGTGCAGTGTATGCGGTGTGTGTGTGTGTGTGTGTGTGTGAGGGACAATATGCTTTCACGCTCCTGATAAGTGAGATCATGTGAGGATGCAAAGTGAAGGGTTGTGACCCATTCCTGACTGCAGACACTACGTATGGTGACCTCTCTGAGCAGCACACAGGCCAATACAGTCATTTTGGTGACTACACTGCCAATATATACTTAAATTAATCATATAGTGATACCCTACATATTATAGATTCAAAAAGCTGTGTTACCTTTTTTGCACTAAAAAAGAGAATGAAATCTGAACATCCAATTTGACCTAATCCATGACCATAAACTTTTGAGTTTCATGAGTACCACGTTTCATGTGACCCAGTTAAGCACGCGACTCCAATTACTGTAATGACATTAAACTGCATTTATGGAACTGTCCATTGACAATATTTTACATTCCATTTAATATCCAGACAAATGAAAAGTATTTATACCTCACAATGAAAACATTAACAATATGATGTGTTCATATTAGTTAAACATACTATTAGTGTATTAGAGAATATATCTGACATTTTCAGTGTAACCGAACAATCTAGAAAAATTTGCGTCTGTTTGCCAGTTTTATTGTTTTTGAAGTATAGTGCTCATTCGCTTTCAGTTCAGGCAGGTTGTGTGTTTTTTGTACTAAATGAATCAGACACATTTGCCCAATTCCAAATCATTCCTGATGAGAAATTACAGATTTGATCTTTATTATCTCAAAATGTTTCTCTTGGAGTAAAATGGATTAGGCTACATTATGAATCTCTTGATTCTCAGATTTTTCTTCTGAGAAATAGCCTAGACCTCAGTTTATCTCATGTGTCTCCTTCAGACTGTTAGAATATGCTCAGATTTGCCAAGATACCAAGGTTTGCTATCAAAAGACAGATTTCAATATGAAAAGAAAAACTAAAACCAAATTAAAATGTATACCATCATTCAAGGGTTTGGGGTCATTATAATACTAAAAAATACCCCTAAAAATAATACTTTTATTCAGCAAGGATGCATTAAATTGATCAAAAGTGAAAGTAAAGACATTTATAAGGTTACAAAAGATTTCTATCTGGTCTTTTGTACTTTCTATCAAAAAAAAAGTATCTTAGTTTTCACAAAAATATTAAGCAACACAACTGTTTTCAGTATTGATAATAACAAGAAAAGTTTCTTAAGCACCAAATCAGTATATTAGAATGATTTCTGAAGGATCATGTTGAAGACTGGAGTAATAATGCTGAAAATTCAGGTTTGCCATCGCAGGAATAAATTACACTTTAAAATACATTCAAATTGTTAATTCGGCTTGGTGAACATAAGAGACTCATTTCATAAATAGTAAAAATTAACAAAATTTTGAACAGTAGTGTACTGTATATTAATTGTATAGTTAGTTCTATACTCTGATTTGTATTTTTTTTTAATTTTCCAAAGGAATTTTAGGAGAAACGTCTTGGACAAAAGCTGATCAAAGTCTCCTGAACAACCTCTGAGCAAAGTATTTTTTTATAGAAACCATATCCGTGGCATATCAATAAGAAAGTGACCGATTCGCAATTCAGATGACATCATTTTGAGTAAGCCAGTTAGTAAGAAAAAAAAGTTTCCTGTAAAAAGCATGTTTAGGCTACTACTGAAAAGTGGCACTCGGTTAGTGGATAACTGCCACATTATGGATGTTCCTCTTCGCTGTTTCCTAGCTGAGCTGCGCTAACTAAACGGGGGTTTGTTTGGCAACATGCTACTAAACTTCAGTTTCAGCACTGAATATGTCAGATCTCACATACTTAACGCTACATATCAGCATGTGTTTGGTCTTACCTTGTCATACTGTAACCATTGCGTGACAGCCTGGTCCAGGCGACTGTCTCCTGTGCTTTCCAGGCCGTTCTCCATGTTGATCTACTTGGAACTAAATTTTTATTCAAACAATTAAGAGATTTTTAACTTACGCTCTATTACACTGGCATATGAATGCTGTCGGTCGCTTTAGGTGCATTTAACGATAGCGTGACCAGTGCCTGTTTCTGTCGGATTATAAATAATGTGTAGTAGCCCTATGTCCGTATTGCTGATTGAATGAAACGAAGTGGGCGGGTTTTTCGAAAGGGCGACACATGTGATTCGCTCATGCCATTGCGTAACCTATCCGCTCATTGGTGGAGCACTCGTGGTTAATATCAACCTGTCCCCCAAGTTTGGTGCTCACTGCAGAGCAAATGGGTGGAGCTTAAATCTAGCTCCTCCTCGTTTGAGCGCTCCAGCTAGGAGAAGACAGCACGTAAGCGCCACTCATTTTGCCACCAATAATTAATAATTTCTCAACATTGACTCTCAGTCTTTATTTACATTTTTCTCATGTTTTCTTAGTCAAATAAAATCATTGTTTGCTGCATCATCCTGTGAGTTGGGATGAGAATCATGGCATACCATAGTTATTGGGATTTTTTATTGTATTGTGCTTAATGTTTTTATATTTTGTATTCTGCATGGTTTATGCTTTCTTCTTATATGCTCACTGTTTTACTGTACAACACTT
The DNA here is from genome assembly GCA_036326025.1 of Chrosomus eos. NCBI lineage: Eukaryota > Metazoa > Chordata > Actinopteri > Cypriniformes > Leuciscidae > Chrosomus > Chrosomus eos. Next base: position 37,247,672 of record CM070819.1, on the reverse strand, counting down.
TGGTACAACTCTGCTTTTAAATGTGCTAAATAAATAAATACAATTTGATTTCTTATACATCTCTGCCTTATATGAGGAATAGTTTAGTGGTATTACTGTCCCAGTTTAATTGGAAACTGTAAATAAGTGTGAAATGCTATAGTGAGGAATGCAAAGAATGAAGATATATACACATGTTAAGGTCAGGATCAATTGAAAGTCAAGTCATTTATAGCGCTTTTTACAATAGGCCGACAGATTGTTTCAAAGCAGTGATTTCTTTACAATGATAATTAATACAACAAAGATTGTATTTGGCTGTGCAGCAGAATAAAGTCATTGCTTAAGTAAGTTTTTGATTGATTCATTTCTGTTGTAAAAATCATCTTTTTGAATTCAAATTCAACTGAAAACAGAACACTTTTAAAGTAACACTAAGTAGTTTTTCAACCTTCATAATATATTTCGACATCGACTTAAAATAAGTTAAATGACACGTCTGCCATAGCCTGACGGGGTCTGTATCGCTTTTACTGGCACTATGTAACTTCGGGTTTCGGGTAGGAACCCGTGCACAAAAAAGAACTACAAAATTCGACTGCTTTACGTCAAGCGCTACAATAGTCATTATTTCGTTTTTCTTCGTTTCTGATGTCGCAATACATCATCCTTTCATGAAATCATGTAACATACTTTACCTTGTCTGTGGACATCGTTCATTCTAAAGCCGGTGTTGGGTAAACAGCGAGCGTTGCGTGCGACGGTAGGCTAAATTATTTACGACAGCGGCAATGGACAATTTAGTTTCCAACCAGTAGGGCGACCGAAGAGGAAAAGTTACTTGGTGTTACTTTAATGCGTTCTAACTGCATTCTAAATTGCATTCTTTCCATTGATTGTTAGGTTATGCATTGTTCATGTCAAGTTCAGCTTGATATGTTTGTTTGTTCATCAGAATATTGTATCGCTTAATGTTATTTGTTAAAGCTCTTATAAACATATTGTCCTTTTGGTCAGTGGAAATGTTTATTTCAACTGCAGTTTGGGGTTGTAATGTTTTTGTTCTCTGTTCTCTGCAGTGACACTGCTCCATCGCTGTCACCCACACAAAAGCTATGCCTGTCACACAGCCTGTCTCTTAGTTATGTCACTACTGCAGGCCAGGCACATACTGGTGTGTCAGCAGCACCACTTAAAGTGGCGGTATACAAACTCAGCAAAAAAAAGAAACATCCTCTCGCTTTCATCTGCTTTTTTCGAACAGTTCTGTGGCGGACACCATGTTTGGCACTGCAAGGATGATCAGCTGTCCTTCCTGTCCCAGCTGTCCACATCTGCTGTCCTCATGCCTCCCTGTAGCAGGTCCATGGCATGTTTAACGCAGGTGATCAGCGACCCTGGGCATCTTTCTTCGAGTGTTTTTCAGTCAATAGAAAAGTCTCTTTAGTTATTGTAATTGTGACCTTAATTGTCTACCGCCTTTGGCTTAATGACTGATTCACAGCATGTGAAATAATTGTTTATGGTTCTTTGGAAATTTTTGTTTAATCACTTTCCAATAAAGGTCTGCGAGGCTTATTTGGATTGCACAAAATTATCTTAAAAATAAAGTATCCTGAAAAAGGGATGTTTATTTTTTCCGAATAATATATACACATGAATTAATATATTGTTTAAAGTAGTTATTTTAGATGTATAAACTTGAAAAAGAAATATTAATTCTAAAAAGAAATCCCTAGATTTTCCTTTAATGTTCAGTCCTACTGTAATAAACTATAATTATCAATAAAATAAAATAATAAATTAATGTATTGACATTTCTGGCCTGCCTTTAGAAAGCTGAATCAAGCAATAACAATGTCATATTCAGTAAATGTCAAAGTTTTTCTCTGAAATTTTCTGCACTGCCCTCTAGCACCCCCTTGTTGTCCTCAGAGGACCTTTACAGAATTTTTTAGAAACCCCTGCCTTAACCCTGAGTTAAAAGTAACTTTATCTTAAAAAAAATGTTGTGTAGTGTGAAAAACCTTTTAATGGTGTAATAATATGATGACGTGGGTGGTCGAGGTCACGGTGATGGTGGTCGGACAGAAAGGAACAAGCTTTAACCCTACTGGACTGCAGCATTCTTGTCTTCGGGATGGCTGGTGTTGATCTATGCCCTGGTTTCCCCTTAGATATTACGTGTTCTGTAGCATACTTCTGAAGCTTGAACCGTTGTGGTGCACATACCAGCTTTATCCTGGGGATGGTGCTTCATTATACTAACTTCAGTGACACTGAAGTGTCGGCCATCTTGCTGTTATTGCTGTTGCTATCTTGCTATTGGCTTTGCAGATATTCAGTTGTAATTGTGTTGTGTCTACAAAGCAGGATCTGTTTAAGAGAGACCAGTGCTGAGGACAGCTGCGAGAAAGGCCGAAAAGTACAACACATGCCTGGGTAACTGATGCACATCTCAATTTGTTGAATGATTCTGACAGGAAGTGGAGGACAGGTATGTTGTCATCAGCTCAGCTGCAACTAACTAAATGCTCAAGAGATGTCATTTACTCTGTTTTTGGGATTTTGAGTGTGTCAGGAATGCAAGGAAAGAGTTGAAAAAGCTTGCACAGAACAGTTATTGCGTTTAAAAACACAAGATGCAGTGTCTTGAAATTAGAAGTTCTTTTAAGTTCACATATCACTAATGCACAACATGAAAAGGTAACTAGGGAAGCAAAGAATAGGTTGTGTCGACTTCAGTTCAGACCATTACCAGATTATTATTACAGTGGTGTCCTACACGAAAAATATTCTTTCGCTCTGGTGTCCATCTTGGTGCGCTATGCTCGCTGCATACTCCGCATATAGTGAAGGTGTTCATTTAAGATTAGGGGGCCATTCAAAGAAAATGTAAGACATTGCACAGTAGTATTCAACTGCAGAGGCACCACTCTGCTGGAGCTTGACACTGGCTGCATCCAAAATTACATACAGAGTACCGGTATGTTCTTTAACTACAGATGTACTTCTAGACGGTATAGGTGCAATATGAATGTAGTTAAAATGTAAAAAAGAATTCCATGTAGTAGTCATTGGATAAATCCTCTCCCATGGCCTTATGGAATAAAGTGTCCAGATACACGCTTTAGAATCTCACCAGAACAATGACTTTAGACATACTGCTAGCTGGGAAGTGTGCATATTCTGATACAGCCACTGCATCTTAATGCTAGCCAAAGACATTAGTTTATATATAGGAACAATTAATAGTGGATCATATAAATTGAAATGCTGTGGCCAATCAAAGTAATTAAGCTCTTAAAGACGCAAACAACAAGTTAACGCTCTTGCAAACCTATAGTACGCCTATGAGATCATAGGTCAGCCAACCCAGAATGGAGTTAGTATCCAGGCCAGATAAAATTAACCCAAATTTAAAAGTGACTCGGTTAAAAAAAAAAAAACAGCAAAACACAGAAATTCATTTTAGAGGTTTATTTCACCAAAGTTCAAAATGAGGGCAGATAAAACTCATTTTCTTACAGATGGATTTAGAGCTTTCTGAGAGTTAGACATCCTCAGTGCAAAGTTGACTGCCTCTTCACAAAACATGATAGTACTGTAGAAATGATCATGAAAATCCAGTCATCCTTCAGAATGGTCTACAGAAGTTAAAACTGAATATCCCACTCCAGCCTATGACTGTAATGACTGGTGGTTGGGAGATGCCATCTTCTGACTAAAGTGAAGTGACTTGCCATCTCACAGAGTCCTCTACATCTTGCCCTTGGTGAAGATCTGAAGCCGATAACTTACGCCTCAGTTTTTTTCTCCTGTTCAATGGCTACAGGAGGGAAAAACAAAAACCCATTGAAGCAAATATTTCATGTTTGAGACCAACAAAATACTAGCAAGCAGTGGCAAAGAATGTTGCAAACTGCTTGCTATGTTGGAACAAAAATCATTAAGCAACAAGTGCATTGAAAAACTCAAACTTACTCTCTTTGGTGGGAAGAGTGTTCTTCTCCTGTGTCTCAGTCTTCTTCAGTTTGGTCTTGTCAAACTGAGAAATCTCACTGATATTTGGTTTGTCAGCCATTGTTTTACTTTAGTTTATCTATGGGGAAATAAATGACAAACTACAAATAAACGTATAAAAGGCATACCATAAACAATTAAGTGCACTTATCCAAGACATAACATAGATATAACAAAATAAAATCCCAAACCTCTCACTTTACTGGAGAACAACAAACAAGGAGATACAAAACAAAGCTCCTGATTTGACTCTTATATTGGATATATCTAGATAACTGCGGCTGAATTTAATTAATGTTGCAGGTGCAACTTGTTGACAATTTTGCTCCTTTATTCTCATAGGTTAATTGATCAATTGATTGACAAGTTCTCTCTGTCAGTACACTTCCCCCTAAAAAAACACAGATGAAAATAAATATCTTGAATTTATACTATAATAATTGTATTTTTCTTTTTGTTAGGCATAAAAAGAAAAAATATATATAACCATTAAAATGTATCATTTAATTTATTAATGATGATGCCACATCAAGTAGGCTACAATTATTATTCTGCTGTATGTTCATATGGTTGTCAAACCTGTCCTAGGGACCCCTCGCCCCTGCACATTTTGCATGTCTGCCTCACCTAACACACCTGATTCAACTTATCAGTTCATTAGTAGAGACTGCAAGACTTGAATTGGGTGTCTGATGAGGAGACATACAAAATGTGCAGTGGCGAGGGGTCCCCAGGACAGGTTTGAGAATCACTAGACCGCTGTGTAATTCTGTGGTTGAAATAAAATTCTTAAAAGGAACAGACCCAAGCACACAGGCACAGCTAATCTCAGACAATGCGTCGATGGCATTGCCAGGCACAGCAGATCTCAGATCAGTACATAAAGCGATGGCATTATCGAGCCAATCAGAGCGCGAGATGCGCGCGAGCGTGATGTGATACATGTGGGCGACGGAAGCGCGTGTATTTGCACAAATGACATGAGGCGATGTTTCTATATTTATAATAGACACTTAATCATCAGATTGTCTATATCACGGATATTTTATCATCTCTTCACCCAGAGGTCAGTCATAGCGGGTTGAAAACAATAATAATATGATCAATTACTGCCTATTTGAACGTGATGTGGTGTTTTTGGATGATGTAGCTTGTTGTCAACGACTGAAGATGCTTCATTATCTTTATAGTCATTCAATGATGAGTTATGAAATGTTTATCTGTAAAATATTATATCTGTTCTGCATCGCTGAAACGAACGGGGGTGGATAATTTCATTTATTTTTCTTTGTTACAGGTCACGCCTTTAGGCTATATGAATTTCCATGACAACCATAATTTCTGCCAAAATGCCATATAACAAAACTGCAATGACTTGGTATATTAGTCACCGATGCATGAAAAATAATAAACCAAAATGGCAGAAATATTATGAAAACTGTTGGAATGCAACCCCATATTAATTTATTCTGATTTTACAGTAGCTACAGCGATAATTGGACTAAGCATGGTGTTGTGATGAAGAGGTCACATGGTACATTTTTATCTGTAGGTCTACACCTATCTAAATGTCTACTGGTTTCCTCTTTCTCTCTCAAAATGTGGAATTAATGTTTTACTGGATTTGCTGTGTTTAATTTTAGACTATAACCATTGAGTGAATGACCTGGATGAAAAATCAAAATAGGGATCTGGTCTGTACCATGATGGTAGTTGAACAAACTCAGGATTAGTTTCGAGTAGACCAAACCAATCCAACCAGGCTTTGTTGGTAACATGATGCTGATCATCAACTTTCTCTGTCAAATGATTTGATCCTGAGTTCTACATGCTGAGAAAGAGTGAAACTGATTTATTATTTATAATAAATATTATGGATAAATCCTTTCCCATGGCCTTATGGAATAAATTGTCCATATACATGCTTAAGAATCTCACCAGAACCAGTAGGTACAATGAATTTAGACATACTGCTAGCTGGGAAGTGTGCATATTCTGATACAGCCAATGCATCTTAATGCTAGCCAAAGACATTAGTTTATAGGAACAATTAAACAGTGGATCACAAACAAATTCTATTTTATTTACGAATTTTTCTTATTTATTTATAAATTCTCTAATTTATTTTTTTGAAGGATGTTAACTCATTCCAAATCTGCTTTGAGAGTCAGAAATATACACAACCGTTCAAAGTTTGGGGTCGATCATTTTTTAAAAAATGTTTTTGAAATACAACAATAACAGTAATATTGTGAAATAGATTATTTTGTGTTCACTGTCACTTTTGATCAGTTGAGTGCATTGCAGAATAAAAGTATTAATTTCTTTTTTTAAACAAACAAACAAACTTTTAAACAGTAGTGTATATCAGATATAACATCATTTATATAGGCCTATATGTTTTATTATTTATTGTGAAAAAAGTGTGACCTGAGGAAAAAAGTATACCAATTGTTGATGACAAATATTTTCCTTTTTTTCCCCCTCAGAAGCACATTATAGTTTATGCATCAGATGATGTCATATCTGATCCTAATTTTCAACCTTTGATTGGGTATCAACGAGGACCATGGCCTCCTCCGACCAAGACCAGGACTCACTGCAGAATCAGAACCACTACTTGTGTGGTTCTGTAGCGGCGTTCGCCAACATCGTCATCACGTTTCCCATACACAAGGCGCTGTTCCGCCAGCAGTTGTTCGGAGTGCCGGCGCGGGAAGCTGTGCGACAGCTCCAGAGGGACGGTTTGCGCACGCTGTACCGAGGCATCCTCCCGCCGTTACTCCAGAAAAGCAGCACTATTGCAATCATGTTTGGACTCTACGAGGACTTCTCCAGGTTGCTGCGGCTAAACGCTCCTCATGCCCCCATCCTGTTAACGGACAGTATTGCGGCAGTCTTGGCGGGAACCGCTGAAGCAGTCTTGACGCCGTTCGAGAGGGTCCAAACTTTACTGCAGGATCCACGTCATCATGGAAACTAACTTTCAGAACACTGCACATATTTTCCGTGCTTTGCTTCAGCAACACGGCATCCGAGAACTTTACCGTGGCCTCGTCCCGATCCTACTCAGAAATGGTCCTAGCAATGTTTTTTTCTTCGGTTTGCGTGGCCAATTAGGGAACTGCTCCCCGAGGCCGAGTCAAAGGCAGGGCATTTGGTTAATGACTTTGTATGTGGGGGGATTCTGGGAGCGGCTCTTGGGGTGTTTTTTTACCCTCTGAATGTAGTTAAGTCTCACGCACAAGTAAAGATCGGAGGGGAGTTTCAGTCCTGCAGGGTGATATTGGCGACTGTTTTGCGAGAGAGGGATGGGAAGGTGAGCCGTCTGTTCCGAGGTGTGCATTTGAACTTCCAGAGATCTGTTTTCTCATGGGGAATCATAAATGCTGCATATGAACTATTATTGAAAATGGTCTGATTGAGGTGAGAAAGAACAAAGGGGGAACTAAAGTGAAAAGCATGCACAAGACAGAGAAAGGAGTGAAAAGTAGTCTTCCTTGTTCCATTTCTGCTGCTAAAAACATATTGTGCAATAAAAGACAATATGTTAAAGGTATATTATGCTATGTTAAAGGGATAGTTCACCCAATAAATGAAAATTCTGTTTTCATTTTATTTATCCTATGTCATTCCAAACCTGCATGAACCTAAGGCTGACTGAAAGGGAATTTTTTATTTTGATAATTTTTAGCTATTCATGATTTTTCATTAAAAGAAAAACATGTTTGCTTAAATATCTGATGCATTAATGTTCAAAAGTTGGGGTTGGCAAGATTTTTAAATGTTTAGTAAAAGGAGTCTCATGCACACCATTATATTTGATCAAAAATATAGTAAAAACAATAATATTGTGAAATATTAGTACAATTTGAAATACATTTTAAAAACTTTTCAACAGTCATTACTCCAGTCTTCAGTGCCTTCGTTAATCATTTAATATGCTGATTTGGTGCTCAAGAAATATTTCTTATTATTATCAATGTTAAAAACAAGTTTTTTTGAAAATATTTTTGTGGAAACCATGATAAAAAAATCAGGATTCTTTGGTAGATATAAAGTTCAAAAGAACAGAATTTATTTGAAATATATTTTGTAACAATATACATATACATGTATGCATTTACTGTCCCTTTTGAGCAATTTAATGCATCCTTGCTAAATAAAAATATAAATCTTTAAAAAAAAACTTGAACTTTTGAATAGTGGCGTATGTAATTTAAAAGACCTTATTTGACATATTTCCAAGGTTAACTGCACAGAAAAAGTGCTTTTTCATTTTTTCTAATCAGGCAGTTCCTATAAAAGTTGTCTTAGCGAATGGAATGGTTTTATTGAGGAAAGAGAAATAGAATTTCACCTCAGAAGGAACTTGCATGACATCGAATGACACATGAACGAATCAGACTGATTTTGTGAACTGGGTTAATTGATTAATTGACGGACTTAAAAGAACAGCTCATTCATGAACCAAACATTGGTTTCATCAGTGCTCATAAAATGGTGGATATTCAGTGAATAATGTCTCTTGTAATACTTTTTTTTTTTTTTTTCTGTATGTTTTTGTTTTCATTTTGGAGCTTGACAGCCCAATCTTAATTCACTTTCATTATATTGTAAAGAGTGGCCAGAATTCATATTTTGCCTCATCCAGTTTTATGGCTTGAGTAAAGATCAGATTGGATCAAACATGAGAAGAAGTGAGTGTTGAGAGAGAAATTGTTGACCTCAACTCACTCAGATTCTCCTGTGATAAGCTCCCAGCAATCTTTTTTCTAAACTGACTGTACTGTGGTCTCTCAACCACAAAGTATTCAAATCACTGTCATTAACTGGGTGGGAATGAGAAATGTTTTTTGCCGCCAGCTTTATATATAGTTTTGCTGAGTTAGCTTTGGTGTCACCAAGTCAGTTTGGTGTTTGGTCGCTGTAGCTTTCATGTGGTAACCGAATCATTCCATCTGAGCCAGTATTCTTCATGCTTTTAGCGCCCATTGAAACTATAATAGGTTATTTCAATGACATAAGCAATGATTTGGCCATGTTTGGTTTTTTTAGTTCCTTGATACACTAAAAGCTTGGATTTTAAGAAGGTACGACTACACAAAGCCCAGTTGACAATGGCAAAGTGCTATGGTGTAATTTAGATGAAATCGGCTGTGCTGTAAATGCAATTCGGTGCAGTTTTGTGGAATTAAGATTCGCCTCTCAATTTTCACACACTATGTTGTCAATCTGTCATCAGTTCTGGTGTAAACAGCAGTGTAAATGGCTTGGTTTTGTAAAGGGCCAGTTGCAGTAGATTCTGTGCATTATTCACTTCCATTTACACTGCTGTTCAAAACTAAAATAGATAAAAACGGTACTTTTGTGAAAAATGATACTATTTAAAATAAATAGTAATACTCTTTTCTGTTTTAATATATTTTAAAATTTGTCATTTATTCCTGTGATGATAACACTGAATTTCCAGCAGCAATTAGTGTTTTCAGTAGCCATGTTTCCATCCACTTGTCAATCGAATTATCTGAAGTTTGGTAAAAAACCTCATGCGAATAAAGCTGGTGAAAGTTTCCATCAAACGGCTTTTAAAGCGGATAAAAACCTGTGCGTAATGACGCCACATGCTGTTTTGCGATCAAATTGGCATATCGAATTGATTTGAGACATGTTAAGGTGTTTCCACTCATTTTCTCACCGAATTGCACAACATTCAAGCCAACATTTGCGAACAAAGTTTTACTAGGCAAAATGGTTCGCACCATAATAAACGTTTCCATCCGCGTTGATCGCATAAGCCGTATATCGATCAAGATAAAATACGATGAGGCCGAACGCATTTCATTTGGGTCGATATTCATGAAATTCAATCAATTGTACTGTTTCCATAAGGCATTTTTCATTCGATATCACTTAATGCGGATAAAAACGTGTGGATGGAAACATAGCTAGAGTCACACAATCCATCAGAAATCATTCTAATATGCTAATTTGGTGCTCAGATAACATTCTCATTATCATCAATGTTAAAAACAGTTGTTATGCATACTATTAAAAACATATGAAATGCAAACTCCTTTCAATCGGCAGTTGCTAGTCACTGCCCATCTTTTCCTGGCTTCCAGATCAACTTTCCCACCTATTCGAAAGCCCAAAAGAGGATCTTTCTGCTGCCTCCCCCAACCTACGCATAGCTGTCTTCATCTCCCTTTTCTGCTATTCCCAAAGCTTTGAGCATCTTTCACACAGAGTATGCATGGAAACCCCTGCAACCAACCTCAATTGGAAATAGCCAGGCCTTCCTCCCTTTGTCCCTGCATTGCTGGACCTGGTCCTGATACTTGGTTGCTTTCCTCTCCAAGGCATCCTTGCATCTATCTTCCCATGGGATTGTCAGCTCAATCATTATGATCCTCCTTTCCTCCTCAGACCAGATGGCCACGTCTGGCCTTAGGGATGTTTGGACGGCCAGGGGAAATATAGTTTCCTCCCCGGGTCCACCCTCATCTCCCATGATTGTGTTTCCTGCACAAGGCTCTTGATCTTTTTGGAGGAGTGTGACTTATCTCCCTCCCTGATAAACTGGATATATGGCACTGGTGCTTTTTCCATCTCCCCTGCTCCAAGATGTCAGACAGTGCATTATCCTGATTCCATTCCAAGTGCAGCTTTACATCCTGTCAGAATGCGCGCCAATGTGCTTTTCCCTCCACATAACACACTGTGCCCTCCCTAATTTCCCCACCTGTACAAGTTTGCTGGTGATGGAAGAGTATCAAACACTGATCGGAGCAGGAAAGAGATGTGAAAAGGCTCCAGTTTCTAAAGTTTAGGCTACATGATCTTCTGCTTTGGCAGGTCCCACTTTGTCCAGGGTCCTTGTACTCCCCAGTTCCACTGCCCTAGCCCTTTGCCCTTACTCCTCCAGGTATCGAACTTAAGCTAGGATAATTTCTCGACTTTGCATTAGGTCTGATTTCCGCATTGCCGGAAATGGGTAGTACTGAGTCCTTGACTCCCCCTTGCACTACCTCCCAATGATGTCCTTAAACTTTAGCCTTCTTTCTGCCTGTGCCACTGCTGCATCTGCTGCCTACTTGTGTCTTGATCTTGTGGTGATGTCTGCACCTCTGATCTTTCATCGCCGGAATCTCTGTACATCAGCACAGCCCTTCACTTTGCCACTTTGAACTCAACCACTGTCGGGATCTGATGTAAAGCTCTACTGACGTGAAACTTGGTGGAATTCCGAGCCAGCTGCAAGGTGTTTATTCACTCCCCTCTTAAGTCCTTCTACTAATGTCATGGGAACTTCATAAATTGTCAGTAGTCACATAAGTCTTCTTGGTAGCAAACCATGCTGAAAGGGCGAGGCCTTGAACTTGCCTGGTCTTTCTCAACCATTCTTCCGCCTGTCTCTCTGTCCATATGCTGCTTCTTTCATTAAGAGAGGTATCATAGAAATTCCATAGACATTTTACTGGGTCTTACTCAATTAATGGTATAACCTCCCCCTGGACTTGAATTTTGAACTTGCTAGTCACTTTCCCATTTCTAATCACATACGTCTTGACTTCCTCGGTTTGAACTTCATTCTTGCCCATGCTGGCACATCACTAAGGTTCTTAAGGATCCATCTAGCTTGTACATGGTTTGAAGTTGTTATAGTTAGGTCATCCATAAAACCTCTTATTGGAGGTTGACGAATGCCGGACTCCATTAACGGCCCTCTGGATTCCTTCCCCGGTGCTGCGTTCCCAAGGCTGTGTTAATAAGATCATGGGGGATTGATCCGTACGCATTAGACAAAATCGAGCCGGACTACTGTAAAATTGCCTCTGATTTCCTTGGCCTCACAAATTATCTGACTGAGGGCACCCGTATGTTCCAAACACCCAGAGAAGCCTGGAATGCTTCCTTTCTAAATTAATGTATATCAACATACTTGATCTTCACCATGTTGGTTGTCATCTTTCTGGCCAAGACAGAGAAAAAAATATTTCCTTCAATGCTCAAGAGAGAAATAGTTCGAAACTGGCTATTCTCAGAGGAGTCCAGTTCTGGTATGAAGCAGCCCTCCACTCTTTTCCAGGACAACGGGATGATGCCTATTGCCCATATCCTACGCAATAGTTTCCATAACCTGCGGAGTAACATCGGACATCTTTTGTATAGTTTATAAGGTATACCACTTGGTCCTATAGCAGATGCATGTACATTTTTTTGGACTTCTCTCCATTTTGGTTCACTGGTTTTCAAACATTTTTACATTCACTTCACTTTTGATCAAATGAATTAGTTGCTGAATATATGAATTTATTAAAATATTAATTTGTCAAAAACTAAAAGAAAAAAACCTTACGGACCCCATACTTTTGAATTGTGTTCAAATGTGTGATAATGAATAGAGAAGCTTTCCTGCATTCCATGAACTCTGACCTGCAAATTCATATAGTGAAACAGAGTCAGTTTAACCTCACAAACTAAACATCAACATAATGGAACATTTCACATCATCTTGTTCTATGTCATTAAAAAAATACTTATTGAACGCATATTTGTTATAAAAAGAAAAAAAAATTAATAAAAAAATATGTTAACTTGAACTCAAAACACACTGAATAAAACAACTGCATGTGAAGTAAGAGATGAAATCTTTATAAACATTCATATTTAGCGTACCTCTAGGAGGTTACAGTGACCATTATTGCAACTATCCCTTTAAGTCAAGTACATTTATAGATATAGATATTCTAAGTAGGTCAAATGATGTTCGTGTCAGACTGTTTACAATCATGGTTGATAACTTTATTTTACTTACGTTTACAATTGAACATGTTTTAAGCTTTTCCCATGTATATTCTGACCTCAATTTGTTTATGTCTGTTATTGTCATATTATTCTAAATGTAAATCTGTTTACTGCAAATTTTTGTGGGTGTGACAAGTGTTAAGCAAAGACTTTTTATTGGTTTTTGTGTGTTTTTAAAATGTAATTTTAACATAACTTATTGAACAAAATGAAGGCCTACTTATTCTGATCATCCAAAATGAAGGCCTTCTTATTCTGGTCATCCAATGTTATTCTGTAATTAGGATGTTTTACATTTTAAATAATTTCACCCTGGTTGTAACAGTTTGTGATATACTCAAAGAGAGATGTGAGGTACATAAAAGGACATCCATTTTTGCATGTGACATTATTTCTTCAGAATTTGACATATTAAATAAGTCCAGCAAGTAAACAAATGCTTATTAGTTTAAAGAGCATTATTTTTCTTTTCACTTTAGTCAGTAGCCTACTATGTGTACCAGATATTTACAGCATTAGGTTTCATTCGTCTTCGTTATAGTTGATTCGTGTATGAAGTTCTCTGGGCTTTGCATTTGCAGTGGAGAGTGCACAAACAACAGTCTCCAACAGGGGGCGACGATAGCATATCTGAAACAGCTCCCACACTCACGAAGAGCTAGAAGGTGAGTTATTTTTATTTTAAAGAAGAAAGGTGTCGTTCTTTTCGATCTTATATGCAACGACTTGGCCTAAAAGTACGTTTTTTATGTTGAATTGACTAAAACTATAAACACTGTTTTCATTTTGTGGCGCTATGAAAACATTGCTTGTTTCATTGGGACCCAAAATGTTGTAATTTCGAGATTTCAACTTGTAATAAGTGTCCTCGTACTCGCAGATTTTGTGATTACAACTTGTAAGCTGAGAATTTCCTGAGATCTCCTACTTGTACCACGTGACCGCTGTGCCACTTGAATGTTGCAGATTCATTTAGACTTTTATAGTGTTGCCAAAGAAATGCATAACACCCAGTCCGATTACGTTTCATGGCTAATTTAAATAATTATTTTTCTTTTCTTTTTTTACCACATCTAGCTTCCATAGTTGATAACTGTCATTATTGAATAGGGCCTACATATCTTTACATTTACATCAAGCCCTTGTTCAATCTACTGCAAAGACAACATTTGATACAAATTATTTGTACTTTACTTTGTCATCATAATCTATAAATTACCTGATATTACCATGCAGTTATATCACATTGCCCATTGTTATGATACCATCCTCACACAGACCCACACTCTCCTTTATCACAGTACATATCAATGAGATTTTCATATCAAACAAAAACATTCACATGTTCACATTGCAGGGTTGAAAATACCCACACGCCTTTGTGTTTGAGGATCTCACAATACATTGTTTGAAGTGCACAGTTCTCTCATGCATACAGTGTGGTCTTCAGAGCTGCTGTCTCTGTAAAGATGAATGGACTGCTTCATCACTCTTTGATAGCATTAGCTATTAGCCCAGGCTTTGATTAGTACAATGACATTAGCCTCCTACATCCACATTGTCACCGATACGAGTGGGTGAATGTGAAACCTCCACCACAGAAGCACAAACCGAGACTTATGAAGTGCTTCAGGGTGCTTATTAACACATTTTTGAATGCAAGACCATAACAGTTGGTTAAGACAATAATTAAGCACAATGCTACTGCTACTAATAACCAACGAGGACAATGAAGAATATGGTTCACAATGAAGAATAAAATGAGTGAAAAAATGAATGCATATGCATTCTCTCATGCAAATGGTATGAGTCATTCTACAATTTAGGGTATACATTTCATGTCCATTGATGATAGTTAAATATTGTTTCTAACAATTTTCCAGAGAAAAATATTTATTTTATCCATTAAGGAAATTCATATTATAATCTCACAAATATGTTTCAGTTTGTTTGAAATTGCCTTGATGTCTCTTCAAATTACAGTTTTTGGAGTGTCCCAATTGATTGGGTCTTCAGAATGACTTTCTTTCTTCTGGGGAACACAAAATAAGATATTTTGAAGAATGTTGATAACAAAACAATTTAGATTCCCATTGACTTCCATTGTATTGTTTGTCAGTATACAGTGGAAGGAGGAACCGTGACTGTTCGGGTTACCAACAGTCTTCAAAATATTTTCGTTTACATTCCACATCAGAAAGAATGTCATACATTTTTAGAAGGACATGAGTAAATTATGACAGAATTTTGATTTTTGTGGACTATCCCTTTAAAGATCATTTTGGTAATTGTATGATATGTTATGCAAAAAGACAGATTTATAATAAAAAATCATAAGCAAAAAAATAGTGCAGCACATAAATGCCCATAGTTACATTTAATAAAACATCCTTTCTTTTAACATCCAAATGTTTTTTAATGATAAAGCTTGGCAACAAGCAGATGTTACACTGATGAAATATATAAACCGAAACCAATAGTAATTGTATTTGAGTAAGCATATTGTTTTTGTATTTTGTCTTGATGTGAAAAGTACCCCAATTATAGAACGAGCCCTAGCATACTAGCGACACCCACTGCATGCAATAGCATAGATGATCCCTACTCTTCACCATGCACATATCAAATGAGCCTTCAGAGGGTGTGGTGGGCATCTAACAACCTCCACATCTCTGAAGCCCATAGGAATGAAGGCATCTCTCTCTTTCTTCATCAATCAGTTCTTCTACTGTGTCTGCAGCCCCTTTTTGTATCTCCGCCCCTTCTCTCTTTCTCTCCCAATTGATGGATTTGCGGTGTAGTTAAAACACATGCAAATGAGACAGCTGGCATCACACAAACCATGTGACCTGTCAAGGTGGGGGTGGGTTCAAAGACACTCTGCAGCAGGGAACCCTCTTTACACACATGCACACACACACTCGCTCCCTGGAATAATCCCTCCACCTCCTCCATGCCACCTTTTTGTGCTTTCATTTTTTTTCTTAATCTGAAAGAAAAAAAGGAGCGGTGATGATAACCGACTAAGTCTGGGATCTTCACCCTGATTTATGTTCTTCTTTAGTGCAAATGTTTGCTCATGCATGAAGCTAATCACGCATGTGGCCGTGCTCACACATGCACATATGCCTGCACAAACAGACCCTGTGTGTGTGCGTGTGCGCGTGTGAGAGTTTGACAGGATCAACAGCAGGTATCCAGCAGTAGGTCTGCTCCAGAAAGGCTGCCTGCTCACTCACACTCACACTGACACATTCCAGCAGACTGCCCTGGCTTTGTGAAAATAGCCTTTTGCCAGGCTTCTTCTCTCTCTGACTCTGACTACAGATGTTGGGTGTTTTTGTAAATCGTACTTATATGAATGCATGTGGATGCTTATGAATATGAACAGGCAGCAATACATAAATGTTCATTAATGTTAATAATTAATCAGAATTATATGATTATTATTATGTTTAAATAATTTATCTTTTTAAAATATGCATCTATATTTCAATTGTAGGCAGTTACATTTTTAGCTATAAATCTTTAATTATTCAAATCTAATTTTCATTACAAAAAAGACATCATAAAAAGGTTAAATTATATATTTTTACAGTTTATTTGAGGATAAGAGGCATGAAATTATTCTTGTGATTCAATGAGTTGACAATACGCTATATAATTAGAAGTAATAGAAATTATATTTATATTATTTACATATTTATTTAAACATACATATTAATATATATATACTGTATATATATATATATATATATATATATATATATATATATATTAATATTAAAGTATATATATTTAAAAAATAGATATAATTAGAAGTAATACAATTATTTGTATAATTTATATATTTATTTATTTATATAAACAAATATATTAATAAATAGATATAATTATGTGTATGTTTATAACAACATATATATTGTATATATACTTTAATAAAATACGCAATGATAAATCCAATTGTATGCAGTTACATTTTGAGGTATAAATCTTTAATTATTCAAATCCAATTTTCATTAAAAAAAACTGTGATCAATACAAACAATAATTATTCATTATTAAATAAAAACATTTTTTTACAGTTTGTTTTATGGTTTTGAGGATAAGAGAGTATAAGAAATTATACTTCTGATTGAATGAGTTGACAATGCACTAGCTGGCAGCTCTCTGAGTGACACGTCTTTTCAATGAACTAATGAGAAAAAACCCCAGATAAAAAGATAAAATCAAATATGCATTCTTCCTGAGTAACAAAAATGATAAAGCCATCCCATATGCGCCATGAGGTTTGGGACGCAAGCTTCTGCTTCTAATTAAAAAGACACAATGATTAATTATTGTCATTTTTGCTTTGTAGATACATTTGCCTCATGAAAAAAAAAACTTTGTTTTATACCCTCTGATCCTCAAAATCACAGAAAAAAGAACAAACAATAATAGAGCACAATAAAATTACATTGTGTTTTAAGTTAATCAATTAATGAATGGTATACAGAGTTGGCTTTGTATTTTTAAACCAAAAACACATGATGTTTGTATAAGCCAACACTTTTCATAATGGTCTGATATTTTCACATCTCCCATTCTAAAGGTCAGGAAATGATGAAACAGGAAAGACACAACTTAATTCTAGAATAATGTTCAATGAAGTAGCTCAGTTCCCTGAGAGAATGCCAACGTGGATGGCTGTTGATTTTGGTCCTGGCTGTTTATATGAGGAATGGAAAGATAAAAGGGCTGAGTTATGTTTTATTCTGTGGTAAGGAGAGATCGACTTGGCGGTATTTTCCAATGGTTTACTGTGGCAGTGTAAAGCAGATACAGTAGATGTGGTGTTGGTTGTAGATCTAGATGTTGTGTTTCTCAAGATTGCAAGATCTCTTTTAAGAAGTAGCTGTGTTAAAGGTACGAGCAACAGGTTTTCGGCTACCTGCACAAAGAATTTGTTTTTGTATTATAGATTATTTTTTATATTATATTATATTATATATATTAAAAACACAATAAATACAGTCATTTGCTCTCACCTCTGGGTCCAAAATCTCTCAAGTAGCAGTTAGTGCAGTATGGCTTCTCATCATGCTGTAAAAAACAGTGACAATCAAAATCTGGAGCTTTATTGCATTATGCATATTATCGGTGTAACACCTCAATGCATGCTTGCATGTCATTATCATCAGTTTACAGTGTTTGGTATAATTTATGCATTAAAGACAATATAATAAAGTGAAGATATGTATACCTCTGCATGCTGACCAGGTGTTAGCTGTCTTTTGCACTTGTGACACTTCAAGCATAATGGGTGATAATCCCGTCCCAATGACCTCTTCTTCTCACCTGTATGAATCAAAGGTCAAAGTTTAAAGGGATATTTCACCCAAAAATCACATGTTTTCATTCAAACTAATAAATTAGTAAATTAGAATCAGTGTTCTTTTAGTATTATTCATATTGATTATTAATATTGATTAATATTTTAAATTAGTTTGTATTTTTATATTTTCAATTTTCATAATTGTATTGTGCTTTTGTCGCTATTATTATTTTTGTATCTATTTTTATTTTAGATTTAGTAATTATTTTAGTACTTCAACTTAAACTTTGTTTACGTTTTATATCTAATATGTATGTTTTATTTTTTAACCCTTACAGAAAAGGGTTTTTAATAGTTTTAGATATAGTTAACAACAACAACACTGATTTGAAAATGTTTTTTACTGTGATACCAACATATATTAACACAATAATTTATATTCATTCAACATGACATCATGATAAAAAATGTTTTGTGTTAGTAATTTTGAGTTAAATTGAAACTCGCCCTTTAGTGTGGTTATAAAGTTTATTTGTTTATAGTGATAGATGTCTATTGAAAAGTGCAATATTCTAAATACATCTTTCTTTATTTTTTATATATACTGAAGAATGAGTCAAAATGATTGCCTGTTATAAATAATAATAATTCTATTAGTTAGGGGATTCAGAGTGTGAATCTGAACTTAGATTCCACTCTTGAATTTTTCCATCTTGGACTGATTTCACATTAATTTTGGATTGCAGTTATTACTCTTTCATGTGGGCCTAGAACTAGCCCTCCTACTGAAACCTGACCTTAACCATAGGACATGAAACCTCTAGGTTGAACAGACTAAAACTGAACCTCAGCTACCAACATCTTGGTCAGCTTTTCTCTTCCTGGCAGAATCAACAACCGCCTGCAGTTCACCTCAATAACTGAAGGAGCTTTATTCTTCAGACTTGACGCTGAAAGCTGACTGGCAGCTACAGGATTTTTCTGTCCAAATTCTGCTCTTTCTTCGAGTGTCCATAGGTTTCTGCATTGCTATCTGCCAATTTAAGCAGCCAAGCCTCTTTCGCACTGGCATATTCCACTTCCTGCCACAGGCAGACACTTCCTGTGCTCGTGTGACGCATGTCGTGAGGCGCTGATGGCGGTTAGGAGACTTGCAGGCTGATTAACTCTACACAAATGCATACAGATAAAGACCTACACACACTTCGTTACACAACAACTAGTTTGTTTCATAGCATAAAGGCAGAATCTATAGCTACTCAGAACTTAGCATTTAGCATGCTCTGCGATTACCTTTTTACAACGCTCTACTGTTCATATAAACGTTAACACACAATTAGACGTGAAAACCCAAAACTTGGGCACAATATAATCCATATACTCTTGAAATACCTCAACAGCAAGTCAAAATAAGGAGCATGTTTAAGTCAAAACAGAAGCTAATGTGAAATGTTTGCATCTAAACACATTACATGCAGCACCTCAACACTTATGTTGACGTTTCTCGCTGTTGATAACTACATAATTCCTCAATATCATCTTAATCAGTATTTTTAAGCATGTTAAAAAGGGATCCCTCCAACCCCCGGATGCCACTCACCAAAATAAACAGGTTTCCCACATATAGGACAGAAGCTCACCATGGTCGTAGCGGATCTGTAGTAGTTTTGATGCACAAGATGTTGAGATGCAGGAAATGTGTGAGCATCTTAACTGTGACAGCCTCTCGGTACAGCAAAGGATGTGGCAAGAAGTGCAGTGACAGGAAGCAAGAACTGATTTCAAAAGAAAATATGCTCAACAATTCGAACAGTCAGAGAACAGAGAGAATGAAAAATGTTGGTCAGAAGTGTGTGTGTGGGTGCTGTGATATGATGAGTCTGTCATAGCAGGGTTGGACTTAAGTCAGTCTTGATGTTATAAAGAGACTTCATTCACACTGTGGCCAGTCATTGCGGTTTGAAATCAAAGATGATGTCTAGGGCCGTGTGAGGTCATCAGACTTGTCGGAGTCTGTTATGAAATGAAAGCTTGTGGGTTGTTTGCTGGATGCGAGTCAAAGAAACAACAGAGAGGGAGATTGAGAGGGACAGAGAGAACGAGAGAGACACAGATGTCAGCCGCTCAGATTTCATGTGTTGTCATGGTCGCCGCTTCTCAACCCCTCGATCTGTCCGCTCTGGCTTTTTCATCCTCTTTCTCTCCATCCGAGAGATTAAAAAGCTCCAGTGTGGGAGAACGGGAGTTGAGGAGAAACCCAAAACTGCTTCCGTGCACACACACACATATACAGAGCGATGACATCACCAAAAGGCGCTCGATTGGATGAGCACAGAAAGCCGTGAGAAGGAGAATCATTGAAGCCGAGACTGAGACTGTGTTTTGTGTATGTGCGTGTTGAGATATAAAGGATGAATAAGAGTCTGGCTTAAGTTGCAATGCACTATTGCCCTCAGTTTAGCATGATTTATAACATACACACAACTCCTCCACAATGTGTGCATTGGAAGGGAAAACACTTCATTTGAATAGCTTTGTTATGGTTAACAGTTCAATCTGTAATTCATGCTAAGGATTTCTTCTATATAATAAATGGTAAACGCTCACCTGGGTGTTTAGCTGCAACTGATTTGTAGATTGCTGAATGATTACTGTTGTATGATTTCTGAAGGATCTTGTGACACTGAAGTCTGGAGTAATGATGTTGAAAATTTAGCTAAATTACATTTGATTTTTTTAGCATAGAAAACAGTTACTTTAAATTGTAATTGTTTTCACAACAGTTTTTTTTTATTTCTGATCAAATAAATACAGCTTTGGTGAGCATAAGATACTTTTTTCAAAAACATAAAAAAGCAAACCACCCCCAAACTGCTGAATGGTAATTTATTTCTTATCAATAACATGACACATACCATAGAGGGTTAAATATAGTGGGTTTCTGTTGGGCAGGTAAGCATCAGGCATGAGTTTCTTCTCAGCATTTGGTCCAATGGTTACACAGTCCTGTGTATGCTAAACCAACTTCATTCAGTGAGGGATAAAAAAGCATTTCCCATCAAGCCTAACATGGGAACTTTACCAAACAGCAGAGTCAGAGCCCTGTCCACATGAGCGCTTGTTCACACACACACGCACAACACACACACACACACACACACACACACACACACACACACACACACACACACACACACACACACACACACACACACACACACACACACACACACACACACACACACACACACCACGCACGTCTATTGCCAAACTACACAGAGAGGAGCAAAACAGGGTTAGAGGAAGGGAGGGCTTCTCTTTCTGTCCTTTTTTCATGCTGGTTTGGTTTGGCTCTGAAAAACTAGCCTAAATCCTCTTCTTTCTGGCTGAGAAATAGAGGAGAGAGGATAGAGTAAGAGTAGGGGAGAGTGGGGTAAGCTGTGTCACCCTCTTAATCAAGGCAACTGTGTGGTATATATAATACATAATACATATTTAGAAAGTACTCACCATATACAGCTGCCAGTGGGAGATGAAAACAAGAAAAGTGGCAATCATTTTTTATTCAAAACTGTTGTTTGCATTTCAAAGTACATTTTCTACATGGCACATACAATTAATTTGAGGTCAAAGCAAATTTATTCTAGTCTGAAAATATACATTATACATGTTGGTGAATTGCCAATGAACATGTAAATTATTTGGCTAAAGATTAGCCATGAATTATTAAATGAAGCATCCTGTGGGATAAAGTGAGTCCGATGCTTTGGGGTAAGTTGAGTCAGTGTCTCAGTGTAGTGAAAGCTTTGTTTCAAATGCAGGACAAATTATTACAAAATGTTGACAAAAGTCACCTGGTTGGTTTATGAAAATGGTAATATACAGTGTGCATTTTACTTCTTATGTGCAAATAAGAAGTAAAACTTTGGAAGTGTAATAGGTTTTCACACTTTTTCATAGGACCAGTTTATAGAGCTATAATTATATGAAAGCTGTATAATAAGGGGAACCCCCCATTATTAAATATTCAAAGAAAATATTATTAATAATAATAATAAAATAAATATAAACATGAATCAATTACTTAATCAAAACATTAGAAATGTTCTATTTTAGTTGAAATTTGTTTTTTCCTTGCTATATTATTACATCAGGTAGGCATTCTTATTAATTTTGATCGCATTACCATAATGCTAATGGTATAGCTATAAAAAAAACGAGGTTTAAAGATAAATAGAGAATATATTTTTGCTTTCTTGCAGTGCAGGTCAGTGCAGTGATAGCATATTTTTGTAGGCCAACCCTGGTTCCCTCAACAAAAACCCAACTGGATTTTTCCAATGGCTTTTGGATTATTGCTGAAAATAAGCTCTGTGTCTGTGACCAACAAAAGTTAATGATTCTTACACGTTTTGTTCATCATGACAAATTAACACAACTTTTATGAACTTAGAAGCCTAAAAACAGTTGACAGAATTAAAAAGCTAAACATAGGCTATAAAAAAAACGACACCACGCTCTAGTTACTTTGACGTCACCATCACTAAGCTCCTGACAACTCTTTTAATCTTTATTTAAAAATACATTTTCTCTGATAGTTTAAAAATTGTTTGATTATAAACACAGAAAGTCTGTGAAAGTAGACTAGTGAGCTTTCCTGTTCGAGTGATGACTTTTAATGTTCCCTTCAACCGCTATAGTCCTATTTAGCCACATGCTAAACAAATATAAGTGGGGAAGGATAATTTATTTTGTCATAGAATAAAACATGAAATATCTTGCTGTGTTAGACACGGATCTTATTTCAGACATTTAAACAAAATCCCATTCAAATAAACCCATTGACTTCAGGACGATGGAACAAGCTAAAATGTGCAAAAATGTTAACTTGTTTCTGGATTAGAAAAATCTTCCCTGCAGCACTCTTTTGTCATGACACTTATATTTTATATTATAAACTATATTAGTTTACTATAGCCACTTTAACCCATTTGGTGGGTTCATTCAATGAAGAATTCGTCAGACTAATTCAACATGCTAATTCCATGGGTTTTGAATTTCTGAGTTTCATTAAAACAGCCGACTCGTATTTGTTAGCAAATCTGAGAAAGTCACGATTCGTGATTATGCAGCTTTGGCTTTTATGGGACTTTATGTTTGAAAAACAGTGCATATGATAGTGACTTGCATTAGTAACATAAGCATGTTTATGTGAACAGTATACGGCATGTTAACTTACAGAGCCACAGGCCTGAGACAAGCTGGCATGTATGTATATGACTGTGTGTTATGATGTGTGTGTTGTGTAAAGCCCGGGACACAACCGACACCAAAGAACTAGCGCTGATGAAAGCGCTCTGTGGAATATCAATCCTGCTCAAAACTGTCTTTATTGGACAAAAACCTTCCTCACATACCAACCTAGAATACTATCTAACTCTTGATGGCTGCTCTGTCAAGTCTTCGCAGTCGGTTAGGAACCTGGGTGTGCTCTTTGATACCAATCTTTAATTTGAAAGTCACGTTTATCTGTAAAACTGTTTTCCATCTTAAAAATATATCTAAATAACATCATATGCTCTCAATGACAAATGCAGAACAATTAGTTCATGCGTTCATGACCTCAAGTCTAGATTATTGTAATGCTATTATGGGTGGTTGCCCTGCACGCTTAATAAACAAACTACAGCTGGTCCAAAACGCTTCCTTACCAGAACCAGGAAGTATGACCATATTAGCCCGGTTCTGTCAACACTGCATTGGCTCCCTATTAAACATCGTATACATTTTTAAATATTGCTGATTACTTACATAGCAATCTCTTCAACCTGGTATACACATGGAACACTATACATTTATATTATTCAAATCAGTTAAATGATTATTAGGCTGCATAAATTAGGTCAGCCGGAACCGGGAATTCCTATAACACCTGATGTACTAGCTACATCATAAAAAGAATGGCATCTATGCTCATTTTAGTCTTTCTGTTAATTCCGAGGTTTACTGTAATCAGCTGGATCCAGGCCGTATCCAGATCTGATGGTGGACCTGGGCCTAGACACGACCACAACGCATCCCTGAAGTGTCAGCAGAGCTTGTGTCAACTAGACTCTCCCCTGTGAAGGCCTCATCGACACGACAGCCATGGGCACTGATCCTCAACAAACTCGTTCCCATACGAGCGTGATGACTCCGGTCTTCAACCAGATGAACTGCATAATATAATGTTCCGATCCAATCTGACTTGTGACCTGTAATACTGCCTGAATAATAATCATACACTGTTCGTTCGTTGGACAGAGGAGAACTCCCAGGGTTTCTCCCAAGGTTTTTTTTCTCCATTCTGTCTCTTGATGGAGTTTTGGTTCCTGTCACCTTTCTTCGCCTTTGTCGCCATTGGCTTTTGGCTTGCTTAGTTGGGGACATTTAATGTTATATTTAACAATATTATTACAACATGATTTTCCTGTTATCTCTGTTAAGCTGCTTTGAAACAATCTGCATTGTAAAAAGCGCTATATAAATAAAGGTGACTTAAATTTATTCCACTCCGCTTCCCAAGGAACACTGACGTATGACGTAACATTAGAACAGCCTTCTATCTGTACCGTTATGACTTCTTTGCTTGCTGTTCTACTATTCTCGTGTACTGACTCGTTCACTAAGCTGAACAGCCAATCAGAGTTCTCTCTTTCATGTCGGCCGACGCTCAAAAACGGTCCGACGTACGTTGCCCAAAGGCCGATCGTCGGCTTGGTGTGTCCCGGGCTTAAGGCTCAGTAGGTTTTGGCATGACATCCATGGGCCATGTGATTTTAAAGCAGACAGCGAATCTAAGCCCGACGCACAATAGAAAACTTGGCAAACACACACAACCTCTGATGTTAGCGGGGAAGACGCATCATGGGATGCCTAGAGCAGGATCCCACTATTTCTACTCCAAAAGACATCACAGCAATCCCGAATCAGTAAACTCATCTGTACCAGCCAAACGGTGATGTCTAACTTTTCATAAACATGCTTAAAGACATCCCAGCTGCTTGTACCACAAAGCACCATTTTGGAAGAACTTTTAGGTTTAGTAGGCATGTTTAATGTTTACAGGCCCACCAGGTCTTCCACTAATTAAGGCTGACTACCAACACCCAAGTCGACGTGTCTTAATGAAAACCGGCTTACAGCTTACAGTGTGAAAATGTGGTAGTTTATAATTGCATTCAGAAAAGAGAGCGAGTCAGCCAGCAGAACGAAAGACTCTTAAATGTGTTGATTCTTGCCTTCGCATTCTTGGCATTTCTCTTCAACCCTTTTCTGTCTTATAGTTTTTTCCTCTCGGTTCTCATGCGAAGCAGCCAATGCCAATTCCCTCCGATTTAGTTTGGCTTAAAAGGCAAAGAGGCCGGGCGCTCTCCTCCCTTCTCCCTCTCTCATTTCCTGTGTTTTTCCCCCCTTCTTTCTCTCGCTCATTCTCACCCAGTCTGCTCTCTTCCTCCTTACTCGCTCTCTCTTTTTTGAGACTGGTTTTAGAGGGTTCCAGTAATTCCTTTGTCCTTTAAATAAATAATGCAAAGCACAGCTTCCTCTGGCTTATGTACGTATGCACATTTTCACCGCATTACAAAGATCTCTTGATGAATAAAATCTGCCTGGTCAAGGTTGAGGAAATAGAGTGCTGGGAATGGGCACTGGATAAAAACCATGTAACAATTAAAAACATGAATTTACTGTAATATATTCCTCAAGTATTACTAAAACAGGTCTATAGCTACATAAAAGCAAGTTTTTCCACTAGTTTTTTTGTGTTTAATATTGAAACAGATCAGAATCTGGATGCCTGTTAATTTTTAATTTGAGCGTATCAGGATTTTAAATCAGCTGTGCCTGAATTTTAATTATCCCTGAATATTAGTGAGGAAATGCACGCTATGCCCCCCCCCCCCTCGCCATCTCACCCTTTGTTTCTCCTCTCTCTCCTCATACAGCTGGTGTATGCAGGGTGCCCCTCCCCCACCATTTGAACAAACCAATAAGAGGACATATCAGCCGATCCCCCCTTACACACACTCTCACACACCTCCCTACCCCCATCCTCTCTCTCCCCATCCCCCTATCCCTCTCTCTATCACTCCCCCATATTTCCTTTCAAAGCAGCCCCTCTTGCTGCCATCTCTCGCCCAATCTTTAAATTATCACTACAGAACACGCCTACTATATGTGTAGTATATCTATTCTATGCGTTTCAATGAAACCAGGAAAGATTTTACTTTGGGCTCAGGGCTTACAAATAAAGAGATAAACAGGACATGATTAAATAGTGCATAATAGCCTAAATGCATTCTGGGAAGCATATGATGTGCATGTGACTTTCAAAAGAAAGTGAGAAAAAAAAATACTGTGTGTCAAGGTGGGATTGTAAAATGTGACTCACACCCCCACACAACACAGCTCCTATGTGACTCATTGAAGACTTCTTGAAGAAATTGAAAAATGCAGATCTGTTAACTAATTAAATGTCTGGTTTAACCCAGAACACATTTTTTTGTCACGGTTCATCTAAATGAAAGAAAGAAGAAGGAGCGAGATTAAAAACCAGCTCCTCTATATAGACTAGGCTACCATCTCAGGACATAGCCTGCTACTCGGCTACATGTTCACATACATTGGCTACTTAAACTAAAATAGTAATCCAAGACCAATGGAAGTTAATCTAGAATCATGTCACTTAAAAGTAAACATTCATTAAATCTTATTTTTGCCTTGGTCGACTTCTATGTACACACTTTTACTGGCCAAAAAGAGGCGTGATCAGGTTTAAATGTCCAACAACAAGCCCTAGCCTAGAGAATGGCCCATGTTAACCACTATAGACAAAGCAAATCAAACGTTTGCATAAATCGAAAAAGTGCAGGGGATATTTAAGTGTATAGAGGCCGTTTACACGTGTTGTCAAGATAAATTGGAGAAGCATCTAACATTTGTAAATTATTCACGCGTTTCCCCTTCAGCGGCACATCTCTCTATTTTGCATTCCCTTCAGTGCTCCATCTAGACCAGAGCAATAGAAACACGATCTATTTCCATAGACTGTAAAAAGTCTATTTCATAGGCATCACCTAGCAATGCAATAATAATAGTAATAACAATTATTATTGAAATAAATGTATAAACAATAAAAAATATATAATAATAATTAAAATAAAAAATAATAGAAATAATATTTTTTATATATTTGTAAATTGATTTCAGAACTTTATTTTAATTTAAACTTTATGCCATTAAAGTTGGCAATAATAAGAAACAAAAACAGCACAGGATTAATAATATAAATAATAATTTAAAAATATGGTTGGATGAATCTAAGGTTGAACAAAAAAGGTAGGCTACACTTAAAAGACTAAAGAAATTTCAGTCTATACATGGGTAAATTTGAAGACGACGAGTAGGCGATTTGATTGACATATTTCCTGTTTTAATAATTAATAAAGCAAATCAATAAGTAGGCTATATGTATAATAACGCCATGTTTACCTAATTAGAATTACTATTACTACTATTAATCACTATTAAGGCCTATTAGTTTCGAATAAAATGTTGTGATTTTCTCCTTGTACATTGCTTACACTGTTTAAGAAGGGCCTACTATTTTTCTTAACCACTTTAATTTGTAGCATAAAGGCCTATATGTTGAAGTATATTATTCAAGTCTTAAACACACATTGCTAAAAAAATGTTAGATGTAATGATTCATAAATATAGCAATAGCTGAAGAAAACGCACACCATGTTGTACCTTTACAAAGACTGTTTGTCTGCCGAAATTTCGGATAATAGGCCTACATTTAAAGGGTACCTATCATGGAATTTTGAAAATTATCTTTCATGTAGTGTGTAACATAGATCTAAGTGAACAAAAACATCCTGCAAAGTTTTAAATATGAAAGTTCACCGTATACAAAGTTATTGTCTCTCAAAAGTAAGAGTCGACTCTGAGTCGCTGATATGAATCGATAGACAAACGATGCTTTCTCTCTAGCTTTCGTACATCACTTGTACAAGTTATTTGAATTCGACACGCCCACTCAGTGCGCGCGCCGAGCAGACAGAGAAACCTGACAACAACATCGACGAGACTCTGTTTTGAAGTGCGAATCAAAAGCAAACTTTTTTTTTCACTGCCCAGGGACAAGCATGTGAAGACTCAGTGGCTAGAGTTTATATTTACAACTATACCACACAAGTATAGCCACCTTGAGCTGTGTTCGCGTTATTTTAATGACGATCGCTTCACAAACACAAATGCTGTGTGGATTATGGTGTATTCGCGAGTCGCCTGATACTGAAGGAACGTTCAATACCAAGTTTATTTGGATCAGCTTCCTCCTCCGAATCACAACCTGTAAGTACTATTAATAATTGTTGCTTTTATGTGTGTGTGTGTGTGTGTGTGTGTGTGTGCGTGCGTGTGTGTGTGTGTGTGTGTGTGTGAGAGTGAGAGTTACGCTCAGCAGCTTCTAGGTCTCCAATGTCATTTTTTTTGTTTTTTGAAATATGTGAAATTATGTGAAGCGTATTGTAGTACTGCAGTGCTTTATCAATATGTTTAAGCTTTGGGCTAACGCAAAATATAACTGACTGCGTCATCTGACCAATCACCGCCGATTAGCGTCACGCAAAGGAGGGGTTTGGACAAATGAGTCCTCAAACGAATCATTAGGGAGTCGGTGAGCAAATCAGGTAAAAATAAATGCATATTATAAGACAACAAAAGTGTTTTTTTGTCATTGCATGCATGTAAAACTGTTGTTGGGGACTCCCAGAACATTAGTAGGAACATTTTAAATGCCATAATAGGTACCCTTTAAGTGCAGTTGTCTTCTCGTTGTTTTAAGAATGGTTTCACTTTTAAAGGTATGGGAGTTTGTCTTTGTTTTCAGCTAAAAATTGTGGATTGTGAAATGGGCCTCGTTTGTGAACAATTTGGGTTAGAGAGCACAGTAAGTGCCATTCTATTCCCACTTCATCTTGTGCGTGGACCCACACTCTGTGCTCAGCTTCTCAGGTCTGCTGTGCTGGAGCTGTGAAATCGCGCTGATGGTCTGTCACATTATTTCTCACTGACACCGTCTGAGCGGAGGAGCACCACGCCAAAAGATCAGCTCAAAAACACTTCATAACGCACAGCTCCACTCAGCTCCGGGTGAGTTCCGCTTTTCATTTTATAGATAATATACACATGCGTTTGTTTGAGTGGGAGGAGTGGAAAAAGGAGCCCTTTTAACCGTTTTTTTCCACTGATGCAAATATAATTAGGGACTTTAAAACGCTTCGTCTCTCACAGATCGCCTCAAAACAGTTTATAAATATGAATGTTTGTCTCAACCCAAGTAGATTCATCAGCGATGAGCCGATGTTCAGGATGGGACATGTGGCCCTGAGGTTTTAAAGGACGACAAGGGCTTTATTTGTTGTAGTTTTGTGAGACTAAAGGCAGATGGTGGACTAAAGCCAGCGCGACGTTCACAGCTAACATAAGCTAATACATCTATGGCTTCACTCTAAATGTGATTCAAATACGTTATTAAACACTGTGTGGATGAGCAAGGCGTGTTGTGATAGAGTATATTTGTGTGTTAGGTGTATTAAAAGAGCGGTGGACAGGCAATATTATGTTTATTTGTGTGTTTTTGTGTAGCTGGGAGCTAACGCTAGCGCTTCACGGAAGTGTCTGATAACCAGCTGCTCCCTCTTACTTGTATACTTTTATTTACTTACTTTATTTAGCATAAACATAACGCACGTGCGCGCTGTGTTGCGTAGCGCGTCAACGCTATTTTTTGTGTTGTTTTTAGTTCTTATTTCTCCTTTGGTATGACTTGGCGTGGGTTTGTAAGTTTGGCGTCTAAATGCTTTAAATATCATTAAAGGGACAACAAGGCATTTTATTGATGTTTTTATAGTAGTTTTGCATGTCATCGTTAGTAGGACACGCCCAGAAGGAATTAAGTTACTAAAACAAAAAGAGGCTTTTAAACCGCATAAAGTTACATTTTATTAATTTAACGTTACAGTTTTAATAATCTTCAATATTGCATCGTCCCGTTACTTTACTATAAACGGTGAAAAACTATTGATTTATAAGACTTAATACATGTAATTTTACTGTAATGTATTAAGGTTTTAAAGTTAAATATCAAATAAACTTAACTTTTTGTATTCGTAACTTTAATACTTGTTTTTTATCAGTTAGTAGTGTATTATTTTTTTTGCGTAATGTTTATATAATTATTTAATTGCTCAAATCGACATATTGATTTATAAAATGTTCACGTATGTAGCTAGAATCTATAAATATACGGTGACTAATACACTAGTGATGTCACAATTGTTTTACTGTTAAATTCTGGCATCCAAAACTGTTTGAGTTTTACTGTAAATGTATTTTTAAAGTTGTATGAGTTCAGTATGTTGTAAAGTTTTTGGTTTGTTCAAATGTTTTAGCAACTCTGGTGTTTTAGAGTGTTGTAGTAATAAAACGTTTTAGTTTTGTAAACGTTTTAATGACTATATTTAAATATTTTAATGACTGAACTGTGTTTTTTTTGTTTTTGTTTTTAAACAGTGTTTTTAATCTGTGTTTTCTGGCGTGGAATTGGAGAGGAGGAAGAGGGGGAATCGTATAAGCCGAAAGGAAATGCCAATCGCCACTACTGGTCATTCAGCGTCTCGAGAGCCCCGCGTCTGTTCCCCGGACCCCGTTCCCAAGCGTGCTGATTTATGCGAGGACGCAGGGGCCCAGCCAGCGGAATACGGGGGTTCGGAGGGGGGCCACAGCCTGGGCAGCACTAGACTTTCTGGAGCGCTTGAGAGCTCCTCTGCGGCGTCTTATTCCCCTCCCACTTCCCCTTTCCACCACCATCATCATCATCATCATCACTCCTATCCAGTGACTATGGAGCCACCCAGGACTCGATCACGCTCGCGGTCTGGATTTTACCACGGTGGATTATCTAACTCGAACGGTAATGCTGGGAGTGGCGGTGGTGCGTTAAGTCCAGCTGGAGGAATAAGCCACCACCAGCACCACCAGCAGCAACAGCAGCAGTTCGGAGCTGCTCATGGACACATGGAAAACCTGCGCCCACCCGGGAGCATGCTTTCACCAGGCGCCCACAGACACGCAGGGCCTGGAATGCACAGAAACTCCGGAGCAGGTAAGATGGGTTTTAAACCTCTAGTCTAATTCTGGGTTATGGATCTCATCATCTTGAGGGGGGACAATAAACATGAGTTTTTTTTCTAACACTATCATGTCCCATATTTGGTTGTAACATGGTTTACGGGGGCCAACTATCCAACTGTAGTTGTATTTGACCACATAGATATCAAGGTATGGGCTTTACTACATTTAATTAGTGTAGTGTTGTATGGAATTCTGTTGGACTGATTGAACACTATATTTATGGGGTTTTCAAAATGGCATTTTATATCAAATGTACAGTGTGTGCACATCCATGCAACCTTGTATGACACCCAGTCAACACTACCTCACAAAATGACTGGTATATTTTTTTTTGTAGCAAACCTTATACATGTAATATTTATTTATGTAATTATTATTTCCAGTATTTGTTGTGGTGATAATCAACACTTTTTAAAATAAAACAATTCAATGTTTTTATAAAAATAAAAACAGCTGCAAGTCAATGGGTTGAATATGAAATGGATCTCCTTTACTAAACACAGGGCATTTCAGTCTTAAACTAGGTGTTG
Source organism: Chrosomus eos (assembly GCA_036326025.1). NCBI lineage: Eukaryota > Metazoa > Chordata > Actinopteri > Cypriniformes > Leuciscidae > Chrosomus > Chrosomus eos. The sequence goes on along the minus strand of CM070819.1, from coordinate 37,215,770 downwards.
TGCCTCATCTTCTTTTAAAAAATGGCTTCACGTGAGCTCTGATCTCTTAATAAAAAGAGTTTTGTCAGCAAGTATGTGAAGAACTCTGCAGACTTTGTGCTATTAAGGGTCACGATTGGACGTCTTTTCTGAAGACAGACCAAATTGCAAATTGCATTCCTTATTTCCTTGTTAATGTTTGCACACGTTCTGATGAGCCCCACACCAATCCAAGCATTCCAATTGACTCTTAGCACTTCATGGTCCATCTTAAGCGGCAGATTTGATACTCTGTCGTATTAGGGTGTGCAAGCAGAAAAACATGCATTCATTCAATTATACAAGCCGTGACTCTTCTCCTCTGTTTTAGATGCCTAATGTTGTTATTCACTGGTCCAAAATAGCACAGCGCTTTTCTTCACAGTATAGGACAATTGTTCCCTCTGACTTTAGGGTTTAAGTTAATAATTGACCTGATAGCCCCATCTGTCCAACGGCATCACGGTGCTTTACGATTTCAGTATAGCCGAATGGAAATCCCAAAATATAAAGTGTTCAAGCCTCTGGCATCCTTATTTCCTGCTACATGATGGCCTTATTCTGCCACAGCACTTCCTTTTTGACATGGACAACAAGCTGGTGGGAGCAAATGCACCTAGAGTTAGTGGCCACCACTTGTGTACTGTTACGAGACAGGAGCAGCCAGGGCTTTGTTGACATACGCATGTATATAAATTAAAAAAAAAAAAATTATATGTAACTCATGGCCACTATGACCATGCATGCAACGTGCGGATGGGGGTGGATTGTAGTATCTCATAGGGGTGTAAGAAAAAATCGATACACTTGAGTATCGCGATATTTTATTTTGCAATACTGTATCGATTTTCAAAAACGCAATATCGATTTTTTTTTTTTTTTTACGAGGAAAAATATTCATGGTAAGACCGTGGTTCCCGTTTATGTTGTGTTTAAATCCCTACCACTAGATGGCTATGCTGAGAAGCACCACTAGTGTCCTCGCCTATTTTTATTAATATGCGCGAGGGAGAGAGAGCAAGACTGTTGTTTGAAGACGTGACAGTGGGCCAGGGCTCCCGGTCTCTCTCTGCTCGTTTGCGCAGCAGTCATTCTACATCACTCACCGATCAAAAAAGGCTTTGGCGGGACACAAATTTGCTTTGGCGGTGCCAAAAAGCGGACGATCTGACGGTTTTTAGAAGATTAAATACAACCCGAAACTATTTGAGACCGGCCTTTATTTACCCAAACCTGTCGCCGCACCAGGCGTGTAAAAGAGACAGGCGTCTATTTGGGACTAGGCTATTATTTGAAGTTTTACGGTATGTTGTGTTGGATGTACCCTGTGTATGAATAATAGTGGAAGCATTTTTTTGAATGACAGATTGCACCTCAGATTGCACCTTATGTGTTATGCATTAGCTTAGATGTCAGAGTCAGGGGCTATGTATTTTCCTTAACTGACTATTTACATTTGTTCCTCAATGTTTCCTTTAGGAATCTTGTTCGTTTTTTTGCAACACAAAACGTGTTGGATGTACCCTGTGTACTAGGAAAAGTGCAAGCATTTTAATTTTTTTTATTGACAGACAAATGTCTTTTCTTTTTTCAGATTGCACACATAATGTGTATGTGTTATGTATTGTGACAGGGGCTATGTATTTTCTTTTATTATGGCCTACTTGAGCATATACAAATTTGCTCACTATAGAACCTGTGAACCACAATCCCAAACTGGCAGTTTGATTTTCTGTGTACTGAATTGTTTACCTAAAGTAAACTTGTTTGACTTTTATGCACATCATGTCTTTTTTTTTTAAATAATACTTTTTCTAAAATTATAGTCCTACTTTAAAAATAAAAAAAAATCGCAATATATCGCCTTACGCACAGTATCGAAATATATTGCAATATATTGAATCGTGACCCATGTATCGTGATACGTATCGTATCGCCAGATTCTTGCCAATACACAGCCCTAGTATCTCAGGTGTTGCGCTTTAAGCTCAGGTGTGTTTGCCTACTGGCAGTTGCTTTTTGTGGCTGAGCTGCGCTGCACACACACTTTACTAAAAAGCCCAGACTGGAAATACCTGTCTGATGGAGTGAGCGTCAAGCAACCTGCTTTGCCTGCCTGCTGCCGCCACTGCACCAACTAGTCTAGCACATGTGTGTCTAAGCTTTGTTTGGGCCATTTTTCATTAAGACTTTGCTCTTTTTCTGTCCTATGATTTGTCCTGATATTTAAATGCATCTCAGGGTGAGCATGTAATATTAACTGGATGGATAATAAGAGGTACTTTACCTTAGTGTATATGTGATATTGACTAGTTGGATATACAGTAGCCGTGTGTGTGTGTGTGTGTGTGTGTGTGTGTGTGTGTGTGTGTGTGTGTGTGTGTGTGTGATATTGACTGAGATCAGATAGGCCGCTTTGATAATGAGAGAAGCTCGGCACACTGAAATCCCCTGAGTTCAACACCATCTGCTCTCAATACAGAAGCGCCCTCTCTCTCTTTGCCTCTCCCGCTCTCATTCCTCATCCCTTTATCTCTTTTGTCCACCCGATTCCCCCTTTCATTTTCTCACACTGACTTTTCTTGTCCATTTACCCTCCTGCATATTTCATTCTCTCATCGAACTCCTATTTGCCTGTAAATGCACATGTATGCATGGAAGGAGGAACCATGTTAGACCTCCTGAGGCTTTTTCTGCTGTAGGTGTTTGGTATTATCCTCAGCGCTGAGCGGAGAGGGAGGAAAAAGGACTATCAGGTCCCATAAAATCAATAGAGAAACGGATTTCTAGTGGGCTTGTGTGCTTGTGAGTGTCTGTGTTTGAGAATGCACTCGTGTGTGTGTGTGTGTGTACATGTGGACAGTTCAAGATCATTTGAAGGGTGTAGAATCCCCCCTGGGGCCGGTCCAGACCGAGCTCAGTTCTGCTGACTCTTAACAGAAATTCAGAGAATGCGTTAGAGGTGATCAGACGGATTAAGGATCTAAGGGGCCATTTACACGACACCGGTTTCAAACGGAAATATTTTTGCATTTTTGCTGTTCATTTACACGACAATGGCGTTTTGAGGGGTCTGAAAACGCAAACTTTAGAAACGGGTTTCAAAGTGCACGTTTTTGAAAACGACAACGTTTTCATCTCCATGGTAAACGACAAAATTTGGGTAATTGTGAAAACGGTGGCGTTATGCGAATATGCGCATGCTAGGCTTGCTGCGATAGTCTGTGTTGTCGGTGTTCACTTGCCCACCATGGCACCGTCCCCCACCGTCATTTTTATTATTATTATTTTTTTTAATTTATAGTAATAAAAATAATTTAGTTCAGTTATAGAATACTCAATGGAGCGTGAGCCGAACGAGTGTCGCAGCACAGATCAGCAGCAGGAGTCAGATTTCACCTCACTTCGCCCATTTCGCCTCACTCTTGACTGACAAGACGATGACAGAATATTTGGTTTCAAAGCGAAATGTAAAAGCGGCCATTTAAGCAAGTAAGCCTATTTAAGCAGTGTACGGTTTTGTTGTGTTTTTTTCATTAAGAATAATCATTCATTCATTCATTCATTCAATAATACCATTCAAGCAATTGCTGCATCCAAATTAGCGAATTTAAAAGCGAGGTGCAAAAGAGGTCCTTCCCCCTGGTGATGCTTTTATTACCGGTGTTGTCACACATTTATTAAGCGGTGGGAAAATTTCCTCAGTCACATCCCTGGCGCATGCTTATAACATGTTCAGTCTATAGGCCTAGACTAGGGGTGTCACGATTCTCCAAATCCTCGATTCGATTACATTTTCGATTCTAAGGTCACGGTTCGATTCGATTCTCGATTTTTACATTTATTTTTTTTAAGCACAGTTTGCGATGCCATTTTTAGACTAGACTTTTATGTAATATAATATATGACCTTTGTTCGCAATGTACCACACTACATTGTCAAATTTAAAACATTTATTAACAAAATAATGTTACAATAACTTATATCTTCAGTCAATTAGAAACTTAAGCAAAATAACCTGCCATGTAGTTTCTCTTTTGTAACTGCAGTCTTATTCACAGAAGATGACATTCAAGTTCACAACAAAACAAACAAGGTTTAACAGATACATTAATGTTTTCCTTGCTTTACCTCGGTCTTAAAGTACAAACATGGCTGTGAAAAATATTAGTATTTAATGTAGAATTTAATTAAATGCATTTATGATGAAATTACAACATTTTCGTGTCATGTTCATTTTGACCACGAACTGTGCGCTGTCGCTTTAACTCGGCGCGTGCAGCAAAAATAGACTAGGTGCGGAAATGAACGCCACTCGTCTCATTCGTGGAGGTGGAGAATCAAGTTATTTGTGACATGCTAGATTTATTGTATAAAGATTTATACTGTTCTGAGTCTGCTGTTTTGTCAATTTAAAGTTTTAATTTAAAAGTGGAAGAATATGGTACACGCACTGACGCACATACAGTAGCAGAGCTTGCAAAGTGTGGCTTTTTTTATGCGCGGAACTTTGAACGCGAATGTGAACGTTGTCAACATAACTCACGGGAAATCAGAAATACTCCCACTGTCCCACACCGGCGACTTTAGTGAAAGAGGAAGTCAGAAGTCCTGTCGATGGGTCTCCTGCATCTGCAGCCATGCTATCTTTTGACTGGCTGTAACTGAGGTAGAGGACTCGCAGCACTTCAACGCTGTTTTTTTCCGCTTTGCAAACCGACTGGACGTGACATGGGGGCGTGGCAGTATCGACGATTCCATTTTTGAATTCGATTATCGAGATTGTGACTTAATTTCGATCGATTTCGATTTAAAATCGAAATCGTGACACCCCTAGCCTAGACATGTGGTGTTTCTTTACAAAGTAACATCGCCAACTACTGGCCTGGCATGCATAATACAGCGTTTTTAACAATGTTGTCGTTAGGGCTGTACGATTAATCGCACGATATTGTTATGCGCATCTCGTCAGTAAAGCTGGTTCCTTGATTAGTAGTAAAACGCCTTCACCTGCTTTCAGATGGAGCGGCATTTACTACAAAGAGCCGTAGTTAACTGACAAGCTGAGCCATATCGCATTAATTCTCGCTGGCGATACGTCTGCGATATTGATGCGATATGGCTCAGCTTGTCAGTTAACTACGGCTCTTTGTAGTGTCTTCGTAGCCTATGTAGGCTTTTTATATTTACAACACTTACTAAAATATGATTCATATTATATTATTGCATTTGTATTAGATGTTTGAAGAGTAAAAAAAAAAATTGGTCGGTCTTAACGCAAGTTTACAACCGGCAAGTCGGTCGGACTAAAAGGGAAAAAAATAAATAATTGGCTCGGTCCTAAATTGATAGGGTCGGTCGGGTTATGGCAAACAAGAATATTTTTAAGGATGGCCTTATCCTGTTTTCAAATCTTGAGCGATGCCATAGAACCATGATTTTAGGTTCCCCAAAATAGCCTTTTAGTGAAGTGTTTTGTTTTTTTAACCACTTTTTTTCTTTGTGTGGTCATAATAGCAAGAATTTGGCAAAATTGTGAGAAAAAAACCTTGCATAGCGAAGAGATGTATGAAGCACACAGAAGTCACTTTCAAATTAAGCAGCTTTCTGTTGTTGGTCAGCGCTGTGTAATCACATGTACAGGCAACATGATCAAAGTCTTTTGTACATTTTTCAAAAGGGTGGGAAAGTGTGATGTGACGTTTGAGTCATAACACAGCATTTGACTCAATCTTTTCAAACAGGTAGGAAAATTAATCTGGCAAAAAACATAATTGGTGAATTAGGGCGTTTTCAGTTCTTTCAAAACGGGGACCACTCACAGTGAAATTGTGCTGGCCCACAGATTTAGTCTCCAAATGTCCATCAACTTTTTAACATGCCTATCACTTATCAACATATTTCAACCTCATATTTCAGCCTTCAAGGCGGTCTCGTTCTGGTTGTTTTAATGCAGATCCAAGTGCAATTGATTCATGCATACATATATGAACATGACAAACGTAAAAAGAAAATGCACCACCTTTTGAATCAAATGCTATAAATGAACTTGTGTGAAAATTCCCTGAAAGGTAGGGTAAGCAATATTTGAAAAGCTGTTTGAAAGTTGGTCGTATTGACACAACCAGACACAACAACACCTAATGCTGATTGGCTACACGTTTGGAGGAGAGAGAACAAGCAAGAGGGAGATTTGAAGAAAGACTGTAGAAAGAGATCGCTGAAAGACATTACAAAGGAGAAAAGCTCATAAGAATATCACTGGAAAATGAAGGGTTATGATCAGGAAAGAGCTTTAGGATCTGCATTAATATTAGAAAAGCTTATCAGTGCTTGAGAGAGCTTACCAGGAAGGCCTGAAATATTTTTTTATTTGCTGTCCTATTGGCTGTAGTTTAATTGAACTGTTACTATTGGTCTTGAGAATCTGTCAGTAGGTCTGTAAAGTTGGAGAGTGTCAGTGTTTTATAGGGCTGCACGATATTGAAGAAATGCGATAGGATAATGCTTAGTGTGTAAAATAAAAAATGTGTGTAAAATGATATAACCTACATGTTTTCACATTCTTTTTATGACAAGAAAACATCCCTACAACTTCTGAAAGTGAACAGCAGTGTTTTACTGTAACATAAGAATTGTTATTTTAACATCATAAACCATGGGGTTTAGGGGTTCAGGTTATCCTACATTATTCAGTTTCTGTTGTTAAATAAACAATCAAATGTAAAAATGCCCATAGTTTTCACTGTATGAATTAAATATACTATTAAAGCTACAAAAGTTATTCAGCTAAGAACAGTGAGTGATTTTCTGTCTTTTGTTCATGACCCCAGTTATTGCAAGCCGTTGCGATATATATCTCTATACATTTGTGATATTTCGATATATTGTGCAGCCCTAATGTTTTATAGCTAGACATAATCTTATAGTGTCTCAACGCCTGCAAATTCAAAGGAGACACTTAATATGGTCGTGCCTTGTTTATCAGGCTTCATGACTCTCATTTAGGGCCGACCAAGCTTGTATTATGAGGGCCCAGCTGTTCCCCAGAGCTAGTGTGGGTTGTTTTGTGAGTCCATTCCCGGTTTTAGTCTTGTGGTCCGATCTGTAGTAGAACAACAGCTCTATTTTAGCGCACTCAGCTCTATGAGACACTTGGGCCCAAATCAGAACATTGCAGAACTCCACTTAACATGAAGACAACTGTTGCTGCGGGCTCAAAATCAAGCCGGTGTCCCTGAAGGACTCTTCAGTTTTCACCTTGAGTAGATCTGCGTCGCACGCGCACACACATTCGCAAGGCGGGCTGTTCAGCAGGCAAGGTGCAGCGCGGGAGATGAGCGCTGGGCTTTGTACTGTCAGTAAGCTGTTTTAATTGGACTACGCTCCCGATCATTATTTAAACCAGTAGTGCAGTTTGAGCATTAGCACAAGCCCTCATCCCTACCTCTCAATAAACCATTCAGAAAGCACGGCCGTTTCCTTTCAGCCCAGGAACAGAGGAACAGGGACGAGTGTTAAAAGGAAGGCTGGAGGTTTTCTCCTCTCCTCTACTGCACTGACCTGGCACCATCTTCAGAGAGAAGTGAGCGCGGACAAAAAAGCAGAACAGACGCTCAGAAGTGCTTACAGGTGCCAGGTGTGTGGAAAGAGAAAAGAGTGAAGGTGGAACGAGGGAGAGGATGGGTTTGCGGTTTAAATAAATTACATGATTGAATATTATAAGCTCCTTTTAGACTAATTTATGATATTAGCCTTTATGATGATGTGGGTGACTATATATTGTACATACACACACTGTCCTCACCACAGCAGTAAGAAGCTTGTTTCATCACTCCAGTGAAATAAGGGTGTGAATTCAGCTGGAATTTGGCTGGATTCATGTTGTACTGACAGCCAGCTGTCAGAAAGCCAAGCATTTTGTATGTGAGAGCATTCACTTATTTTCTTGAAGTCTAAACTCAACTAGATGTTATAAAACTGGTACTAAATGGTGATGGATCAATACAGGGTTCCGGTTGCTTGAAAATACCGTAGTGTGCCACCATGGCAGGGAATATGAATATGGACGTGCCAGGGACTTTTTTAATTTGCCTAATAAAATAAATATTTTTATAAAAAATTGTTAACTTTTGTGTGATAACTGTTTATAGAAAGATAAGTAATAGCCTAAACCATTTTTTGAGATGAGGTGAAAAAAAGCAACAAGACATTGGCTCGAAATTGCGACCATTTTGGTCGCATATGCTCCTGAAATTTAATCTGTGCGACCTAAAAATATATTTGGGAGCATTTGTGCGAGTGCAAATAATGGTTGTGGTGCGACCTGTTTTCATTCCTCTAAAAAAAACGTTTGCAAATTACTTCACAGTGTGTACCTTATGCGCTGATACGCGATGGCCGGACCAACATTCTGTCCAACGTTATAACCAATCCAGGGTTTTTCCTGCATTCAATTTTTTTTGGCGGCCGCCAAAGGCTTATTTGATCGATGAGTGATAGGCGCATCTCCCCGGCCGCGCGCGAGCACTCTCACGTCTTCAAACAACACGAGCGCTGTCTTCTCTCCCTCGCGCATTAATTCAGTTTCACGTGGAGTATTCAGAGATTTTTTTTCTCCTGAATTACTGCGTAGTGTGAATTGTGCTAAAAAATAAACTGCCGGCCGGGATAATCACACAACCTGTGCCGAGGCTACACATGTGTTAGTAGCACGTGCACGTCCACTAATGATACGTCCGATTCGCGAACTAATGACTCATTTGAACCGATTCACTTTAATGAATGGTTAAAACAACTGATCTGTCCAACACTGAACTCACGAGACGTCTGAATCTGTGTATAACAAATCGGTAACACTTTACAATTTTTGTTCCATTTATTAAATTCTAGTTAACTACATTACATGTACTATTAATAAACTGCACTTTGTTATTTGTTAACCATTGTTAATGTTAATTTCAACATTTAGGCTACTAATAGCCTACATTATTGAAATAATTGTTTTTTATTTGTTTTATTATTTGTTAACATATGCACTGTGAAGTAACATGAACGAACAATGAACTAGGGTTGTAACGGTATGAGATTTTCACGGTATGATAATCGTCTCAGAAAATATCACGGTTTCACGGTTTCACGGTATAACGATATTAAACTATCATTATTGTTATAATCATCATCAGCTACAATGACCCTTAAATGAATAAAAACAGATATGGTTTTTGGTTGAACATGGTTTATTGTAATACACACATAATAAACCAACAACATGGATTTAAATAGGAAATTTAAATAACTTGGATGGGGCAAACTAATTCAAAATTTTAAAATACTGAAACATGTCTAATAAATTGTATTAAAAAACATTTTTAATTTATTAATCATTATTTAAGAACAAGAGTCTTTATGAAATGTATATTTATTTCCTCAGAAATTCTGGGTTGTCTGATATAACTGGTCTGGATTCTGTGTGATTGAATGCAAAATGTATTTTTGAAAATGCAATCAGATAAAATGTAACAACTTTTGTTTGTCTACACGAGAGGTTTACTAAATTAAAACATGGACAAAAAACTATACACAATAGTAATATATTTTAGTCATTATTTCTTCAGGCTAAACCAAACTTTTTTACAGGTTGTACTGAACACCTATGAGTTTCAGTCAGTGTATTTGATGATTATTCTTTTAAAAAACAATTCTAAAATGCTCAATAAGTGTTATCTGTCTGGATATGTTCATGTGTTCACGTCTTCACATAGTGGGTGGGACAGCAGATGCTTTAAAAACCACGAGCACCATGCGTACTTGAGTGTGTACTAGATCTACTTGACGAAACGGCGCTGCTCATTCATACAGAGTCGCGCTGAATATAGAAGAATTAATGGGTCGCACACCAGTCTTTTTGCGCTGTATTCACAGACACGCACATCGCGATTTGATTTACTGCACAGCTATATTTTGATTTATTCATCTATCTATCAAATCGCACATTTTACGTGGCATCTGTATTGTAACGCAAAAAGACTGGTGTTCGTCTTTTTGACAGACCGGGATTCCCCTCAGCATGACAGAAATAATATGGCCTTAAGTTGTAAAAGTTATGAATTAGGCTACCTTTATCTTCACGGAGGGGTGTTCCCGAATGTGGGAGAACATGTTCGACGTGTTTCCTCCTCAGGAGCGTGGTACCGGGTTATAGCTCCAAAGTCCAAAGTCCGTCACCGTTCGCGGAGCTTCAGCCACGGAGCTCAAGTCAAAAGTCAGTTTTTTTTCGGCGGGAGATAGAGATTCGCAGCCTCTGTCTCGGACATTTTCAGCGCTGTACAGGTATGGGTGGAGTCTAAGCAGTCAAGCTGAAATAAGTTGCATGCGGCAGTGCGGGTGAATTAAACGGGTGGTTTAAATTTTTTATTATTTTTTTTTAAAACCGCGGATAAGCAAATGTGCACGATATGATAATCGTACATGTCAATATCGCGATAAACCGCCATACCGGTATAACCGTTACAACCCTACAATGAACAGCTGTATTTTTATTAACTAAGATTAACAAATATTAATACAGCATATTAATAGCAATAGAGTGCCAATCAAAGTCATAATATCAGGTTCATCAGGTTTGATTATTAAGGCTTTTAATCGGCAGGATGCTGCTGGTCGTTCCGCTCTATTGGCAGAGCTTATACATCAAATATACAACCGCATACACCATCGCCAAAAAAGAGCTTGCCTTCACTCAATTTAAACCTATGTTGCAGCTCATGGGAAAAGAACGGATTGCGATTAACATGACGTATGCAAATGACAAATCATGTGGGTGAGATGATTGAGCCAGAAGACCAAATTCCAAATCTTGGCCACAGGATGTGTAAAGCCCCAGTGAAATGAAATCTGTTAATATACAATTTGTAGTTGTGGTGCTCCTAAATTTTTGCTGGTGCTCCTAACTTTTTGAAGTTGGGAGCACCAGTGCTACCAAGTAAAAAAGTTAATTTCGAGCCCTGATTAACAAATGATTAATGCTTTTAGTGCAAGAAATGTTTGTTAAAAATCCTGTAAAAGGTGATTTTTTTTTTTGCTAGAAATATATTTCAAAATATTGGGAATTGGTTTAAAATTTGCTCCGTTACAATATTTTTTACAGCTTGATGTTTTTACATTTTAGTATAGTCAAAGTAAAATTAGATTTTTGTAGAAAAAAATATATGGGTCTCTCAGTCTCTCATATTAGTACTTATGTCTGTGTTGATGCAATCAGTATTGTCTCAGGCTTTGAGCTACAGATAGTCAGGACTCAGGAGTTGTGTTTTTTTCCTTATCTCACGTATTGTCAGATGGATATGAGGGAAACCATGGGGTAGGGAATGATGAATGATTAAATCTCATCCATGTATGTGGTGTTCAGGGCAGTAAAGCTCTCATACACACTCTTATTGTCTTACTCTCTGAAAAACTTACTCTCACACTCCATTTTCATAACAAAAGAGTCTGTTTGTTTTGGCTGCTTTTGTCTGTCTCCAGGCAACCTCTTCAACAGTTCCGTTTTGAGGACTCTACTCGCCACTTTGTATCTGGACGCGAGTATCGACCGGCAGGCCTGTCAGCAAACTTATAGTCTGTAATGCTAGAAATATGAATATTGACTTAATGATTCTGTTCACGATTCTTTTGATTCAAATTGTTTCTGAATGGTATTTCCCTTGCTATTTTAAAATAAGATTGAACTATGCATAAGCTCCCACTCTAGTCCACCAAGATGGTTTCTTCTGAACATTAACTGCAGAAATGGGTCATTGAAAAGTCATCATTGTCTCAACCATGAGCATATTAACATCAAAATACATTTAGCTACTATTATTGAGCAACTAGTTGCCCAATCATAATAGACTCATTTTCATATAGCGGATGTTAAAGGTACAGTAGCAACAATGGCTTGTTTTATTCTAAGAGTCAGAGAGTGGGTTAAAATGGTCAAACTTAATTACGACTTTTTCTGAACTGCCAACATTTTTCTGGAAAATGTCTCTTAAAAAACTTTACGTTTTTTACATTTACTTAAAGTGGACTGAATTCTGATTTATTTTATTTTTTAGAAGAAAATTCACCAAAAGTAAACATCTGTTTGATTTGAATCATGAACCAAATTCAGCTTAGTCATAAACTAATCAGACTAGACTTAACTGAATTTTCCTCTTATGCGGCATATTCTTATCTGTTCTTATTATCACCTAAAGGACTATTAGGAACACCATACTAATACTGTTTGACCCCCTTTCGCCTTCAGAACTGCCTTAACTCTACGTGGCATTGATTCAACAAGGTGCTGAAAGCATTCTTTAGAAATGTTGGCCCATATTGATAGGATAGCATCTTGCAGTTGATGGAGATTTGTGGGATGCACATCCAGGGCACGAAGCTCCCGTTCCTCCACATCCCAAAGGTGCTCTATTGGGTTGAGATCTGGTGACTGTGGGGGCCATTTTAGTACAGTGAACTCATTGTCATGTTCAAGAAACCAATTTGAAATGATTCGAGCTTTGTGACATGGTGCATTATCCTGCTGGAAGTAGCCATCAGAGGATGGGTACATGGTGGCAATAAAGGGATGGACATGGTCAGAAACAATGCTCAGGAAGGCCATGGCATTTAAATGCCCAATTGGCACTAAGGGGCCTAAAGTGTGCCAAGAAAACATCCCCCATACCATTACATCACCACCACCAGCCTGCACAGTGGTAACAAGGCATGATGGATCCATGTTCTCATTCTGTTTACACAAATTCTGACTCTACCATCTGAATGTCTCAACAGAAATCGAGACTCATCAGAACAGGCAACATTTTTCCAGTCTTCAACTGTCCAATTTTGGTGAGCTCTTGCAAATTGTAGCCTCTTTTTCCTATTTGTAGTGGAGATGAGTGGTACCCGGTGGGGTCTTCTGCTGTTGTAGCCCATCCGCCTCAAGGTTGTGCGTGTTGTGGCTTCACAAATGCTTTGCTGCATACCTCGGTTGTAACGAGTGGTTATTTCAGTCAAAGTTGCTCTTCTATCAGCTTGAATCAGTCGGCCCATTCTCCTCTGACCTCTAGCATCAACAAGGCATTTTCGTCCACAGGACTGCCGCATACTGGATGTTTTTCCCTTTTCACACCATTCTTTGTAAACCCTAGAAATGGTTGTGCGTGAAAATCTCAGTAACTGAGCAGATTGTGAAATACTCAGACCGGCCCGTCTGGCACCAACAACCATGCCACGCTCAAAATTGCTTAAATCATCTTTCTTTCCCATTCTGACATTCAGTTTGGAGTTCAGGAGATTGTCTTGACCAGGACCACACCCTAAATGCATTGAAGCAACTGCCCTGTGATTGGTTGATTAGATAATTGCATTATTGTGAAATTGAACAGGTGTTCCTAATAATCCTTTAGTGAGTGTGTATGTGTGTTATATATATATATATATATATATAATATATATATATAAATAATCCTTTAGTGAGTGTGTATGTGTGTATATATATATATATATATATATATATATATATATATATATATATATATATATATATATATAAATAAATAATGTGCACCCAATTTACTTTAGTTTGCATAGTTTGTGTCAATTGTCTGTAAATAGTCAATCCAGACTCCTGATCCATTGTCATTAGTGATTGGGTGCAAATCAGGGCTTGTCCTGATTTGTTCGACTTGCCCAGTTACTGTTCTTAAAGCAGAATCCACTCAGGAACAAATGGCATTGTGGGACACCATTTCAGACTTTGTGTTTGTTGGAGACCAAAGCATAAGTGTGGCTTCCCTCAAACCGCATTGACCTCTCGTCTATGTGTAAATCTCACATCTGACGTCAGTCTTCACCAAGACTCCACTTTAGTCCCAGCCTAGGCTCAGTGTCACTCTGTAGAGCCTATTACTGTAAATGGGATTTGAGCTGGCCGAAGAGTTAAATTTGCTAGATGCTATCTTTTCCCAGGTTAACCGAGAGGCTCAGTGCAGGGTAATAGATTGGGGCTTATAAATACCAGTTTTGTCACTGTCAGGCAAGCTTGAGCCATCTCTATGCATGTGTGAAGAAGAGAAAGACTGGGAAAAGACAGACCAAAGCAAAGCGTGTTTGAGTGGGCTGTGGAAGATTTGTTGAAAGAGGTAAACTACATGTTAAGAGAGAGTGAGAGAAAGAGAGGGAGTGTATGTGTGTTTCTTTCTGGCGTCCCTTTCTTTGTGTGTTGGGGAACTGAGAGGGGTGAGAGGGAAAGCTGAACCAAGCTGAGAAACATTAGCCAAATCTTTCTCTCTCTCGCTCGTGTTCTGTCACACTCTTGAACTCGCTCATTTAATATCTCTCTCTCTCTCTCCTCTCTCTCTCTCTCTCTCTCCTCTCTCTCTCTCTCTCTCTCTCTCTCTCTCTCTCTTCCTCTCTCTCTCTCTCCTCTCTCAAGTTTTCCAACTCTGACCTTCCTTCCTTCCTCTTTTTTTTCTTCTTTTGGCTGTTGGGTTTTAAAAGACAAACCGTAGCTCTCCATCTGTCCCTTTCCTCCCAATAATAATAAAACAATAATAATTAAAGAATATTAAAACTTTTCTGTTAATTGAAATAAAGCTGAATTTTTCCCCCTCCATATGGAAGTCAATGGGCCCTCAACTGTTTTGTTACCAAAATTCTTCAATTTTTTTTTTTTTTTTTGTTCAGCAGAAGAAATTAATACAGGTTTTTAACAACTTTTTTTAGGGTTTTTAAATGAATAAACTAAAAAAAAAAAAATTAAAAAAAAATACTAAATGTAAATAGTAATATAATATTTAAAAAACAAACTAGACTATATTTAAACTATAGTATATGCATATTACTAAAAAAATAATGTTATTTACACCAGTGCAATGTAGCACATTTTTTAATTGATTACAGAAATTAGTAGTAATAAGGCAACATTAGTGCTCTCCTCTCTCTCTCTCTCTCTCTCTCTCTCTCTCTCTCTCTCTCTCTCCTCTCTCTCTCTCTCTCTCTCTCTCTCTCTCTCTCTCTCTCTCTCTCTCTCTCTCTCTCTCGCTTTTATTTTCCTTGGTCTGTTTGTACCCCTTTTTAAATTTCTTATGCAAAGTGCTTCAGCAGAGGAACTTCATGAATGTCAATGTTTTCTGGAGAGTAATGTCACTGCTCCATAATGTAGAGGTGGAGATATGTTTTTGTAGGGTTTAGGGGGTGAGAGAGGAGCAAGGAATTGTGACAGTAGAAGCCAACGATGGATAGATGGGCTCAGGAGGGAAAAGAGGAGCAGGAATGGACAGATAAAGCTGATGCACTCTGGAGCTCAGAGAAAAATCGATAGTAGTCAAGAGGGGGAAGCCTCAGTCCCCTGTATCTCTCTCTCTCTCCTCCCCCCCCCCCTCTCTCTCTCCTCCTCTCTCTCTCTCTCCTCTCTCTCTCTCTCTCTCTCTCTCTCTCTCTCTCTCTCTCTCTCTCTCTCTCTCTCTCTCTCTCCTCTCTCTCTCTCTCTCTCTCTCTCTCTCTCTCTCTCTCTCTCTCTCTCTCTCCTCCGCTTTTATTTTCCTTGGTCTGTTTGTACCCCTTTTTAAATTTCTTATGCAAAGTGCTTCAGCAGAGGAACTTCATGAATGTCAATGTTTTCTGGAGAGTAATGTCACTGCTCCATAATGTAGAGGTGGAGATATGTTTTTGTAGGGTTTAGGGGGTGAGAGAGGAGCAAGGAATTGTGACAGTAGAAGCCAACGATGGATAGATGGGCTCAGGAGGAAAAGAGGAGCAGGAATGGACAGATAAAGCTGATGCACTCTGGAGCTCAGAGAAAAATCGATAGTAGTCAAGAGGGGAAGCCTCAGTCCCCTGTATCTCTCTCCCTCTCCCTCTCCCTCTCCCTCTCCCTCTCTCTCTCTCTCTCTCTCTCTCTCTCTCCCTCTCCCTCTCCCTCTCCCTCTCCCTCTCCCTCTCCCTCCTCTCCCTCTCCCTCTCCCTCTCCCTCTCCCTCTCCCTCTCCCTCTCCCTCTCCCTCTCTCTCTCTCTCTCTCTCTCTCTCTCTCTCTCTCTCTCTCTCTCTCCCCCTCCCTCTTCATTTTCCCTGGATCTCTATCCTTCCCATAACATTACTCAGGACACCTTGTGTGCCCCTTCCCCCACAATGACACCAGGATCTCCTCTCGAAATGAGGCCTGTGTGCACCAGATGCAGGTAAAAATTGGCTTTGACAAATAAATAAACCATGTTGCAATTGCATCAAGTTACTGGCCATCTGCTGATTAAGTTGAACTGCATGATCATATGAGCCACGCAGATGACAGTGACGTCACAATCCAAACTGAGACCATCAAAATAAAGACGACGTTTAAATTTACCCTCATCTAGCATGCATTGCACAAAACTGTAAACTGTATTTTAATGTATTTTTTTTTTAAATGTTACAAAACTATTTCTGCTATTCTTTTGAACTTTTTACTTATCAAAGAATCCTGAAAAATTGCTCAATCACAATATCATATTTTAATATCACAAAAATATTAAGTAGCATGAAAATGTTCAGCGTTGATAATAAGAAATGTTTCTTGAGCACCAAATCAGCAATATATTTATGTAATTTTATTAAATTATAATTTAGTTGGCTCTCACCACAAACTACCTCATATAAGATACATATCATGATTCAAGGCCAAATGCACAATAGAGACCAGTGATCGTATTGGTACAGTGAGTGCTGCATTATTGCATATTAGTCAGATGTGTATAATGTTTGTTGCTACCTCTATTGATATGTCCTTTTAAAAATTAATAATTGACTCTGTCCCAGTCTGTGTCCCTCTGTCTTCTGCAGAGTGTCTTGCTTTGCAGTTCAATTCAAATTTTATTCTTGTTCTTTCCCTTTGTGGGCCTCTTTCTCTTCCTCTTTTCCCTCCTTCCCCTTCTTGCCTTTCCCTTCATTATCATTATCAAAAGTGGGTGTACTGGTCATTTGGTGCCTCGTACATAATGTACCCCTTGTATCCTTCACAACATGGCATCGATGAGTTTGTCCTGTTACTGTTGACTGAAAATGCGTCAATGTTGCTACAGTTGAACAGAACAACCACAGGAAAGGTTACACACAACAGCGCAGTCAGACTTCAGAAGCAAGTTATGAATGATTCTGACTGAAACGGTCTTTATCTGTCCAGTTTTATTTAGCGACCTTTTGTATTAGAGCTTAATTTTGAGCACAAAATATTTAGATTTATTTTAGCTGTGTATTTGCAAAGAAAATAAAATCATAAGATGTTTATATGATAAATAAATGATTTATTTATTTACAAAAATTGTCACAAATGAAACAAGCTGGAGCAGTGAGATGGTGTGCTACAAACTCTCCAGTAAATGCTCCAGTTTATTGCTTTGCATTGAAATGAACACACTTTTATGCTTTTTTTATTTAGCTTTTTTTGATATTTAGGTTGCCCATGGCAACGGCTTGTATGACTACAGAGGGCTTTAAATATTAGAAACTGAAATCATCATTACTCTGCAAGAAATTTGTTAGTCTGTCAGATATTTTATGATGTTTGTGTCACTCGAAACATGATTCTGTTGGCATGAAAATGTACCTTTTAATGCAAAGACATCTCTAGTTGATGAGACTCGTCTGTCTGGTAGACTAATGATGGTTTAATTAGTAACATTCAGGCACACACAGGCCATTGTTCACACTGAGGCTAAATATGAGTCTAACTCATTGCATTTTTATTTTTTTTACACCAAGATTATGGCAGTGACAACCAGATTCACGTTATATCATTCTTTGCATTATTTCAAAACACACCTACTTTCCTACTTGTTTAAGATTGTTTTCAGATTTTCTTGATGTGTTTTAAATTTTGTTGATTCTTTTATTATCTTTATTAATATTCTTAATCTGTAATGTACGAAGCCCCTAAAGAGACATGGTAGTGAAAGAAAATATGAGATGGAATAAAAAATTGTCAATGCTTTTGCGTTCTTTTGCAAATGTTTTGCGTTCCTCCGAGAAACTTTGTTTGCTCGCAAACCTTTTGAGTTCTTTGAGCGATCGCAAAATTTCTCAAGGGAACACAAACGTGTTTTTTTTTTTTTGGCAAAGTTTTCGCGGGCGAAAGCAAAAACATTGAAATATTATTTTAAAAAATTCCTCCCATCTAATTTGCCAATCACATGTCTCTTTAGGGGCTCTGAAGATATGTGACCTTGGGAAAGATGCTATATAAACTAACAGTATATGTATATATATATATATATATATATATATATATATATATATATATATATATATATATATATATATATATATATATATATATATATATATAAAATATTTTTAAAAAGTGAGATTATATAATATTCATATTTACTTGTATTAGCTTATTTTTCATTTAATTATTTAGATGGTGAATCTTACAAATGAGCAGCCATGTTTTAATGTGGATGGATTTTAGAGTGAAATTTTAAGCTTGCCTCCAGTTGCTTTGAGACTTGTATCACACTAAAGTGTACATCATGCTGTCAGGACACTAAAACCCTTTCAGTAGTTAATTCATTCCTTTTAATGCATCGCTACTAAAAATATTCCAAGTGTAAACTTAATAAACTAGACAGTCTCACTTTGGATGGATTAATTGGTTGTTTGAGTAGTGCATGATATGATGTCAATATCCTCCTCATACCCAGGTATACATCTCTCTCTCGCTCCCTCTCTCTCCCTGTTATCTCAGTGTCGTCAATCACTCCTTGCTTCACTCACTCGCTCTGTCATTGAGAGAAAAGAGACTACAAAAAAACTTATGGTGACAAAAAAAATAGAAGCAGGAGTTCAAATAAAAAGCTTTTTTGTGGGCACTTCACACACTCCTCGCTCATACACACAAGCGTCCTTGTCCTTGGAGAGAGGTTTTTTTTATTTTATGGATTGTTCAAGGGTAATCCTGTGCTCGTCTGATGAAACGTTCACAGAGACACTGGAAACACGCAAACAAACACAGACGGGCAAAAAAAAAAAAAAAATTGAAACTCAAAAACAAAGACCCAAAGAAAACAAAGGGCTTTGGATGTATTGTCATAAAAGCACCATACTATAATCTAGGATTAATGCATTTCTTTCTCTCTCTCTCATTCCATCACAACAATAACATGTTGTCGTCATCATCAATGGATGGACTTTTACTGTCAAAAGCTCTAGAGCACCTTTTATCGTTTAATTAGCAAGATTGACCCAAGTAAATACGGTTTATCCTTTACAAACAACAATTGTATTACAGGAGCTTATACTGCAGCATTAAACAGTATAGAGATAATTTGGGTTGTGTGAATGTGATTATATGATGGTGATTGTGATTACGTTTATTGTAATGACACACCAGGCAAGATTAAAGTATTGCCCAGATGTCTCAACATGCTGCTGATATCCTGTAAAGCTGCTGGATCAAGAGTCTGTTTTTGGGCCTGTTGAAACTGTTGACTGCCAAACACTGCATACAAGCTGTAAATAATTATGTTGGATCACATGGTTATAGTGTTTTAGCTGCTTCAATACACTTGGCTGTTGAGTTAACTGTTCTTGTGTTGTCTCTAGGAGCAATGGGAGGAGTATACCACTATCATTCAGAGCATGCATGTGCAGACGCCACTGACAAGGTAAGACATCACTACTTTTAGCCGGCTACTAACGTAGACTAACAATCAGCCAAATTCTTCATGTTTAACATTGACTTTTGCAGAGCATTTAGCAGTACTACTCATGACTGCAATGTCTTGGCTATTTGACCATTTACATAGTCTCCATTTAAATTACAATTTAGCTCCAATTTTTGTGTTATGTGGTTTTATCTGGTAAAACATTGTTTATATAAGCTATTTTTTCAATGTTAAAATACTTTCTCCTACCCTGACTAATGTGCAGAGACCAAGGAAAGTTGTGAAAAACCAGGTGTAGTCTAATTCTTGAACTAGTGACTCTTGCGAGTCAGTTCTTTTTAGTGATTCAAACATATAGGCCTCCTAGCTTATTTTGTTGTGTTGTACCTTAGGCTCATGAGATTTTAAATCAGCGTAGTTCCTTACTGGTAACTGTTAATATGACAATGTGCATTTAAACATTTGCCAATAATATTTTATATAAAAATTGATGAAATGTTTGTTTTATTAAATGTACTTAATGTCAGTTATTGGATTGCATTCATTTCTACATATAACGTTCAAAAGTTTGGGGTCAGTAAGATTTTATTTTTCTTAAATTATTACTTTTTTTCAGCATGAAGGTATTAAATTGATAAAAAATGGCAGTTAATAGAACCGCATTTACAACCTTTTGTAACATGTACCGTTAAACAAAGAATCTTGAAAAAAAAACAGCATTGATAAGAAATGTTTCTAGAATCAGCATATTAGAGTGATTCTGAAGGGTCATGTGACACTGAAGACTGGAGTAATGAAATGTAGCTTGTCCATCACAGGAGTAAATTGCGTTTTAGAATATTTGTGCTGTATTTTTGATCAAATAAATGCAGTTTTGTTCTTTCAAAACATTTAAATATCTTACTGACCCCAATACCCCAAATACTTTTTGGGGTCACTGTATGTGGCTTATTTTGTACCAATACTAGTCTGTTGCTGGTTTTTCATCCTCAGTTCTTTGAATGAATGATTCAAATAGTTTCTGTTTTGGACTGGTACATGTTGGGAAATGTGATGATGTGTCATTGATGGCCTTTTAAAATCAAGAGCAAGAGGGAGGGTAGATGGTGCAAAAACAAAAGGCAGTTCCTGCCCCGTTTTACTCCACGGTGTTTACAGTCAAAGGGAGGAGGAGGGCGGCTAACTGACTGAAGCTCTGTGATTGGCCACATCGGCCTCTGGGGGCGGACCCGGCCCTGTGAGGGAGGGAAAGGGGGAGGGGAGGAATGCGAGCAGGCAGCGGGAGGAAGAAGGGATAATGTGTTTGTGTGAGGGAGAGGAAAGCATGGAAAGGGGAGCGGGGGCACTAATGATTTCACCTCCAGCTGTGGGACACGGAGAGAGGGGAACAGTGGCTTAGAAATGGATGGCTGTCGAAATGAAGGGAGTGGGAAAAAGACAGATTGGGTTGTGTTGGTGCAAGCAAGAGACTGAGTTATGGCCGAATGAAACTAAGGGAATGTAGTCTAAGGGAATGAGGATTTTGCCCCATAAAAAAAAACAACTAATGTTTTTGCTTGGTGGTAGAAAAGAAACCAGGCCAACAACCCCTACTGTTTCCTGTTTTTGACAAATGTGTGTGAGAGAGACACCACACACACACACACACACACACACACACACACACACACACACACACACACACACACACACACACACACACACGCACACGCACACAACAGAAGAGTGTTTGGGCCCGTGGGTAACTGCATCTCATCCTGTGTGTGCTGACTGTTCAGAACTAAACAAAGCATATTTTGGGGTGTGTGGAGCCGTTTTGAAAGCTTTGTGCTCGCTGCTGGCCGTCTATATGAACAGCAGAACGGGACGTGTTGGCTCTTGGGAGGTCCTGAATATAGAGTGCTGAAACTGAGACGTGTGTGTGTGTCCATTCCTAGGCCTCCGCACACAGGCAGAAACAAGCTCGCTATGGTTGTAGAATGTAGAAGCGGCCTCAAATGGGTTTGCCTGTCAGAGGGAGGAAAAGAGGGAGGAGAAATGAAAGGCTGGAAAATAATGAGACGGAGGAGGAGATAAGGGGGACCCGCTTATGTGGAGCACTTTCATAAAGTCCCAGCGTTTGAAGAGCAGTCACCCAGCGCAAGGACTCTATAGACTCAGCCTATTAAATATTAAAGTATTACACTGAAATAGAAGCACATTGTGGATTCTCACATCAAAGCACTGTTTCGGTTAGGCATGTGAGAATGTGGAATCTCCTGCTGATTGTTCCGGGAGGTTTGGAAATACGGCATCTCGTGATGTCAGTGCCTAGCAAAGTAGTGCAGTTCCGAACTTTCATATTTCCCCTCCAGATGCATTTGTTATTTGAGAGCATATGAATGTTCAATCTACGCTCTAAAAAATGCCTGGTGGTTTCAACCCATGTTTGGCTCAAATATGGACAAACCCAACCATTGGTTTAAATTTTTACATTTTAAGCCCTATGGTTGGCTTTGTCCATATTTGACCCAAACAAGGGTTGAAACAACCAGGCATTTTTTATTAGTTTGTACAATAACAATTTCATAAAAATAAAAAAAATAATATATATAAATAATATATATGCATGTGTGTGTGTGTGTATTAATTTAGTTATTTAGTCAGCTGTCCATTGTGACCCTTCCCTACCCAATTGGTACAGGACAGGTATATGTACGAAAGCAAATCTTTAAGCAATAGAATTTGTATTGTAGCAGTTTTATGACTAAAAACATTGCATTCAGATGGATTTAATGTAGTGGTTATCTAAGCTGGTAAATAAAGTTTCGCACAAAACCAATCCCTGAATAACCACCAGTGTGCCCTTCTGCAAGGCATTTAACCCCAGATTTCTAAGAGTACTGTTAGTCACTTTGGGTAAAATCTCTAGGGACACATCAGTACCTTAAAGGGTTAGTTCACCCAAAAATGAAAATTCTATCATAGTTTACTTACCCTCAAGTTGTTCCAAACCTCTATGTGTTTATTTGTTCTTCTGAACACAAAGGAAGATATCTGGAAGAAAACAGATTTCATTCCCCATTGACTACCATAGTATGTATTTTTTCCTACTATGGTAGTCAATGGGGAATGAGATCTGTTTTCTTCCAAATATCTTCCTTTGTGTTCAGCAGAACAAATAAACACATAGAGGTTTGGAACAACTTGAGGGTAAGTAAACTATGATAGAATTTTCATTTTTGGGTGAACTAACCCTTTAAGACTGAGAAGTACCGACTTGTGAAGGGACACTTCACGTGAATTTTATTGAACCTTTTTGTACATATTTTTTTTCTACTTTTATTTTTTTATTTTAAGACAGAAATAACTAAATTGTTCCCATGAAGTAGTGGAAAAATGCACAATTGACTTGATTTGCACTAGTTGGTGGTCTACTTGGACTACAGCAACTTTATGAAGTGTGACACTTAAGCCCAAATTATATTTCTGCCATCCGCGTCCAGTCCACGCGTCGTCTGAGTGATGTAATATGCGTCACCAGGAGGGTCTGCAGACACATCCGCACACCCTGTCTGCACGCAGGGAAAATAAAAATGAAGTATACTCGGGCCTTTAGTTGATGCCATAGTTAATGTTGTCATTTAAGAGAGAGAGAACTAATGAGAACCCCTAATGTTAAGAGAGAACCCCTAATGTTCTCATATCTCATTTAAGAGAACTTCCTGTATCCTGATTATTATTATTATTATTATTTATTTTTTGAAGGCAGCATATATGTATTATTCGCTGCCTTTGATATCCAATTCTGTGCAAGTTGAGCAAAAAAATAAAGATGGCGTCTGAAAGTTGCCGTACGTTTTTGACCAACGTTTTCCACGTTTGATGTTATTTCTAGCATGAAATGACTATTATAATAATTAGAAATTTGCTTGGTTATCACCAAATCTCGCTCTTTAAGGTAGATCATTAAACCATTACTCTGCCCTAGAAGCATGTCTGAAATCAGTTTTGTTCGGTACCTTTGTGTAAATGCAAATGCTGCCTGCTAAGTCACTGCCTGATAAGGCAACAAGCCAGCTCCCTAAGCTTTTTCAACTTGGTGTTTCAAATCAGAAGTCAAATCATTATCTCCAAATCGTTCAATGCTATAGCTATTGTGCAATCATGTTCAGTTTTAGTGGCGTAGTTGAATTAAGCAGTTTTTGCACAAATGGTCCTCAAACATAGAATTGTTAAACTGAATTGGTATCAGAATCTGTAAATCCCTTATGATTCCCAGCCCTAGTTATCCACAGCACTGCTGACTGCCCTCAGATCGCAGGGATATACTGGCTGGGTGTTCAGCACTTTGCCAAGCTTCTTCACAATAGCAGCGGTTATTCCCTGTAGATAGTGCAGCCCCCCAGGCAGAGGGGGCTTGGTATTTGTTGAGCATGTGATGGCGGGTCCTGGAGCTGTAGTTTAAGCAGGATGTTGAGCTCTCTCATAATCGCGTGGCACTAAGGACTATTTTATGCTCTGCTACAATGAATAAGGTCAAAATGCGAGACCACCGAGTATGTTGTTAAAAGTTTTTGCTAATCTTCTCCTAACATGTTAAGTCCACACGCATGTTCAACCCCCTCACCCACCCAAACACGGATGTACGGCCCCATTAATGTTTCATACTAATGGACCTGTCTGACTGGGTTTTGACAGATGTGTGCGTCTGTGTGTGTTTGCGTCGCGCATCTTGGTTGCTGTTTGGCTTTGTCCTGAAGTGCTTGTGTGATCCTGTGACTTAAACTGCATTTGCGCCTTTTTGTTCTTCAGTGAACACCTTGTAATTTACATTTGTATTTAGGTGTGTTTACTTAGCTGTAAGTTGAAGACAAATTTGACTAAATCAGCCTTTAGGGACATTTGATGAATGTCCATATTTGAAGAAAATAATAATATATCAATAGTATAATATATAATCTCTCTCTTACTTAACACACACACACACACACACACACACACACACACACACACACACACACACACACACACACACACACACGTATAACTAGTTGTAACTATTAACTAATTGTAATTATAATGTAATATTAAATATCATGTATAATAAATATAATTAGAAATAGTCATTTATAACTACTGTAGACTAACCCTAATATTATAAGTTTATATAATATGATATATTAAACATTTAATACTAAATATTATAATAATAATCTTTGGGTTAGTATATAGTAATTACAAATGATGTTTCAATTATCTTGTAATATTAATTAAATATCATAATATTTAAGTTTTGTTAAGGTTAATAATAACATTTAGTATTATTATTTTTATTATTTAAACAGTACTGTAGATATTTCTCATTTACATATCAATTTAATGTATGTATTTTGTTCCCTGTTCCATATGTTAAAAATAATATCGCACACACGCACGCACGCAGGCACACACACTTAATATTTTAACGTTTTAAATTACTAGTTTAGGATATTTTGAGTATAATGTCCATCTGTGTGTGTGTGTGTGTGTGTGTGTGTGTGTGTGTGTGTGTGTGTGTGTGTGGACAGATACTGTTTTTGGATGGTTGTTTAAATGTCCCTAGGCTGTGTTCCAGGCGCTGTTCATAGTTCATCATTTTCAGTCGTGCACTTTCCCCCTCTGAGCCCCATCCTGCTGCCCCCTGAGGCATCACTCCTGTCCTCCTCCCATCCATCCATCCGTCCATCCATCCATCCACTCCCCCCATCCAGCCCCAGTTTCTCATCCTTCCCTTCACCTTCCTCTCCCCTGCCCTCCTCTCATGACTCCAAGGAAGAAACCGTAGGTCTGAGGGAAGACTAGTCAGAGCTGCACTCTCTGGACTCTTTCCTTTGTCTGAACTCAAAAAGTGTGAAATAAACAATGTATTAACTACTATGAAAAATAATAGTAACATGGTTCAATATTGTTTTGTCAGAAGAACCAATTTACATGTCCAAAATCCTCAAGTCCAAGAATCTCACTTTCATAAAAGCAATGGCCAGTTGTGTAGCCTAATTGTTTGCGAATGTTTCTTAGTCTTTTCAAGTGTAGTCAGACCGCAGTGGAAAGATCCAGAATGTTCATTATAAAGTTGTCAAACAGGCCGACAGTGTGACCATATGGCCGTCAGAACAGGAGAGGGATTTCAACATGCTTGTAGTTTTAATATCCAATTTTAGAACAAGGCTGTTAAAACTTCCATAGCTGTGCTGGAAATGACATCTTCATCTTTCCAAGACCCTGTTCTTGTAAATCACTGTGTCTGCATATAAAATGAATTTCCCATGAAGAATTCAGAACATTGGGATTGTTGTCTGGTTTTTTGGGGTCGGTTTAAGGGATTTGATCGTCCTGAGTGTAGTGTAGTACCTACCGAATCTATTAATGTGGTGTGAAGTTGCATTAAATATCGCCATCTTTATTTTATTTTACTTTCTTGTAATAGACGAGATGGGAAACAAAGTTGCAGAAGACCAAAAAGTTTTTAATTTTAAACACGTGTATAATAATATTTTGTGTGTGAGTGTGTACACTGCATACTGTAGGTTGATGTCATTGTTTTGAATGGGATTTGGCAGCTGACTCGCGTTGCTTTGCAAGGTCTCACCTCTCGCACAGAGAGATGTAAAGAAGTGTCTGCTGGAAGTCTAAGCAGATCGAAGTGACATTTTTACATCATGGAAAATGAGATGAGGGGGAATATATGGTGTATCTGTTTCAAGAGACATTCAAATAAACCTGACTCAAATCCATATGCAGATAAGTCTAGCCTGCTCCCCAGCTGTTTCCTGTTACTGATTACACACACACACACACACACACACACACACACACACACACACAAGCGTCTTTCCCGGTGTCAACGGCTGCTCTCTGTATCTCCACACTTGGCTTAACCCTGTTTTGTGAGCTCAACTTACCACCCACAACGAGTCTTTCTGTCTCTCTCTGTTTGCGTGTACCATGTGGTTCTCGCCGAAGTTGCACTTGTGATCTTGTAAGGCGTTCCTCTAGTTTGCAACTTAAAAGCCTTACAGAGATGTATGTGGGTTTGTGTTTGAATGTTTGTCTGAGTAACTTGTTAGTCATCGAAAGTGCTTTAAAACGTTAGTCGTCCCTCTTCTGATCTCGCCCCTTGTTAAACTATGACTCTTCCAAACTGAATAGGCCCAGGTTTTGACAAGCTCATTAGGCCATAAAGTGTGTGTGTTAGTCATGAGTGAGCAAGTGTGTGTTGACTTTCCAGTAAAAGGTGAGTGGTAGATGAAGCTGATATGATGTGTTCAGAATATTCCTGTATGTTACACATACTGACTCATGTGTCGCTGCATGTTTCTCCATGTCTTAGAGAAGACGGCTGACTTAGAGATGAATGAGTTTGTGTAACACCGGCTGAGCAAGTGTGCGTGTTGAGCAACAGGCCATGGGTTTCCTCAAACTTTCGGGAAGTGACCTCACACTGCCCCAGGCAACAGAGGCGGTGATATCATTGACAGGAAATGCCACTAATTGCGTCAGGCACAAATGCTGCCTGTGCTCTCATTGGGCAAAACCAACTAGCATATGTACAAACAAATATTTTTGTTCACAATTATGATATTGTGGGGAATTCCTGTGGCTCCTTTTTGTGCTCTTTTTTTTCCAGTGGTGAGCAATATTTATTATAACTGATTATTAGAAATTGAATGTTAATTGTTGTTGTTGTTGTTATGCTCAATTAGCATATGTACAAGCTAAACACAGTTTTTTTTCTTTCTGCATTAAATATTCACAAACGAAGCATCTCCTATAGTGGGAAAGGAATTCATTTTTAAATAACCTGTGACTGATTGACTTCTGTGAAACACAAAAGGAAGTATTTAGCAGAATGTTTAAGCTGTTTTGAATGCAATAAAGGCTCAAAAAGCTCCAGAAAGTAGTTTAAAAATAACTCGTGTTTAAAGTCTTCTGATGTCAGATATAGGTTTATGTGAAGAACAGTCTGAATTTCACTGACAAACCACTTTAGCTTAGCTTTCAGCTCATTTGCGCTTCCACATTCAAACTTATCTTGACATTTGAAACACGTTTTTGGGTGAACTGTTCTTTTAAGTGCATCCATAAACTGTAGTACAAAGAGTAATGATGCAGTTTGATTGGTTTGTAATTGTAGATGAGTTAATGATGGATTTACTGTGCTTTGTCCCTCAGACGGAGGATTCTCCTAGTCCGAAGAGACAGCGTCTTTCCCAGCAGTCTGTATTGGAGTTTACCTCGGCCCCTCCTTCCACACCCTCACCACCAATCAGACCATGGGAGCTTCCGCCCAGTCGCAGGCCACACCCCTATCCCCACCCACACTACCACCCCGAGCGCTGCCACACACCTGTACGGCACAGACGCAGGTATGTTGTGTGTTAGTTGACTGCTAGTACTAATTGCTGTCAGCTCATGCTGTGCTGCGACATTTGTCAGGTTTGTCTGTATAATGCAGAGTTTCAAAAGCAGTTTCAAAATGGATTACTGTATTTTGAATTATATAAATTGTGCTGGAAAATGTCTAATTCTGGTGGGAAAGCCCATAATTGTCTTTTCTTTAGTTCTTTAGTCCCTCAGTGAGCAATATAAATAATAGAGCTGGTTATTAGAACTGAATAATATAATAATAATTTTAAATAATTATTAAGTGAACGTTAAAGGCTATTTTTGTACAAATAGATATTAATAAATGTATAAATAAACATTTAATACAGCCAGTGGATACATTGTTATATTAAACACTATATCCACTGGCTGTATTGAATGTTTAATAAAAACGATCTATACAAAAATAACCTCCTTTAACATTCACTAAATGTAAAAAAATATATATATATGATCTGTATATGTGATATGATGATATGAATGTTAATTAACGCTGTTGTTTTAAAACACAATTTTTATTCAAATAAACATTTAGTTTTAATATAAACCTATTACATTTAGTGAATGTTAATGTTTTTATTTTATTTACAAAATTGTAGGCCTTTTTATACAAGCATTCAGTGCAGACATTATAAATAAATGTGACTCTTTCTGTGCAGTCCTCCAGTGCGGCGTCAGCGTGGCCGACGAGAGCGCCTGTCACGGCACCATCCCCCTCATGGTTCCCCGGGTGGGGGTCAGGATGAAAACTACCGCCACCCTCCTCACCCGCATTCTCTTCATCCCTACGGACAGCCACCATCCCACCCTCCACCCGGCCTTGATGAGCCCCGGGCCTTTCACCCACCCACGCTCTCGCCACGGTTATTGCACCCGCCGCAGCAGGGCGCCATGGTGATGGACCTCCATGAGCAGGTTAGAGGGCTGGGGCGGGAGCTCAATGTTTCAGTGAGATCATAACGGGGCTTAGAGGTGCCCTAATGTGGTTTCTAACTGAGAATATTAAGCAGACTATAATGTCCTATATCCAGTGTTGGGGAAAGTTACTTTGAAAAGTAATGCATTACAATATTGCGTTACTCCCTGAAAAAGTAACTAATTGCGCTACTTGGTTACTTTTTTAGAAAAGTAATGCGTTATATTACTTTTGCGCAACCTTTTTTTTTTTTTTTTACAACAAAAGGCATATTTTAGGGCAAATGTCAAGATCCTTTCACACCAAAATTGAAATAATAAGCCTCAGGCTGAAGGAAATGCAAATTCACAGTAGAGGGTGCCGCTCAAGCAAACCTTTCAGCTGCTACCATCTGGATAACGAAAGAATAGGATGCAGGAGAAAAAAAGTTTAACACTTTATCAATAAAAACAAAAAAAATCTAGTCATTTTTGCTTATGGTTTCACTGAATCATCGAAGGTCAGAAGCAAGTACATTGGTCAATAAAGTGAGATTAAATGTGTAAAAAATAATGTATGTTTTATTTAACATATATAGTTATTGAAGGTTTGCATAGTGTTCTGATTCTGCATTTCACTGATTTCATTCATTGAGGGATATTGAATATTGTTTTTTGTGTGCAAGTGAGATGAGTAAATGCACGCTCACATTTAATCTAGAACTACAATGCTTACACACAACGCCTCTGCACTTCGATTTGTCTCAACATGGGGACAAGAGAGCTGTCAGTCAATAAATGGGAAAACTTGTGTTACTTTTTTTTGAAAAAGTAACTCAGATATTTTGTTGTAAATTTTGAAAGTAATGTTAATTTACTAGTTACTTGAAAAAGTAATCTGATTACGTAACTCAAGTTACTTGTAATGAGTTACCCCCAACACTGCCTATATCATAGCAGGTTTTTGTGTGTGTGATGCGTACCCCCACATCTCTAGTGGAAATGTGTGTTGTTTTTTCAAATCTCACGTCTGACGCCACTTGTCTCAGTTTCCAGGTCCAAACGATGTCAGATGTCAAAAGCAAACAACAAACAACAAACGGTGCTAATAAACACTCCCGCTATGCTGTAGTACGACCGAAAAAATATGATCGTAACCTTTATCTACATACCGAAATCTCAGATGGCCAGACAGTGCTTCATCTTCTATGAATCGATAAAATATTGGCGGCTGGGTTACCGTGAGCCCAGAGAATGTAGTGTATACTGAGTTTTTAAAAGCTTAGCTTAAATGTATGATATGAATTAATGGTTCTCATAAACAGCTGTTAAGATTCTCACTTGAAACAAGTAGTGGCTTGGACCCGAATTAACAAGCAGGTACTGATATCATTTAGCATTCTCATTATTGAAGTGGCCATTTTTATGATGGTTGATTTAGAATTCAAACTTATTTGGGACGTTTAACAAAAGTAATGACTCTTTGTATGTATATATATTTATTTGTATTGTTTTTGCATGCGTTTTTAGCTCCCTCAGGGTACGGTGCCGGTATCATATACAGTTTCTCCAGTGCCGCCCCATGGTCTACCCGCTCCCCTCTGCACAGGACAGCATCTCCCAGCATGCTCTTCTCAGCAGCAGGTGCCTGCCTGTTCTGTGGTCTTCAGCGGACAGCAACACTATCCAATCTGTAGCGTACCACCTCCGGTAAGTACATATCAGGGTGTGTAAAGACAATTTTTTTTTTTAGCTCATTTGATTTGTTTGGATATGCTGCCTCCCAGTGGTAGGAAGTTTTTACATTCCTATTTTAATCTCTGAGGGTGCAATCTCCATTTGGAATGGTCTGAAATAATTTGTGTGTTTGTTTGACCTGCAGATGTTGCCGGCATGTTCGGTGCAGCATTTGCCAGTGCCGTACGCATTTCCTTCTCTTCTCTCCAGCGATCCACCCTTCCTGCTTCACCTCCGCATCTGTCACATCATCCGGGCCACCTCCCCACTCCTGGACAGTTCTTACCCTTCCAGACACAACAGTCTCGATCTGTGAGTATACAATGATTTGGTGCTCAAGAAACATTTTTTATTATTATAAATGTTGAAACCGTGATCATTTGTTTTTCAGGATTCTTTGATCAATATAGAAAGCTCAAAAGAACAGCATTTATTTAAAATAAAACATTTTTGTAATGTTATAAATGTCTTAAGTGTGTTTTTATTCTTTTTAGTGCATGCTTGCTGAATAAATAATTTATAAAATTAATAATTATATTAATACTTGTATACATTGTTGTTGTTGTTTTTTTTTACTATAGTTCTGATACACTAAAAAAATACATTTAAAAGTATTTGAAATATTAGTAGTAATGTTTACAGTACACATGCCGACAATCAGAAAATGAAAAAATCCTGTTTTTTGTTTTTGTGAATAGCCGCTGCAAAGGATAGAGAATGAGGTGGAGTTGTTGGGGGATCACCTGTCGGTAGGTGGAGGGTTTAACTATCCTCACTCTGGCCATCCTAGTCCTCTGCCCCCTTCCACCCCACTACAGTTCCTCTCCCATGAACCCCTGCACCAGGAGCTCTTTGGTGTGGTGAGTGATCTTCAAGCTTTATCACCTCAGATCAATAGCTGCTTTAAAGCTGTGTTTAAAACTTTTTTAGTTTATTCTTAGCTAAAAACACTTAGTTCTTTCAAAAATATATGTGCTCATTAATGTATATTTACTTCGTTCAAGTAATAAAGTATTCTCGTGAGTGTATAATATGCCATTGAAAATACATATGGGTAAGGGGTTCTAATGTCGGTCGCCATGTTGCCCCTCCATCTTAAAAGTACATTAGCCAAAGAGGGACATACCCTTTAATTCAAGCTTTGCCTTTCGCGTTTTAACAGGCGTGGGTTAGCACTCAAACTGCCTAACACTCGAACTGGAAGCCATGTTAATCTTGGACTACATTGGCCACCGTAGGAGTTAAAACGAAATCGGAATTGAGAGGAACAGAAACTAATATTCACTGGATGGTCATATACCTTTTCACCGCTAGATGGGGGTAAAAATCACGACAGTGTAGCTTTAACACTGTCGGGCCAGTGCGAACCAGGGCTAACAACAACGTGCCGGGCGGGGCCAATAGCTTCGGACCTCGAGCCGCGAGGCCAAAATCAAGCTACGTATCCACTGTTGGGCCGCAGCACTGCCATAAAACTTGCCTTAACACTCCATAGAACGACGTCACACAACACCACCATTTCACCAGTTGACTGAAAACCAAGCTTGACAGAAGCAAACATTTGGTCGTTAAATACTTAAGACTCAGGCATCAACCAAAGATTTATGATAAAACATGTTACGGACAGTAATTTATTAATTTATGTCAGGAGTGCACATTAATCTATATACCATATTTATTATTATTGCACACAAATAGAGAAATGTTCCTACTTATTCAGTCGCACCAGCTTCCATTTGTGTGATCAAATGAATGCATAAAACAACTCCATTAAGGCTTTTTAAAGTCCAAAAGCTAAAACATTTAGAAAAATATTGATAAAATATCATGTTTACTCGTTTTTCTACAAATTTTCCACTAAATTATGCAATCCGAGGAGATTTGAGCAATCTCTCCCATCTCACAATACAGTTATCCTATCAGCCAGAGCAACAGAGGGAGCTCACGAGAACAAAGTTATATAAGTTAACCGGAGCATATTTAATCTATAACATTTGCAGATACATAAGTACTGTATCAACAAATGCACAGGGAAGAGACCGATAAATACAAGCATATAATCATATATGCTTTGTCTAATTTCTTCAAGCAGTCTTTGGTATTTTCCATATTTGTATTTATTATAACAGTTAGCATAAATAGCCTTTAGCATTACATATAAATATATTTCTGCCTATATTTAAAACTTCTGCAATCTGAAGTTTTTTCTTTTCTCACGAATCGCTGGTAGCCTAAAATGAAAGCATGGGAAAATGAGCAGCAGTGTTGACCCTCTCTTAATTCATACAAACTCCGCCTTTGTTTATAAACACTCCTCAAGCCCCAGTTGGCCCTCTTTGGACAGAGGTATTCGGCGGCCCAAAAAACCTTGGCCGTTGGCCCAGAGGAAGCCCCGATATTGACAGTGGTAATGCGACTGGACCTGGCACTCACTAAAGCAGTCACTGTCGCTTGTTTTTGGCCCGACAGTGGAAACGCGGCTAATGCAATCTAAACAGTCTAAAAATGTTTTTTTTGTTCTTTCCAGCCGTATCCCCACTTTATGCCTCGGAGAATCACAGGCAGACGCTACCGCTCTCAGCAGGCCGTACCTCCACCTCCGTACCACCCGAGTCTGCTGCCCTACTTCCTGTGAGTTACACATTTAAACGTACATCAGGGTGTTGTTTTAGAGAAACAATGAGCTGTAGAAAATGTCACTGTTTTCTCTTTGGTTTTTTTGGTGGTTCAGATCTGTTCTTCCAGTCCAGCCAACAGCAGTGGGTCCCGCCATTAGCTTAGAGCTGGATGTAGATGATGGAGAGGTTGAGAATTATGAGGTGCGAGTCTATTATTATCTCAGGAAACGCTTCAGGAATACGTTTTAAGAATTCTTTATTCTATTTTACATGTGTATTTGTTCTTATGCTTGACTAGGCTCTGTTAAACCTTGCCGAGCGTCTCGGAGAAGCGAAGCCTAGAGGTTTGACGAAAGCCGATATCGAACAGCTGCCTTCCTACAGATTCAATCCCAGCAACCATCAGTCTGAGCAGACTTTGTGAGTACAATATACAAACTTTAAAACTTACTGACTGTTATTTAACTACTTTGTGACCTACATGGAATATTTGTACTTCTAAAAAGAAAAAGTCTTTTAAAATGACTAAAATAGACTTTTTCTTTGATTTTGTTTTTAAAAAATACATGAACAAAATTGTGATGTTGGAATAGGTTAATTAATAAAATGATGTCCTCCCTCTTTCCCTACAGGTGTGTAGTGTGCATGTGTGATTTCGAGTCTCGTCAGCTGTTGAGAGTACTGCCCTGTAATCATGAATTCCATGCCAAGTGTGTCGATAAATGGCTCAAGGTAAGCAAGCACGCTGAATTAATTCACTTTATTTATTCATATTATAATATTATTATTAATAATAATGGTGTTATTGGTATTATATCCTTAAATTATGTAAAGGATTTCAGTGGATCTCAACTTATAACTGAAATGCCTGCATCCAGCACAATATTCAAAGGCTCCCCGATATAGACTATTTCAGTATTTCTTTTGCTATTATGACAGCTGCTTATTCTATTATTGGAAACGAGGAGTATTGATATATTCAATTATTTAACCTTTACGCATTTGTTTTAACAACCTTCAAGAACTTAGTTATTGGGTGGGGTGGGGGTAAATATTTTTCGTTTTATTATATAAGAAATAAATTTGTTACGTTTTGAGTATTTTTTAGTTTTCAAATTTAGATCAGTGTTAGATTATTTTAATATATTGATCCTTTTTAGTCGTGTCTAAGTCTCCTCGGAGGTTTGCTGAGACCCCCTGTTTGACTGTTTGAGAACACTGTCTTAGGGTGTGGTCACATTTATTGTTGTTCAGCAAATCGTCATTTCAATAGGAATCACAAAATCGTGAATTTCAGATGTGAGCAAAAGAATTCCCTATGCTGATTTTACAACCGACTCATTGACCAACAGGAAGCTACGTGTGACCGCACCCTCAGACAGATATAGACTTGCCTAACTAGCTTTTGCCCAGTTATGATCTATATGTTTCTTAGACCAATTTGACAATCCGTCGTCCTCTGTCTTCTAGGCTAACAGAACCTGTCCTATTTGCCGAGCAGATGCCTCTGAAGTCCAGCGGGATTCCGAGTGACACTGCTCACCAAACACACCCACACCCACACGCACACCACTAAACACTTCTGTCATTCTCCTACCCTGTTACATTCAATTAACTTCCAAATGCTACCAAACTCTTCACACACAGATGACTCCTGCAAATGATTTGTAAGAACTTTGACTCAAAAAAATTGTTTAATATTCATCTATGAATATCCAACTAACTCACACACACACACACACACACACACACACACACACACACACACACACACACACACACACACACACACACACACACGTCCCGTTGGTTGTTTGATCACTAATTCTTTTGAGTGGAAGTCCAAAGATTATGGTTCATATTATCATTCTGGTTATGTTCTGGGTCTGATATTGTTTTTTTGGTTTTTTAATATATAAATATATATAGTTTAGTTCTCCCTTTTGGGGGTGGGTGTTGGTATGTTGCAGTCTTGTGTGAATGAGTGTGTGTATGTGCACTAACATTCCCGGCTATGTGAGCACACCGTGGTGTGGTGGTCTTTACGAAGGTTAATGTTGTGAGCATGGGCTTTTATATTTTACCAACAAATATAGCTATATATAAATATGTATGTATCAATATAGAGGGACAAATTACAAAATTCATAATTTTTTTTAATAGGAAAAAAAATTGTCTTCAAAAAATGGAACAAAAGATTGCAAAAGATTCAAATTATATCTATACATAAAGAGGGGCTTTTGGGTGGGTCTTGCTCAATTATGATTTAGCAGTCTTTATAGAATTGGAAAACTGTGAGGTGTGTGTGCTTTTGTGTGAAAGAGTGTGTGTATTAGAGAATCAGTTGTTTGTTATTTATCCCATATGTGTGGTACAGAACACTGGCTTGTCACTCTCACTTTTATTCTCGTCTGGGATTGGCTGAGGATGTGCACTGACATGACGTGATTGGTTTGGAGGGGCAGTGGAATATTCTCAAAGTTCTTAGATGTATCCTGCTGCAATTTGTTTTCTTCAGGTTTTTTCTCTTTTTTTTGCCACCCGTCACATTTTTCAATATTATTCACAACCATTTAAATATGTATTCCTAATCCATATCCAGTCCTGCAGATTGATTGTGTTGACAAATCACCACTTTTCTCATTTAGCACTTAAGGCACCATAGTGTGAGTTATTATTGTTTGATGACTGGGTAGACACAGATTAAATCCTGGTATTTGCCTTAAGTACAGCATCTCTTAAAACAGCGATTCACCATTTTTTTAAGCCCAAGCTGAAGTTAAATTAGATGTTTGCCAGTTAACCCTGTAGCAGTGTTGCCCACAGTACTCATGAGTTTAGCAAAATTAGCTCTAATTTTGAATTTGGGTCATTTGGTTTCGTATGCCTTTCATTTAGTAATCGGGGACTCAAGGGTATGTGTATACATGCCTTAGCGAAGAGGACCGAGGTTATGTCGTAGCATTTGGGCTTCTTTAAAAAAAAGAAATTGCACAGATTCTGCAGGACAAAAGGGAGGGCAACACACACACACAGACCCCTTGTGAATTGTTTTAAGTACCTTCCCTTCATTCCCAAAAGGCTCTCCTGGTCTAAGTAAATGGTTTTTTTTCATTTGTCGTTTTGCTCTCTCACTGCCCTCTCTATACAGTTAGCTGTTCTTTTTTAAAACAGCCTTCCAGTGCACCCACTCATACAGCCTCCATAAGGCTGTTATAGCCATTCATAGCCATGTGCGTTACTTTATAATGTATGCCTGAGATGCGTCATGAACTAGATGGGTGTTTGTATGTGTATGATTGTTTTGTCATGCACTATCATTATGAATGGATATAACTGCCTCTGTTGTGCATTATGTAGGCTCTATGACTGGTGTAGAAAGTGTCATATGAATTCTGTAATGTAGTCTCAGAGCCTGCAGTGTCTTAATGAGAGATGCCTTTAAAACATTCTCCAGTGTTGTCCGCTTTAGTGTCATAAGTCGAAATCATGGCGACCAGAAAATTATGAATCCTTTATTCTTTTCAAACAACAAATGTGCATTACCTTACTTAACTATTGTCATTCTGTGTTATAGGAGTTTTATTTCTCCCCTGCTTGGTACAATAGCAGTTACCTCAGTTTTACTATTTATGTTTTGTTTTTCCTTTATTCTTTTGCAAAAACCAATAAGAGAGCTTATGAATTCTCTTGTGTTTGTTTATTGGTTGTTTTAATTCTTACCATTAAAAATACAATTGTATCATTTAACATGTTGTAGTTTCATATGTATAATATCTGTAACCAAAATCATTTGAAGGCTTGATATAAAAAATTTTAACAAACATTTGTACATTTTTTTTTAATGAGATATTACTAGTAATGCTTTACTTAGTGCAATTTTTTTTCTTTGTCTCTGACCCCTATTCCCAGTCTTTTGGATTGCAAAGGGTGGCTCAGTAATAAATGTATACTTTTCTCTTCCTTAAACTTTTCTGTTTTTCCATTCTTCTCATCATCTATCTCTGTTGTCTTCATTCTCCTGGGTAAAATCGTATGGGTCAAATGAATATTTCACCCCCACACTGAAAATTGTCTTTCACTCTCACCCTCATATTTTTCCACATCCTGTATGAATTTATAGTGTGGAACACAAAAGAAACGTTAATAGCAGTATGTCCTAGCTGCTGTTTTCCATACAATTAGAGTGAGCACAAATATTTATACTAATATTTTAATCCTGCATAAATTTATGCAAAAGTGAAGATTGCAAAAAGTTGCATTCTCATTAAAGGGTAGCAATGTTGCTTTTAAAAACTTCAAGGGAAGTCTCAACAGTTGGTCAAACCTTGAAATGTCAGGGTATGGAGAGCAATCCAAACCACTGCGTCTCTCTACATGTATTAGCCATTAGCTATATACACTCACCTAAAGGATTATTAGGAACACCTGTTCAATTTCTCATTAATGCAATTATCTAATCAACCACATGGCAATCACATGGCAGTTGCTTCAATGCATTTAGGGGTGTGGTCCTGGTCAAGACAATCTCCTGAACTCCAAACTGAATGTCAGAATGGGAAAGAAAGGTGATTTAAGCAATTTTGACCGTGGCATGGTTGTTGGTGCCAGACGGGCCGGTCTGAGTATTTCACAATCTGCTCAGTTACTGGGATTTTCATGCACAACCTTTTCTAGGGTTTACAAAGAATGGTGTGAAAAGGGAAAAACATCCAGTATGCGGCAGTCCTGTGGGTGAAAATGCCTTGTTGATGCTAGAGGTCAGAGGAGAATGGGCCGACTGATTCAAGCTGATAGAAGAGCAACTTTGACTGAAAGAACCACTCGTTACAACCGAGGTATGCAGCAAAGCATTTGTGAAGCCACAACACTAGGGCTGGGGTAAACGATTATTAACAAAACGATTAGTTGGTCGATTATTTTATCGATTAGTCGACTAATCTAACGGCTAATTGGACGATTAATATAAAAGATTAATTCTGCTGCTCGATTAATAATAAACCATAATGCATCTCAAATAAATACGAATTAACTAGCGTACTGAATCATGATACTGTAAGCTGGCTAACGTTAGTCTAATGTTATGTATTTAAACACCGTCATTAGAACTCTATAACCGCCAAAACCGTGCTATTAAAATATTTTGTACAAAAATTTTTTTAATCATAGAGAATGTTTAAATACTAATATCAGCTTACGAGGGAAACGGAGGCGGAGTCAGTGGTGCTTCTGCTCCTGCTGAAGATGATTCGGGAGAGTCTGTTTCCCTTTACCGATCAGAGTGCGCGCTGACACGGAGCAAACCCTTGATACTCGACGCGTCCGCACGAGCGCGCGGCAAAAATTACGCGTTGGGTGCGCAAGACCGGCAAGACCCCATTTCGCTTGCCTGTGTGCACGGCTTCTTTTGTAACAGCGCGCGGCGCCACGTCCGCAGATGAACGACTGCAACCCGAATCTGCCCGAGCTGCACGTCTCACCGCACCGGCACCCAGTTTGCGCGTCTAAATTGCAAAGGTTTTTTTTTGTTAAGGATTTGTTTACTGCGTGTAATTCATTAATGGAAAGCACATTCACTTCTAGTGGTTTTCGTCCTCCATTCTGCAATGTTTCGCTCTCCCACGTGTGTTTGCGAGCTGTACTGCCGGAAACGGTGAAAAAAATAAATAAATGAAGAAAGTGTCGACGCAAAAATATGGCGTCGACGTAATTTTGACGTCGAAGCGTCGACGTCATCGACGCGTCGCTACAGCACTACACAACACGCACAACCTTGAGGCGGATGGGCTACAACAGCAGAAGACCCCACCGGGTACCACTCATCTCCACCACAAATAGGAAAAAGAGGCTACAATTTGCAAGAACTCCAAAGAACTGTCCAAATTGGACAGTTGAAGACTGGAAAAATGTTGCCTGGTCTGATGAGTCTTGATTTCTGTTGAGACATTCAGATGGTAGAGTCAGACTTTGGTGTAAACAGAATGAGAACATGGGTCCATCATGCCTTGTTTCCACTGTGCAGGCTGGTGGTGGTGGTGTAATGGTGTGGGGGATGTTTTCTTGGCACACTTTAGGCCCCTTAGTGCCAATTGGGCATCGTTTAAATGCCACGGCCTACCTGAGCATTGTTTCTGACCATGTCCATCCCTTTATGGCCACCATGTACCCATCCTCTGATGGCTACTTCCAGCAGGATAATGCACCATGTCACAAAGCTCGAATCATTTCAAATTGTTTTGTTGAACATGACAATGAGTTCACTGTACTAAAATTGTAAGATTCTCTACTGCACTATTGCGCTAAACTTTGAATATTGACGTTCGTCAGAGTCACGAGATTTGATACAATGATTACTTTTGTGAAAGAAATTTCGCTGGATTGCCTAAAGTTTGAAAGGTTAGTGGTATCAGGGTTTTGTTTGAGGCACTAGCAGGTGAGCTTTGGCTTTAAAACATGAAATAAAGTGGACCTACCTGTCAACATAATAATTTCCATACCTCCATGCACCCTGCTTGCCTAGACATAATGTCATCAGCGTGTTCAGTAGGGTTATGCATATCAGCCTATGAAAAACAACGTCAGGCTATACAGTTGTAGACAATCACAGAGTGCAACACTACAGCCACCTTTTAAAGTTCTTCCTGAACCAGCTGTTGGTCCTCAGACTTTTATGCGTTTCTCTGGCAATGCTATCAATGCGGAAATGAATCTGCAGCAGTCAAGTGGTTCAGCTAGAGCACTAAGTTGTTTACGTTTATTATTATTATGATGTAATATGCTTTAAGGCATGAGGTAATTTAACGCCGTCTCTTGACGCTTTGCAGGGGCTGCTGTTCATGTGTTTTGAAGGAAGCTTGGCTTTGTGGAGCACTCTTAAGGGAGGGTGGGATCTTATGCTTTCAATCTTGCATGTGAACATTAGAGGAAACATTAAGGGAAGATTTAACTTTATCCTTTTTTATAACATTGGTGTATGGTATATCATAGCAATGGATATCATTAGGCAATACAACATTCATGACAAACAGTAAATAAGTACAGTAGATTGTTCTTCCAGCAGGGGGCGTATGGCAACTAAGAGAAAAAATGGGACTCAGATCAGGCAAAGCTGGAGTGCAATGACACCTATTGGTCATGCAATATAAGAACATCATATTTTCTCTCCTGGTCTTGGGGACACACAGCACTGCACATGTTGTAGGCCTCTCCTATCTGAGACACTCAGTTCAGTTCATGGAGAAGCATTATCTGAATCAGGTGTGTTTTTAAATAAGGGAAAATATGCAGTGCTGCTGTGGGACCACAAGACAACTGAAAAGCACTTCTATTAATAGCCTACATGAAGAAAGATATCCGTCAGCAGTCCTATTGCAGTCGGCAGTTGCTTTAAATGGTTCATGCTAATAAATAAATAAATGGATAACAGCAAAATGAAAAAAATCACTAGAAAAGCCTAAATCTACTGTTTAGGCATATGGTAAATGCTACTAGACTTAGCAACTTAAGTTCATTACTTTATTAAGATGTATTGTATAGGCCTACCATTTAGCCTGATTTATATTTAAAAGGCTTCACATTTTTTTTGTTATTTTTAAACTCTTGAAAATTGGAAAGTAACCATCACAAACTATATCGCAGAAGTGGCTGTGGGCAA
Source organism: Chrosomus eos (assembly GCA_036326025.1). Taxonomy (NCBI): domain Eukaryota; kingdom Metazoa; phylum Chordata; class Actinopteri; order Cypriniformes; family Leuciscidae; genus Chrosomus; species Chrosomus eos. The sequence continues at coordinate 37,174,778 of CM070819.1, read as the reverse complement.
CATTAGCTGGAAAAGGATGCACTTTTTAACCCTCTTTTGTCCTCACTGAATCAAGAATTATGTCAACATTAGAAATAAAACTGTGCTGGCAAACTGATTGGATGGGGTCTTTCAACAATAATATAACATAAGAATAGGTAGCAGAGGGTTTCAAACCCTCTTGACCAACATCAGCTCAAACATTGACTTTTCTTTCCCAGTTTGTGCCTGAAAAGCTGATGTGCTTTACAAGCTCAATATAGGGGTGGATTTATATGTCAGCCTGTGGCAACTTTTATTCTGCTTAAACTTTTTGGTCTTACATTTTTTAATTTTAATTTTTGCTTAATTATTTTTGGCTGCAAGGCTGCAGATGAGCTGTACTATATCAAACATTCTGAACAAACCCCTAACTCCAGTCTTAATATGAATCTGCACAATCAGGAATTTCCGAAAGATTTACACATGCAATTTCATGCGAGCTGCCTCATACATCAATATTGACAATAGAGAATGGATATTTTTTGCCTGACAAAAGTGCAACTCCAAAAGTGGCACATGGGGCAGGGTCAGAAATGAACCAGTGCTTGGGGCAAAAATACCACAGACATTTATAATGTGGGGGGAGGAAAATACCAAATATAACTGCATTCTGTAGATTTTTTTTTAAACTTGATATAATTAAGTAGGCCTATATTTCATAATTCTTTCTAGGCCCAATTAGATATGCTAATGTATAAATGTATGCCTATTCTAGCAGTGTTTATGGTCTTATGATACATAAATTATTTATGGCTGGTGTGGTGATTTTAGTTTTTAGGAAACAGCCCTAACGGTCAGATGTATTTTATTTCAGTTAAATGATTCAAGGGTCAAGTGTTTGACAGATTTATATGGTTAGATAAATCCTCATTAAGGTAGTCTTATAGGCTACATGGGAAACTTTTACAAAACTTTTCCCTCAAAAAAAACTTTAGAAATTCTTAGAATTGTGACTTTACCTAAAACTCGTGTGCAGCCATTCAAGCACTGGCATTTTCTTCAGGAACTGCAACTGTAGCCTAGGTTTACTTAATATTAATAAACTATTAGGCCTAATATAACTCTGAGTGAGAGAGAGAGAGAGAGAGAGAGAGAGAGAGAGAGAGGAGAGAGAGAGAGAGAGAGAGAGAGAGAGAGAGAGAGCGTGTGTGTGTGTTGTTGATATGATATATGATATAGCCTAATATAATATAATACATAAAGAGTCTGAGAGAGAGACCAGGAGAGATATCTGGCGTAACTGGAGCAGTAACGGAACTCTATTGTTCTCGTTAAATTCCGTTCCCCCGCGCTCTCGCGCACGCCAGTCTCCCGTTCTCTAGGAGAAGAGACAGGGAGGCTGATGCGCTCGCCTTGCTGCCCTTAACGCATTGGCTGAACGTAGACCTCTGGTGTTTTTTTAGTTGATATTTTTAGCAGCGGAGGTCGGACTCGTATTGCATCGAGCGTGGTAGTTCGTGCAGTTCATCTGCAGTGCTGCTGAGCGCTGGAGAACCGCAGTGTGTTGCGCCGTGAACGCTCGAGCTCAGCATATTGAAGAACGTGTCCGCTATTACGGCGAATGATCTGAAGTAAACACACAGGTCTGTTTGTGGAGCGCTGGATATCACATCTAGGCTTTCAGTGGCCTCTTGCTAAGACGCTTTTTTGGGGTGAAATGGCCAGTCCTGGAATCGATTCGGCTTCAAATGCCCAGCTGGATCAGGGTGAATCTGCAGACGCTACCCCTGAACCAGCGTTTCAAGAAGCTCAGAAATGGATCGAGGTGAGTCTCTGCTGCATATGCGCACAGAAGTAAAAGTAAACATTTCTTTCGCATCATTTTAATATTTGCTTCGACACTCATATAAAGAGGTTAAATTACGCTCTGAACAGCTTATAAATATTGCACCGTTACCTGTTGTGAGTGCGCGAGCGTGTGTGTATCGTGTTTGGTTACAACAGCGGGCATTGGAGCCCAACAGCGCGGGGATCATGTGCGCGGGATTCGGGTGCTGTAATCGGACTAGCGAGGCTTTGATGGCTCACCTAATTTTTCACTCACATGACAACCATCAGCCTGTTTAAATGTGTTGCCAGATTTTATACTGTAGGTCACCTATCAATGAATGGACACTTTTCCAAACAAAACAGGACTCATTTAAAAAAATGTGCAGAAACAGAATGATGCACTCGTATTTTGCGAACGGACACGCCCCCGTTTGCTAAGATTGCCGCGAGACACGCGACATATCTTTCCTTTTGTCAGCGTCGACTTCATATTTCGAGCCCGGGAAGTCACCTGTTGGAAAAAAAAAAAACAATCCGTGCGCTCAGTTTATAAACCGTACTCACGAATTCTCAAAGCGATTCCAGTTGTTGTGAAGCCAAAGACACGCCCACTTGTCCTCTACAGACCACGCCCCTTTTCTAAGCGAGCGCAGTCGTCATGGCAGCGCACAGGCTCAATCAAACAGTTTGTTTACGGAGCATTTGTAGCATATACGCTATTTACTTGGCCTTCGAGCGTTTTATTTGACCTGATTAACTGTCAAGTGTAACATGTGAATGGAGAACTACTTCATCCCCAGAGATGTTAAAGGTTTTGGATGTAGGTCTTGGTATTAATATTATGACCTATTTTAGGGGTCGAGGATTGGATAGGGAGCATCCTCACGTCACTGATCTAGATTTGAGTTTGAGTCGTGTGCATTAGATCAGGGGTTTTCAATCTTTTTAGATTATCATTCGATTGACCTCCGAATATGATCATCCTCACCTCATGTGTGGGACCCCCCCCCCCCCCCCCCCATCCTAAAATTTTAAAGGAATCTAAATAATTTCTTGTATAAAGACCCTATTTAGGCTTTACTGTGAACAATTATTATAAATATTTATATTTTTATTAAATATAAATATCTAAATTATGTAAATATGTATAAAATAATATTTGGAAAATATTTCGTTTTTTATACCCATTTTTTTTTCTTTTTTTTCAGATAAATAGCACATCGGTATTTCCTTCTGCTATTGGAATGTATTTGTTTTTTGTTAGGTGTGTGTTTACATTCACAAATCCCATCAAAAGTTGTCTGTATACCATGCCATAACCCGTTCACGCTTTCTTCAGTCTGCTTTGCTAGCTATGCGTCGATTTATCTGTCTTTTTTGTTCATGTGTTTCACTGGTATAGGCCTATGTCAGTTACACGTTTTAGGACGATCAGTATAAATAGACAGGCTGAAATAGCCTAGCACCCTGCTGCTCGCAAATAGTTTTAACTGAATTGGCTCAGAGAGAGACATTACTTCTGTCTCCTGCTAAAAATGCTTTTTCCTTAGTGAGTCACTGAAAGAGCTAGAAAATTACTGACCAAAGCATATGGTAGACTGAAACATGAACAGCAGACTACAGTACAAATATTCAGACATGCTCTCTTGAGGCACATTCATAGAGTGAGCCTCTATTTATTGGTCAACTGAGATTGGGTTCTTGATGGTCGATGTCAATATTTAGAAAGCATGTTGGCCGATAGACAACATAATATTGATATATAAGCTGCATAACGTGACAAAAATGGCTGAAATCAAGCAAACCCTTATTTCGCACAATATTTTCTCAAAATAAGAAAGTCCAAGATAGTTTAAAATGAATTTTCCAAGTTCATAGAAATGTAATCTTTGTATTATTTAATTAAACTCTAATGTCATGCAGTGTAACAAGTAATAAAAGTGAATTGAATTATTGTATATTTGTAATATGTATGTATTCAAATGTTTATAAAAAAGAATTTGAATCTTTATTGATTATTTTCAAACTGAAAGTGTTGTGTTATTTAACATTATTATTATTTTTCTATTATCTTTATAACCATGACAAACAGTCAAGAGTTTTTTTTTTTTTTCAGTGTGTTAATGATATAATTTCCTGTTTTTTTTCTTCTTTCGGTTGGTTGTACCACGTGACTTTGATTTGGTGGCTAAACATTTTCCATAATAGTTTATTATATTAAATAAGTTATAATAATTTGCCAAAAATCAACAGCTTAATTGATCTACCCATATATCGGTCTGACACTTCTTATCTGTAGGTAAGGATTGTTTTCAGACAGAGTATTGTATGTCCTGCAGTCTTTGTTTTGAGGAAACTTCAAAACCTCTCATAGGGCTCATAGGCGTGTGCTGGACGGGCCATGTGACGCTGTACGGAAATTGTATGAGGAAACCCTCCCAGTGCACCTGTCAGTGGCTAGAGACGGACAGCAGCAACCACATCACATTACAGAAAGTCCTTCTCTGCCTTGGCCTATCATATTACAAGTGCCATAGAGTTCCTCTCCCATCGACTATCAGGTTTCAGAGCACTTCTCTCTTTCTCTGCCTGTTTCTTTCCATCCTACCATTTGACCGCCACTGTCATAGAGTCACCATGGAGACCATACGGTATAGTCCGTGTCTCGTTGAATGCTTTTCAACTTTTGGTCGACTTTGAGTGCATCTTTCTGGCAGATCAAGAGTTTGAGGTCAAGTGTGTGTGATTGAAAGAGCTGCTACATATGAGTACAGATGGCTCTGTCATATGACCCTTATAAAGCCAGCTGTCACAGCTGTGCAGTCACACACACACACAGACATACGGATTAAATGATACAGCTTACACCGTGAGAGAGATTTGGGAGACAGACACAGGCTGTCTACACCATTCACATTCATTTAATGCAGTCCTCTCAGGAACACAGGCACTGAAATCACCGACTAAATATGAGCTCTCCATTATTCCATTGGCTATGGTTTGCTTTCAAGTATTCAGGACACTAAGTGACACTATAAGCCAAATGACCTTCAGTCCAACTGTTTCTGGCTAAAATAAAATCAGGGTTGCCAACTTTTGAGTTCAGCTTGGAGTAAGAATTAGTGAGGGGGGTTGGGTTATTGACACAAACTTCATGATTTCATTCATAAGCTTGCGATTCGATTTCAGTTTGACATTGATTCATTTAGATATCGATTCAATTATAATTAATTTAATTATAAATACTATATATTTATATAGATAGAGAGAGACATAGATATAAACAGTTTGAATTTGACATCATAGCTTGCGCTGTGTTCATGTTGTGTGCAAGAAACACTGACTCTAACAACACGATGACTCTTAACTTTTTGATGCATTTACACGCATTTTAGTCTCAACTCGGCGGTAATGTAGTGATACTTGTGTTACAGTACCTTACCAGGACTGTTTCTGGTTTCTACTGATTAGCTTTTGATGAAGACACATTAATCCAGTGTTCTTGTCTTAGCTAGCTCATCTCCAACACAATGTTCACGTTGTGTAAATGAGTCTTCTAGCTTATGTAAAGAAATTCAATTCTTTCCAGCATCAAAAGCTCTCCAGCTTCACCACCCACCCTTAAGAGCAAACACAATCCTCATGTATTTTGCAATCATTCAAACGCAGTGTTATATAACGCTGATTTTACTCATCTTGGAAAAAGCAGTCTTCCTGGTCGAGGAATAATCTGCAAGAGTCCATGGAACATTTAGCATAACTCCCATAATTCATTGCTGCACTATATAGGAAATGAGAAGAGATGAAAGAAATAGTATGAGTTGTATGCTATTCTGATTTCAGCCACAGACAGTATGTGTGGCTGTCTCTGTCTGTATTTGTGTGTGAGTGTGTGTGGTAGTTTTGGCTTCTGACCTCAAAAATGCTGCATTCAAAAACAATGTTTTTCTGCTGGTCTGGCTATATTTTGTTAGCAGTTGTTGGTCCAGCTCTTTTTTATGATATGAAATTTTTAGTTATATATTTAGTTAGTATATGGGAAACACCAATGCCAAACAAAACAAAACTGTGCTTCCTGAACTGTGTGGCACAAGTCACTGTAATGTCACAAAGTGGGTTTGTTTACCAGATTGACTATCACTGCGTGAATCAGAGTAATGCACTGCATGGTCCATTTGAATTCAACACAGAATTCTTTATTGCTTGAAATTGCTTCAACAAGATTAAACATTGTAAACGAGTACAACAGGAGAAAGCTGTGCCATGTGCAGACCTAAGGCTTTTTAATCCACACATTTACTAATACAAAACTGTATTTATGGCTTTTGTTTGCAAGAGTTTACGAAAGGAAAACGCAGTCCCACTATCGTATAAAAATCATTTTACATATGTTTTGTTCAATATCAGTAAATGTATATCCGCATCCCAATGTAAAGTCATGTTTTACTGTCAAATTCATCTTTATGACAGTAAAATATGCAATATTATTGCACTTATATAGTTTCCTATTATCTTATATAATCACATATATACACCCCACACCACCACACACACACCACACACCACACACACACATATAACACAGTATAGTATGTAGTATATAATTTAATTTTAAAGCACCCCCCATCCCCAGAGCCCTACGTCTACATTACGACTCAACAAAACTGCTTTGAGATGGATTAATAGAGAAATGAATCAAAACCCTTCAGTCATCCAGAGAGGAATGAGTCTAATGAAAGAAGTGTGTTGTGTGTGTGTGTGGTGTGTGTATTGATGTGCATATCCATGGCACTTCAGCAAGTCTTGACTGAGGTGGAGTTATCGCATAGTGTCTAAGCAACCGATTAGCTGAGCGATTATTAACATGTGAATGAACTCACAAACAGTGAGAGATTGGCTGACATAGAAAAACATGTAACACACACACACACACACACACACACACACACACACACACACACACACACACACACACACACACACACACACACACACACACACACACACACACACACACACACACACACACACACACACACACACACACACACACAAAGGTACTCTGAGAGTAAGGTAGAGCGGTGGAAAATATCTTACACTGAAAATTGTTTCTGCGGTATAACTGCTATAAATCAGGAGTTATTAAACTTTCTTGGCCCACAACCCAAATAAGATATTTTGTCTTTACTGAAATTGTCCAAAATGGTATCAGATAATTTCTTTACTCTGTATCATGAAATAAATTCTTAAAGGAACCACTGTTGTTCTTTCACATATTTAAAATTTGTAACATTTTAATTAAAACATGAACACTAGTAGGTATATATTTTTTAAACAACTGATAATACATCCAGCTTGCACTGGAATGAAATATTGCTTAAAGGTTGTGATGTTTTGAACGGTTTCCTTTTACCCTTACAAAATTGCACTCAGTTAACCATATTTTCTGCCAAAATACCATGGTTGCTACAGTTATTGTTCCTACAATAAAACTGTGGTTTCCTGGTATTCACAACAACTGTCATTGAAAAAGTATTCTGGAATGTTTTAACACAGTTAAATGAATGTAATGTTTTTTCTATAGACCTTGTAACAATAATTGCAGTATTTGTGGTATTTTGGTAGAAACTATGGTTGCCATGTGGTTGTGGGATGGATGATAGATAACATTTCCAACACATACTTTTGTGAGTAGCCTAGGTCTTATAGAACATAATACACGCATGGAATTAATGTGAAGCAAATGCATTTTCTCTTATTCACGTTATAGCATTGTGCTGATCTGTGGGTGTTAGGTGCCTCTGCCCCTGTCCCACATACACATGTCATTTGCCTGGTTATTTTAAAATGCTCCAGTCACCCACATTCTGTCTATTTAAATATAGGCTACCTACAGCTGTTTAGTTCTTAGTTCTTTAGTTAGTACAAAATGTTTGTGAAACAGTTTAATATTTTCCGTTAACCCTGCTCATGAATATTAAAGGAGTAGTTCACTTTTAAAATGAAAATTCTGTCATCATATACTCACCCTCATGTTGTTTCAAACCTGTATGAATTGCTTTCTTCTGCTGAACAGAAAGGAAGATATTTAGAAGAATGTCAGTAACCAGGCAGTTTCTGGTTCCCATTGACTTCCATAGTAGGAAAAAAATATACTATGCAAGTCAATGGGAACCAGAAACTGCCTGGTTACTGACATTCTTCTAAATATCTTCCTTTCTATTCAGCAGAAGAAAGAAATTCATACAGGTTTGAAACAACATGAGGGTGAGTATACGATGACAGAATTTTCATTTTAAAAGTGAACTACTCCTTTAATTACATTTTGTGACATTCACCCAGTAGCAGAAGCCTATTGGCTGAAAAAAACTTACTGTGTGTTAAAAAGATGGCGAATTAACTAATTCTAGTATAGCTGATAAATATTTATTATGACTATAAGTTAACTGACTTAATGGAGATGCACGGAAGATTACTGTGCAATGTATTTCAATCAACATTTATTTATACAGTCCTTTACAACACTCAAGGTGAACCAAAGTTCTTTCCAAAAAAACAACAACAATACAATGCAAAATATAAACATAAAATATATAATCAAGATATATAATAAATGTATGTCACAAAGAAAACACAGAATGACTCAACAAATGCTATGATATAAAAGCCAGTCTAAATAAATAAGTCTTAAGCTTAGCTTTAAAAGGGCAGGTAGCTTGTTCCAAGGTCTTGGCCCAGCTACAGAAAAGGCCCAATCACCCCAGAGTCTTTACCTTGTCCTTGGGACTTCCAACAAAAGTTTGTTGATCTAAGAGTGCTGTTCGATTCTCGCAAAGTTAGCATCTCAGTTACGTACGGTGGAGCAAGGTCGTTGAGAGCTTTAAAAACAAACAATAAAATCTTAAAATCAACTCTAAAAATTTTTTTTCTAACCATAATTTAATGTCGTCAATGCAATCAATTAGTGACCCAAATGCATCACTATTTGTTGGACTCATCGGCAAATAAATCTGCAAATCATCAGCATAGCAATGATAAGCTATGTTATGCCTGGCTATGATGGACCCAAGGGGCAGCATATAGAGCGAAAATAAAACCGGTCCAAGAATAGAGCCTTGTGGCACCCCGCAGGAAAGAGAAGTAATAGAAGAGGACGAATTCCCAATCACTACAGAATAGGTTCTATTAGTCAAGTAAGACACAAACCACTGAAACGCAGTACCCTTAATGCCAACATAGTGATTAAGGCGAGACAGAAGGATTGCATGGTCCACTGTATCAAAGGCCGCCGTGAGATCAAGAAGCACTAAAATAACGGGGCTCTTAGCATCAACAAACCGGGCAATATCGTTGTGTACCTTTAACAGTGCAGACTCAGTACTATGGCGCGATCTAAATCCTGATTAAATTTTCTCAAACAGAGAGTTATTTTCTAAAAAAGAATGTAATTGGAAAAAAACAACTTTTTCTAACACTTTTGAGAGAAAAGGCAAGTGAGAAACTGGTCTGAAATTAGACAGAACTGAGGGATCCAGATTCGTTTTTTTTTTTTCAAGAAAAGGCCTAACCACAGCATGTTTGAACTCAGCAGGGACAGATCCTGAGCTAAGACATTCATTAATAAAACCAACAAGAAAGCCACTGTGAAATACCTCTTTTAGCAATTTAGTTGGAATAAAGTCCATGGGACAATTTGTACTTTTCATTTGTTGCACTACTTCGTTAAAAAATGATAGTGAGACTGTCTCAAACTGTTCAAACACAGTCTAATGTGTTACCGCAACAACTGAGTCAGTTGCTGAACTATTAGTCGTGAATTGTCTGACGGACTCCACTTTATTAATAAAAAAGCTAAGAAAATTCTCAGAATGTGGGTTTACGATAGAATTAATTGTATTAAACATCACTCTTGGACAATGCCCACTATTAGTGATAATACTGTATTTGACAAATGACCGTGTTGGAAATGAATAAGAGACGAATTTTAGTGGAAACGTTTTGCACCTAAACTAAATCTTACTAATGCAAATTCTTTGAGATATGTTTAGATTAATGGCTTTGATTTTCTCACAATTTTAGAGTAAAACATGTTTTGAAAAATAAATATATCATATAAAATTTTTAAATATAGTATGTTTATTGTTTATGCATCTTTTACCTCTTAAACTTAAACCTCTAACTTTTTTATCATACTAAAATAGACTAGTACATTCATTTCATTGAAATACTAATTAAAATATTTTTGTTATTTTTGACCACCACGCGAGCAGTACTAAGTTTCATACAGCTTGATGGAAAGCAAGGTAATCTGCATATTTAGTTATTGGTGTATTTATTCTGATAGTTTTATATTTCAGTTTTGATCAAATACTTTTGCACATTGGCAAACAGTAATTTTCACACGCAAATTCTGGTGAGGGTCAGATTCCAACGAGCAAATGGATAGAAGAGCATAACATTTTAAAATCCGCTTTGCACACATATTATCCGTTGTTCTTTTACAGCTTTTAATTTTGAGAGAGAGAGAGAGAGAGAGAGAGAGAGAGAGAGAGAGAGAGAGAGAGAGAGAGAGAGAGAGAGAGAGAGAGAGAGAGAGAGAGAGAGAGAGAGAGAGAGAGAGAGAGAGAGAGAGAGAGAGAGAGAGAGAGAGAGAGAGAGAGAGAGAGAGAGAGAGAGAGAGAGAGAGAGAGAGAGAGAGAGAGAGAGAGCTTGTTAATCTTTGAGAGTGTGTCTTTGTCTGGACTGATGAGTTGGAGTTGTCTATTTCAAACAGCCCTAGTCAGGTGGCCTATTTTCAGATGTATTTTAAGACAGTATGTCCTGAGAGACATCATCCCTTGTCTGTTTCTGCCTCAGTGAGAGTAGCCCTGCTTTCTGCTGCTGAGGCTGTTGCTTAGGTGATTATACCTAAGCCTGTACACTGCTATTTTGGTGTTGGGCCTTAATGCTGATGTCATGGAGCAGATTCTCAAGCAAACTTTTTAGGGGTATTAGTCTCTTAATCATGTTAATAAATGTCATTTAAATTACATATTGCATATCACATTATTGTCACAATAATGTTGTTAGTTTTATTTTCATGGCATTAGTTTGTTCACTGTTAGTTTCCTGTTTCATTTGTCTTAGTCAAAGCCACTAGAAGAAGGCAAGCCTGCAACCTTTAGCAAAAAAAGCGTAACGCCTTATGCTAACGCTCGGCTGTGGCAGCGGTACACAGGGAAGGAGACCAGATGCTGTTTTTTCCCCTGTTTTTTTAATGGATGTCATGTCAATGGAGAAGAGGCTTCACAGCACTAAATAAACCGCTTTTGTGAGGAAATAGTTTATCGTTTTTAATGAATCAACTGCCTACCCACTAATCTTCAACATGTTATATGCTAAACAATACTTTTGTTGGGAACTACATGTAGATTTTATGATAAAAAGGTTATTTTATAAAAGAAGGCAGAGAAGGGACTGTCGCGACAGGTAGGATTCATTTTACGGCATTACCATAGTATGTAATAGAGTTGTGCAGGTATGGCATCACTTTGTAGGCCAAAACGCAGAAGCGAGTTAGCTTTTTAGCTCTTCCGGTTCCATCGTCCTGAAGTCAATGGGTTTTTTGAATTGGGTTTTGGTTAAATGTTTTTTATTTTGGTTTTCACGTTTTATTCTACGATATAAAATACATCAATTTTACCCCACTCGAGATTTTTTTAAAGCTGTAACGTGTCTTGAAAAGGCGGTTGCTAACAAGTGGCTAAATGGGACTACAATGGCTGTTGGGGACATTAAAAGTCATGAAGCCGAAAAGGTTAAATCAGTCCACTTTTACAGCCTTTTACAGTAAATAATTCCCATGTTTTCTTTTGTTGGCTCTTAGGCTTTACCAGTTATGATAAGACTTGAACTGTAATGACTATTATAACCATGTAACGCTGATATTATGCATTTTAATGAAAAAAGAGAAAATTTATAATTTATTTAGAAATATTGTGTTACATCGTATGTTGTTTAAGTAAAATAAAAGTGTTATTTCCATTGCTGCCGGTTAGTCTCATATTGTAATGATTTATGACTGATGTGTGCCTAATGATTATGATATAACGCTTTTTAATGAATGAGGGTAAAACATACGTATAATTTAAATGGATTAAATGTGTCAAATTACAATTAAGTTTTAGTGTAATCTTAAATGTAGTTTTAGCTAGTAGAGATATTCATGCTCTTTTTTCTGCAGTAAATCACATTACTGTACCTTTACTAGCAAAATAACACAAATATAGAACATTTATTCACAAGACCAAAGGGCTAATCCACAAGAAACTGATTAACATTAAATGACTGTCATAACTTTGAATGGCAGGATCTGACGTCACTGCCATTACATGATAGGCTGAGGTGTCTCACATGATTCAAATTAGCCGTTACGCTTTCTCCAATGGTAAGAGATACAGACTCTTTCCCCTAAGACAATATGTCGCTGCACAGACAGATCGGTTTATGACATCAAAGTACCAGCAAAAGTGATTGAAAAGCATACGGCTCTCTCAGCATAGCTGTCAGGTCTCGAATCACTCTCGCGGTATTTTGATGTCAAGTTTCCCGCCACTCATCTGTTTCCATGGACACTAACTCAATCACCACAGCTGTTCTTCATTTAGTTCATCACCATTGTGTATCTAAGTTCCTCACCACCTCTCCCTCATTGTCTGGTATTTTGTCATATATGCTGTTATATTTGTTCTTCTCTAGTTCGTTTTATTTAATAAATCCTATTGTTATGTGTACTTCTTGGGAATCTTCTTCGTCTAATTTGTAACTAAAATGTTACAATTAAATTTGCATTGCATATCACGTTATATTACATTTCCCTTTTTTAGTTAGTTAGCTAGCCTTTGTTTAGCAAGCTAACAACTTAGACTGCAGGTTTAGCATTAAGCTAATCTGTTTTGATTAGCAATATCATGATATCACTACATTTTTTGGGGCATTACATGTCCCACAGGCAAACATTTTCTTTTTATTATTGTCATACCCAATTGATTTACATTTGTTTGGTTCAGAACCAGTGTTATTTTAGTGTTTATACACTGTTATTGTATTTATTGATGTTTTGCATTAGCTTTTATTTTTAAAGTTTTAATTTCAGTTTGTTTTATTCGTTTTTTTATGAGCTTTTATTATTTTAATTTAATATTTCTATATAGCTTTGATTTTTGCATTTCAGTATTTCGGAACTTAACGTATTTATTTCAGTTTAAGGCAGGTTTTTCCACACTTAAATGACAAAGGGGCAAAAACACAATCACACATTCACAGCTAGTCCATGAATTACGTCCTAATTTCATTTTGACTTGCTACCAAAATAAGGCTTTGCAATATGTGAGTGTGACAGATAGACAAGAGAGAGCAGGATCTTAAAAACTATTGCTGGTAAGTCGGATATCCTCTATACCAAAACCAAATTGCTTTGAGTCAGCTAATGGGACGCTGCCTTAGGTAGTTCACTGTTTTCTTGGCTCTAGTGTATGCATCTTGGCCATTATGGTGAAATGTGGCCTCACCTCTTACACAACTGCACTGTAGGGGAGCTGTTCCTGTGGGTATTTTGACTGGACTGTCACCAGCAGGTGTGTGTGTGTGTGTGTGTGTGTGTGTGTGTGTGTGTGTGTGTGTGTGTGTGTGTGTGTGTGTGTGTGTGTGTGTGTGTGTGTGTGTGTGTGTGTGTGTGTGTGTGTGTGTGTGTGCGTGCGCGAGCCTGGCGTCAATGTAACGGAACTGCTTGTCTGCCACCAGAAGCTTTTTTGGTTCTTCCTAAAATGTTGCTATCAATCAGCTGTCTCTCTCGACATGTAGGCAGAGAAATAAGCACATAGCCGTTCTTTAGAATTTTGTCTTTAAACTTCCGTTTTTGCTGTATATTTCTGTGGCATTCCTGTCGAAGAGTATCCTAATTAGCTGGTGAAGTGGATTTACTTAACCAAAGTGATGAGCATTGAAATGTTTAGTGCCTATGTTATTACAAATGTCAGTAGACCTGGGAGGATTTGAAAACGAGCAATTCATTCATAAATCTATAAGAGCTTATCTTCTTTTTTTTTATTTTTTTTTTTTTATTTTTTATTTTTTTATTTAACAGTCAGACATACATACAAACCAACATAGTACAGTAGTGAGCAATCTTGTAAATCCATAATTCCAGAAGTGACATAAAAGTGATATAATTGTTTGATCTAAGTGTGTATTTGAGCGGGTGTGAGTGTGGGTATGTGTATGTGTGTGTATGCGTAAACAAAGTAACCATTTATTATTTATTACCATTGTCATTACCATCACCACCCCACTCCCCACTACCACCATATTGCCAATATTGTGTTGGTCGATTTTTATTTCCATCCTTCCTCCTATGTAACAATTGCCATTGTCAATGCCGCATAAAATAAAAGATGGTATAATAAGATGATAAGATAATATAAGATAACCTTCCCCCACATCTCAGCAGTCTCTATCTTTTCCTAATTTTTTTTGTGTGTTATGTGCAATGTCTAAGGTGCATTAAAAGAGGGAGTACAGTGCGAGAGTGTCTCAAATTGGGACAGAGATGCTGTCCCGATGAAACCACTTCTCGTCTGTCTTGCCTGCCCTGGTGTTTGTGAGGTTTTCCATATATACATATTCCTTTTTTTTTTTTTTTTTTTTTTCTTTTCATTCTATGTTGTGGTGCATTAAAAACCCATGAAGAGATAAGGGGGGAATTATTGCAGTAGTGATGATAATGACATTTAATTCCAATACAGCATTGACAATGGCAATATTGATGATTATAATAATAATGATAATAATAATATTATTAATAAATGATAATGATGATGGCAGTGGTGACCGCAATGGTGAGAGCAAAAGACAGCAACAACAGCAATTACAACAATGAAAAGATAAAAGTGAAAATAGTAATCATAACAATAACAGTGAAGATAGTAATAACAATGATGACATAAACAAGTTCAAATAACTAAAATGCATTAATATTCGTGGGTTGGTTAAGAAGGTGGGAGGAGTCGGAGTTGAAAACAGAGAAAGGATTCATAGCTGTAAGAGGTCAGAAAGTGTTGGACGGCAGAGGTCAGTTTCAGATGCGTAATCATGAAGGGGAGATGCGTATTCCATTGCAATGAAGACTGAAATAAGATTTTTCCAAATGTTAATGTGTAATTTATTTCTAGTTTTCCAGTTCATGAGGATAGTTTTCTTGGCGATGGTTAGAGCTATGAGGAGTATTTTAGAGTTTACAGTTTTATCAGTGATTGTTGTCAGGTCCCCCAGCAAGCAAAGAGAAGGCGACAGTGGGATGTGGCAGCCGACTATAGTGGATAGTGACTGTGTGACCTCTTCCCAAAAGTGTTTGATTGGAGTGCAGTGCCAGGTTGCATGGATGTATGTATCTGTAGAATTTTGATTGCAATGTGTGCAAACTTCTGATGTGAAACCCATTTTAGCTAATCTGCTGCCCGTGTAATGTGTTCTGTGAAGTATTTTGTATTGTATTAACTGAAGATTCGCATTTTTGGACATGAGATAGATGTTTTTACAGATTTGGGTCCAGAAGTTGGCATCAGGGGCTATTGAAAGATCGTTTTCCCATTTTATTGTTGGTAAGTATATGGTCTGAAGTTGGTTTGAAATCATTTTGTATTTTAGAGAGAAGTTTCTTTGGGGAGGAAATGTTGACCAAGTCTGATATTGCCGGTGGAAGTTCTAAATTTGTGTCTCTGATGTTTATTTTTGTCAGAACAGAAGATTTGAGTTGTAGGTATTTTAAAAATTCGTTGCTCCCGATGCCATACTCCTGGGCCAGTTGCGGAAATGGTGTAAATGTGTTAGATTTGAAAATGTGCTTAATGTGGGTGATACCCTTTTCCGCCCATGTGTTGAAGAGCTTATCTTCAACAACCTGAAACCTGTGTGTGTGTGTGTGTGTGTGTGCGTGTGTGCGTGCGTGCGTGCGTGCGTGTGTGTGTGTGTGTGTGTGTGCGTGTGTGTGTGTGTGTGTGTGTGTGTGTGTGTGTGTGGGTGGGTGGGGACCTAAACCTGAATGCACATACTCATGGGGACTTGTGTCACTGTGGGGACCTAAATAGAGGTCCCCCTGGGTACAAAAGCTGATAAATCATACAGAATAAGTTTTTTTTTTTAAATGCAGAACGTTTTCTGTGATGGGTAGGTTTAGGGGTCGGGTTAGTGCAAGGAGACAGAATATACAGTTTGGACAGTTATAAAAACCATTACGCCTATGGAGAGTTCGCGCGCACGCGCGTGTGTGTGTGTGTGTGTGTGTGTGTGTGTGTGTGTGTGTGTGTGTGTGTGTGTGTGTGTGTGTGTGTGTGTGTGTGTGTGTGTGTGTGTGTGTGTGTGTATGTGCGTGCGTGCGTGTGTGTGTGTGTGTGTGTGTGTGTGTGTGTGTGTGTGGGTGGGGACCTAAACCTGAATGCACATACTCATGGGGACTTGTGTCACTGTGGGGACCTAAATAGAGGTCCCCCTGGGTACAAAAGCTGATAAATCATACAGAATGAGTTTTTTTTTTTTAATGCAGAACGTTTTCTGTGATGGGTAGGTTTAGGGGTCGGGTTAGTGCAAGGAGACAGAATATACAGTTTGGACAGTATAAAAACCATTACGCCTATGGAGAGTTCGCGCGCCGCACGCGCGCGTGTGCGTGTGTGCGTGTGTGTGTGTGTGTGTGTGTGTGTGTGTGTGTGTGTGTGTGTGTGTGTGTGTGATGAAGAGAGTAAAGACATAAGGCAGAAGATGAGTGAGCCTTTCTGTCTGCAGAGGATTTCTCAAAGATCTGTGTGTGAGATGTCTGGATGTGTGAAAATTGGTTGTGTGTCTGTGTCCTGAATCACTTCTTATTCTCTATATAATGCACCATTGCACTTCTGTTTTGTAGTGTTGTCTGCATTTTTAGAGAAGATTTAATTCGCTATATAATTCACTTTAACTGCTTGAACTTTGGTATATACTTCAAACATTCTTTTTGATACTGTTCAAAAGCATTTTGTAATGCTTTTGAAAGAACTCTCTACACACCAAGGCTACTTTTATTTTCATCAAAAATACCATACAAACAGTGATATTGTGAAATATGTATTAACTGACTAAAACTGTTTTCTGTTTTAATATATTTTAAAATGTTATTTATTTCTGTAATGCAAAGCTGAGTTTTAAGCAGTCAGTTTTCAGTTATTCTGCTTAATGTTTTTATGAAAACCGAAACATACTTTTAAGACTCTGACACATTGAATGTTAAATAAACAGGAATTATGTAACATTATAAATGTATTGTCACTGATCAATTAATCAATTGTAATGCATCCTTGCTGAATTAAAGTATTAATTTAAAATTCCAAAAAATCGAACTGACCCCAGTATGTGTGACAGCTTTAGAGCCCTATTCATTGTCTGAATTAAGTCGCTCATTTTCATTTACTCTTTCCCTTTACAATAATAAGGCAATAAGGCATTTGCTATATAGGAGGTGAATGAGTGAGTAATTTCAGACACAGCATGTGTGTTGTGTAATTCAGTGACCCAAATTTTATTGCTAGTGTCATTAGCCCTTAGCACAGTTAGCAACAGCTACAAAAATAAACCAACAAATCATTCACAGAACACCATAAGAAGACATGGTTTTCATTTAACAACAGATCAAGTTACATTTTACTGAGGAACATAAAGGACATGTTTATGATATTAATGTAGCCTAATTAACAAATACTTCTCAAAAGTTTGCACAATTTTGGGATAATTTCTTGCTTTTTTAAGTATATATTTTTTTAGATATTCTACTTAATTCTTTGTGCCATTTTGTGCATATTTTAGTTTTTTCGTGGCCCTTTTCCACTCTCTCGCTGACCTTTTAAATTAATGGGCCCTGTTTCCCATGTGAAATTAGCAACACCACACAGATTATTAGCCTGACTACGTCAGACTTCCTACTTCCGCTAATTTCATTTCACTCCTGTAGCAGCCTATCTTTCTGTTTTCCACCGGCCTGAAAACAGCCGGGCCAATCAGCGAACAGAAGGCGGGCTGAAAGCCGTGACGTACTCGCCAAGCGCCGAGTTTAAGATTAGGTCAGAGAAATCGAAAACGACCGCGGACGAGACACGGATGCAATTCGCTCTGTTGTGGAGAATATTCCCGGCATTAGCAAACTGAAGCCTGAACAAGAAGAGTGTGTATTAAACATTTTGAATGGAGGTGATGTTGTGGCCCTACTCCCTTTGGGAAAAGTTTAATTTATCAACTATTGCCGATCGTCAGCGAGAAACTGGGGAGCCTTTTGACAGGTCAGTGTCTCCTTTTTTTTCCAGGTCTTCTTAAATACCGTAAAACTTCAAATAATAGCCCAGGCTTTTATTTGCCCAAGTCGTCTAACTGCACCGGCTTGTATTTGAGACAGGCGTCTATATGAGACAGGCCTTTATAGTGTTGAGATGTTGTTCATTGAGATGTTGTTCCTAGAGTCTCTAATCTCTAAAAATCTCCAAATGCTCCACGTGAAACTGCGGTGTTCCGACCTTTTACTATCTTGTCGATTGATTTTTGAATAATATTTGCGAGGGAGAGAGAGCAAGACAGTGCTCGTGTTGTTTGTTTAAAGACGTGATAGTGCGCGCGCGCGCGGCCGGGGTAATCTCTCTCTCTCTCTCTCTCTCTGCTTGTTTGCGCCCTGTCAAGTGCAGCAGTCATTCTATTACATCACTCACCGATCAAAAAAGTCGTTTACAGCCATGTTCACTCCGGTATTTCGCTCGCATCATCAAGTGTTTACAGTGGAAGTTCGATCATAGATTTGAGTTCGATGCATGATGTCTGTGGATCGATGCGGCTGTGTCAGCGCATAACATACGTCATAAATAAACTTATCTGATTGGCTTACGGGTAACCAATGATTTTAAACTTCAGAAATCGCCCCCTAGCGGGAGAGAAAACACTTCTCTATTATGCTATGCCAGACTCTGTCTACGAAGCAAAGTGAAGTAGCAGAGTCTGGTATTACCAGGCTAACAGATTATAGCGTTGCTGTTAAAGGTACAATATGTAGGATTTTTCGCCACCAGGGGTCGCTAAACTTTTACAATAACAAAGGCGTATATTGATGTATATTCCACTTTAAGTGGGATTATGGATCTTGTCGTCAAGCTGATGGATCTTTTATGGATGAGTGAATACACTGATGTTTTGAACATGACTGTGTGAAGCACGACGCGATTGCTAATGCTAGATGTATACCAGCGCCCAGGGGGCTGTAAAGGGGGGGGGGTAAACGATGACGATTCTCGGGGCCCATGACTAAGAGAAGCCCCCAATAAAATTGTGGTGCTGAAAAAAATATTTGATAGTAAAAATTATTAACTTTAAATTATTCTATTTGCTGTTTCCTGGTGTCAAAATTTTGTATTTGTTTAGGAAACACAAACGTCCGTGGGCCCCTCTCCCCCTCTCGATTATCATAAAATGGTTCAGTCCACCCAAATTGTATCCAGGCAACACAAACAGCTTGACTTACGATAGCGCTTTATGGGCCAATACCTCATACTTTATTTTTTATTTTTTGTCTGAACGGCCCATAAAACTCGTACATCGGTGGCCCATTGCGTTTATTTTTGCTTAATTGGCGGCGCTGAGATCTTTGTGCCGGACAAAAAAAGTCAGCGTAAGTTTTTTTTTTTCTCACAGACCGGCGCATGAAACGCGTAGATCAGCGGCCCATTGGTTATTTTCTTGATTGACACTGGGCTGGTCCAATCACATCTTTAAACACCTCCCCCTTCGAGCAGTGCCAGTGTGTGTATCTGTCCAAATAGTCAGAGCGATGGAGAAGAAACGCAAGGAATGTGCAGAGAAATAGCGTGAAAAAAAAAAGAATCTTCAAAGGCCCTTCAAGTGGCTGATGAGGATAGTGAGGAGGATAAGGAGAGAATAAGTGAGTGCAGAGAACTGTGGTGAGCAGAACTAGGCTACTTTCAGAACACTTAGGCTAGGAACCCACTACCCAGTTACGCATTATTTCCACATCTGCATATTTGACGATTAGGCATTTTATTAGAATTGTAATGAGACGAGTTTGTAAACCATGTTTTTCGCCAAAATAAAAGATCATGTGCTTATCTCTTTCAAGTATAGAAATTAGTACGAAACTAATTATGAAAGTTGCTTTTATTTTTCAGTGCATTTGTTTTACAACATATGGCTATTTTACTGCCATGGGATTAATATTCTAACTATTATGATAGTAGTGTAAATAATTTAGACAGACACTATATCACAACTAAAAGAGTTTTTCTTTGTTCAATTTGCACACTGAATATGGGTTGGAGCTCTTTATTTTGAACTCTCAAAGTGCACCAGATTGATGAATTTAACATTAAAAAGGACAAAATTTTCTTTCGAGGGAGCATGCCCCAGAACCCCCCGAGAGGGACAGAGGAGCACTCACCACAGATTTCACTATTGTCTGATTGACTTAAATATATGAGAAGAATGATAGTCAAAATACCAGAAAAGTGCATGATTTTATGTAAATTAATATGAAAAAAGTCTCAGCTGTGTTGGGGGCCCTGTCAAGATTCTTTTCATGGGGCCCAAAATCCTTACCAGCGCCCCTGCCAGCGCCTCACGCAATGAAGACTTTTCATTCTACCGAACTACACGCAAGTGCTGAATTAATACTCACACAGGTCAGTTTATTAGACGCATTAAACTTGAGGTAACTAAACACTAAACAGCATTTGAGTGTGTTGAATGTTGTTAGTTAGGTTGTTTGTTGGCTGTATGAGACTGAGTAAGCTAGATCAACATTAGAATAACATACAGATCAAATTCTAACATTTCATCATGTTGAACTAAATAACATTGATTAGTTTTGTGTACATTTGCTCACCTGTCTAATAAAGTACATGCAACACTCGCGTCTCTGTCAAGTCGAAGTTGGTCGTGGTCGTGGAGCTCTAGGAAAGATGTTGATGTTCGTTTTTAGCCCTCTTTTTGTCTCAAAGTCTGCTTGCCATGGTCCATAATGTTTAAACAAAACAACAACAGCGTGAGTGTCCTAGCCTGGCTCCGCCCTCCTACGCACTTCCGCTCAATTTCATTTTCCTTCAGTACTCCTCTATGTACAAATGAAATGTACGAGAGTCTGGTAGAACCAGGCTATGAGTGTCCTGCTAGGCATAACCCAATTGTCAACGTCTGTCGCCATGGTTACTGTCGCAGTACGAGCGCAAACCTGGTGGAAACCGAGGGTAAACCGTGTATGACGCCATTGACCTCACCCCTGCTCACACGCTCCGTTTCTTTGGTTAAAACCGCAATTTTCTCACGTTTTACAAATAGTTGGAAACATTTGGGATATTGTAAGTAATCAACTAAACAAACTATATAACATTGGCCTAGTGGTTTTTGGATATTTTACTGTAAAAATCCTACATATTGTACCTTTCAAGCTTAATATCACAAGCCTCTTTGCAAAGCAAAATTAAATATCTATGTTAAAAATCAAAACTGACAATTCTTATTTTTACAGAATATTGCAGTATTTTTGCAGTAAAAGTCTTTATTCATGTGCCTTCTTAATCTTTAATCAAAACTTATCTCCCTCTTGCAACAACTCTTCCTTAATGACGTATTTTTCTCACATGAGATCACATCAGATGGACAGAATGAAGTCCCTGCCAACATTTTTTCTTGTTCAAGAAGCTGTTTCACTCGGATATACGTCATAACAGTGAAAAAAAGACAATTGCAGCTTCCGTTTTATGCCGACTTTATGATCTGAATGAAATGATTTGGAATCTGCTAAAAAATAAAATTTGAACGCATGCAGAGCAACATGTACACAGAGTCAGGAACAGCACAAGGTTTGGCAAATTCTGATATATATTAAGGAATAATATCATCTAGGTTTCTCCTCATTACCTCAGCTCCATCATCCTATCATAATGTATGGAAGCTTGTTTCCGCCACTAAATAAAATAAATAAATAATAATTATTGCGACTTTTTATCTCACAATTCTGACTTTTTTTCTCACAATTGCAAGTTTACATCTCGCAATTCTCACTTTATTTCTCAGAATTGCGAGATATAAAGTCAGAATTGCGTGAAATAAACTCCCAATTGCGTGATATAAAGTCAGAATTGTGAGATATAAAGCCGCAATTGCGAGATATGTCACAATTGCGTGTTATAAAGTCAGAATTGCGAGATATAAAGTCGCAATTGCGTGTTATAAAGTCAGAATTGCGAGATATAAAGTCAGAATTGCGAGATATAAAGTCAGAATTGCGAGATATAAAGTCAGAATTGCGAGATATAAACTCGCAATTGCGAGTTAAGTCATTCTATGGGGGAAAAAAATACAGACTTTTTTTCCTCTCAGAATACCCAGATAGCAATGAGTCGGCGGACCGCCGGCGGCGCGCCGGAGGCAGTAGAAGCGTCAGAATGGCGAAATCGCAAACACGTTTGACGGCGCACCGCCGGCGGCAGCCGCTTTTTAAAAGCGGCAGCCGCCGTCCTACCGCCTTCGTTCCGCGGCCGGCCCGCAGGCCAGCCGCCGTTCTACCGAAGGCGGACCTTCCGCGGCTCGTCGGAGGCAAACGCTATTTTCGAGCGAGCTGCCCCGCCGCTTATTGCATATATATATTTTTATTTATTTAATATTTATAGCATGCAGTTTATCAAGAATAATGATTGATCAAACCAGACACATTTCCATTTGGCATTTTAATTCCACATTTCAACAGTAACTGTCATTAAAACAAGATGTCAGATCACTAAAATATAACAGAAACATACAAATACACACACACTAACATGCAGGTTTCCAATTAAATTTTGGTTAAAAAAAACACTTGTAAAAAACACTATTGTAACACTTACAATACTTGGTAATAATATAAAGAGGTCAGCTCTAGGATTAAAAGAATTACCAGTAAACTCAAGTAATGAGGATATTTGGTACAAAAGAAAGTGAAGGATACCAAATAATTTGAGGTATAACATCATATTTACAAGTCATTTCTAACAATAGGTGAAGTGGTAATAACTGAGAGTAAAACCTCTAGAGTACAATATACCATTATAACTGCAATGCTGACCTGTGGCACAAGGATTTACAAGCTATTTTTAACAATAGAATAACAGTTAAGCACTGTGACGGAATGAAGTACAATATTTAGTACCAGGTAATGTGCATTATCAATTATCAGAGATATAGCTTGGTATAGTATTCCAAGCTATTTTTAATAGAATAACAGTTAAAGGGATACTCCACTTTTTTTTGGAAATAGGCTCATTTTACAACTCCCTTAGAGTTAAACAGTTTTACCATTTTCAAATACATTCAGCCGATTTTCTGACATTTAGAAGAATATCAGTAAGCAGACAGTTTCTGGTCCCATTGACTTCCATAGTATATATTTTTTCCTACTATGGAAGTCAATGGGACTAGAAACTGTCTGGTTACTGATATTCTTCTAAATGTCAGAAAATCAGCTGAATGTATTTGAAAATGGTAAAACTCAACCGTTTAACTCTGAGGGAGTTGTAAAATGAGCCTATTTCAAAAAAAAAAAGTGGAGTATCCCTTTAAGCACACTGATGAAATGAAAGTAGAATTTTTGGTACTAGTTAATGTGCAATATCAAATATCAGGCATAAAATAGGATTTACAAACTATAATAGAATCGTTAAGCACTGACAGAATTAAATAAGCCAATACTGAAGTCACGGTAAGTAGAATATTTGATACCAGATAATGTGCAGATATCAAGTATTAGATGTATAATCTAGGATTTACAAGCTATATTTAAAAATAGAATAGTTAAACACTGTAACAAGGCTCTTTTAGAGGTCTTGATGTTACTGACTGCAGGATAAAAAAAAAACGATTCCAGTAGTCAGTGATGCTGGGTGTCAGTAGTCAGCCTAGGTTTAAAAGGTCGGCTGTGGGTCCCTCTCAGCGGTGCGGCGCCTTTTTCCACCTTCACGGTCAGATGCTCCTTTCAGGTACCGCGTAACGTTAACCTGGATCGCCTCATCAGTGGCATCCTGGGTCGCCGGGTTCTTCCGGATGGCTCCTGTAGAAAATACAGATCTGTCATTCTATTTGAATAGCATAAGGTCATACACATCTACTTAAATATTAAAAAAAAAATATCCTACTTACTTTGAACAATGGTCTTCAGGAACATGTCTCTAAAACATGCTTTATCCCCTACACCAGTCCAGATTGTATTGATGGAAACGTGATTAGAGAAGATACTCTGAATCATTCGCCACACGGTTCTTTAGGTCCCTCCCGCATTTGATTGCCAAAAACCGAAGCTGCAAATACAAAAAAAGTGTAACAAATTACATTTCTCTGAAGCTTCTCATAAATTTAAAATGTAACAGGCTGTGGATTCAGACTGTAGAATATGCAGTGTATAATCTTAATTTTACTTTTTAGATTACCCTATGGCGTTATAAATGGAATCAGAACACTTACAAATCGTTCCTGGAGCTCTTTATCCTGCCTCATACTGTTGTCAGGTAACGCCAAATCTTCCTGGGTGTCTAGGGGGAGTAACGGATCTCCTGGCAGGGATAACTCTCCAACAGACACATTGGCACTGAAAATGTTGCAGCATAGTGTCCATTTTGTTGTCCATGCTACGGGGTCAGCATTGGGGTCTGATCTGCACCTACAGGGGTTCCCAGAATAAAAGAATAAAGTAGTCAGTCCTGGCCCCTCAACTACTAAACTATGACAGTTATATCTAGGTCTACTACATGTACAGTTGGCCCCAGTGGGAATTAAACCAACGCCTGCGTTGTTTGCGAGTTGTACCTGATTGCCCAGTGCGAGCAAACATCTTCAACATTGTCCCAACTTGCTTCACCTGCTCTCGAAGTGAGCCGCTGTCATCTGAAGCTACAAAATAAAAGGCATATGGTAATTTTGGACACACACACAAAAGTTAAATTTAAGAAAGAGTGCATGTTCTCACCTGCTGGTGCATTGCTTTCTCTCAGGGCTTGTTTTTCATTCTGGAGTATCTGGAAAATGTACCTAAAAATAAATAAATATATATATATATATATATATATATATATATATATATATATATATATATATATATATATATATATATATATATATATACACAACTAAAGGCACTATTTTCAATACTGTTAAAACACTGGACACTAATATAGGCCTAGAATATACCTTCATAGCAGAAAACTTCATGCTGTACACGAGGTACCAGGGGAGTCCAAGGGCCAATAACTGAGCGATGACTTTCTCCCATTGTTTATTCAGGCACTCAAGGAAGTTTTCATATGGGAAGCATGAGATGTTATCAAGGACACCATGATTTTTGGCATCTTGTATGAGGTGCACCAAACCAATCCATGCATGTTGTATGTCACATGTTTTTTTCCATAAAGCTTGCTGCAGTGATCAAAGAGAACCAATATTAACCACTGTAGCTACATTGTGAAATGAACTAGCAGCATACTTGTTCGGACAAACAAAATAATTTATTACACAACCTATATACATTATTATGTTATGTTTTGTTAGAAAAAAAAATAAGTTATACTTAGTCTTTCTAGATGTGAAGCTTTGGCTATCTACTGTAAGTAGCTAATTACATTTCTACATGTAACGTTAACCTCATTGTGTCCTGTAACAAACGCAAAACAGCATGTGTTAGCTAACACTTGCTAACGTTAGCCACTCTAGCTACTGGACTAACCTAGCAGCATACTGCAAGAACAAAGATTACTAACTTGGATATTTTAATATAAAATATAAACTAAAACAATGTAAACATAATATTGCGTTACAAAAAAGGGAAACATATACTTACTTAAACGACGGTAGTCGATGACTTTGCTAGCTAGCAAACTGTAGCCTGTAGTAACTTCGGCAATCTTCTTCTCTTGATTAATGGCGGATTGTAAGATGTAACCAACTTGTAGGTGCATACCGCCAGCGACTGTACAGGAGTGTAACACCATGCTATTTAAGTGTTTTAATCTAACGGAGGCAAACAAACCCATAACCAAAGCCCGCCAACTGATGCGCAATGTGCGAGCCACGAGCCAGCCTCTGCGGCTCCAATGCGTCATCGAGCCCTGTTTTAGCCCCGTCCAAAAAATCCTGAACACATCAATGGTGCAAAACTGTTTAACGGTCTAACTCCACAATTCAGTAGGCTACTTCACAGTTTACAGTCTTTGTAATGAGTTTTAGCAATACATTTTTTACATTTATAATGTGTTTAGATTTTTTTTAATTGCCTTTAAAAAAATAATCTGCTAAATTGTTCATACCATGAATTAAATATCTATTTTAAAATCTAATCAGAAAGATATTTATTGCCAAGTAAGTTTTATTGCAAAATAATTTTTGATTTATTGCTGCATGTCTCAAATGTGCATCAATCAAAGAAATGTAAACAATTTTTACCTGCATAAAATAATTAAATATATTTTACATAGCCTATTACTGTATAATCTTTAG